>JAVXUO010000740.1:0-532069 GCA_033065855.1 Escallonia rubra | reverse complement strand
GCATTGCAGGCTCTGGAGTTTGGAGATTTGGAAATGGTGCGTGCTAGTGATGGTGACGATTTGCGGCATGTTGGTCACGAATTGGTTTATGCATTTTGTTGTGCTGTTGATTGAGTTGAACTTTTTGTTCAGGAAGAAGGTGTTGTATTTTGTTCATAGTCTGAAGAAGAGTGTTCAGGTGTGTATTTGGTTGACCTTGGTTCTTATTACCTGGGTTTTGTTGTTTAACAATGATGGAGTACCGCGATCGGCCACTGCCAATAAGGTTATGAATTATGTTACCTGGACCATCGTTACTTTCCTAATTGGTGGATTCTTGTGGCTCTTGAAGACTTTGCTGCTAAAGATGTTGGCATCGTCATTCCATGTGAACACATTCTTTGACAGGGTTCAAGAATCTCTTTTCCACCAATACATACTGCAGACCTTATCAGGGCCTCCACTTATGGGTTCAGCAGAGATGCTAGCAAGAACGGAGAGTACAAGCCAATTGAGTTTCCGGAGTAGGAAGAAGGCAAAGGAGGGGAAGGCGAAAGAGGTGATTGATATGGATAAGCTTCACCAGATGAAGCGAGAAAAGGTTTCTGCCTGGACCATGAAGATGTTGGTTGATGTGATATCCAATACGGGATTGTCCACTCTCTCCAATTCACTTGACGAGAGTAATTATGAAGGAGGAGCTGAACAGGCAGATAAGGAGATCACTAATGAGATGGAAGCAATTGCTGCAGCCTATCACATATTTAGGAACGTTGCTCTGCCTGGTAACAAGTGAGATTTTGAAGACTGATATTTGCTCGTCCCCTTTATTTCCTCCAGTCATCCCTTAAATGTTTTCCCTTTCCATACCTTTCTATACATATAGGTACATTGATGAGTTGGACTTGCGGAGATTCATGATTAAGGAGCAGGTGGATCTTGTGCTTCCTTTAATCGACATTGCCGAGAAGGGAGAAATTGACAGGAAAACTTTGACTGAGTGGGTGGTAAGACTTTCTTCTTTCAGGGGATAGGGTTGGTTATCAATTACTGTTCTAAATTTCAGTTCCTGAATTGTTAATAGACGTGTCAGCTCGAATAATATTTTACATTCCTGGATTCAACCCTAGATTTCTTTCATGAGATCTTCAAGATTTGCCACCTGGACAGCTACAAAAGAAATTTAGTTTTAGAAGCTGAAGAGAATCATATTAATGTAACGTTAATATATAGCAATCTGTGTATCTTTATTGGAACTGGCAATAAGAAATGTTCATTGTCGTGGGAAGACATACTTGTAAATGCTTGTATCCTTGTTGTTTGTGCAGGTGAAAGTCTACAATGGTCGCAAAGCTCTAGCACACGCTTTAAATGATACCAAGACAGCTGTAAAGCAGTTGAACAAACTTGTCACCGGGGTCCTGATGGTTATAATCGCTATTGTGTGGCTTCTTTTGATGGAAATTGCAACCACCAAAGTACTTGTCCTCCTCTCATCACAGCTTGTGGTTGCAGCTTTTATGTTTGGAAACACTTGCAAAACTATATTTGAAGCTATCATATTTGTGTTTGTGATGCATCCATTTGATGTTGGTGATCGTTGCGTCATTGATGGTGTTCAGGTAACTTCCACCAGATGCATTTCTCTTGCTATAACTGAGTTATGTGGTTAATTTCATTTGATTAATTTTGAATTGGCAGTTGATAGTTGAAGAGATGAATATCTTGACAACAGTTTTCCTAAGATTTGATAATGAAAAGATATACTATCCAAACTCAGTGTTGTCTACCAAGCCCATCAGTAATTTCTACCGAAGCCCGGATATGGGGGATTCTATGGAATTCTGCATTGATTTCACGACACCGGTGGAAAGGATCGGAGCTCTAAAAGATAAAATCAAGAAGTAAGTCAACTATTGTTGCCTTCACCTCCTTTCATTGAATCCTATATGGATCTATGTGATGCCCCTGTTAAGAAGTAAGATCTGTTCAACTTGTCTTGATGCTATGGCAGGATAAAACATAACAGTGAACATTGATTTTTATACATTGCATGTGATTGGTATCACCTATTCATGATTAATGGAAAAAGGGAACTGGCTTGGAAACTTGTGGTGTAGCCAAGTTCTTTTGTAGGATGTTTTTTGATTTGTTGTTAGGAGATCAACCTATAGTTTAGTCGTCAATCATAAAATGCACTTTTTTCCAGAGTCTCCCTATCCTGAGATTCTCTAAGCAGTTTTATGATATGCATCCATGCTGTACTGAGGAACTCTCGTGTAATTCATAGTGAGAGTGAAATAGGGACGTCAAAGAAGTGTAATCACGGGTCAAGATATAATTCCAGTGTGTGAAGAATTTCTTTAATTTTATGATATAACTATTAATACAACAGCTCAATTTATAAATATTGTTACGTGAGAAAGTAACATCAAAAGTACCCTAGTTTAGTCTGACTTTTTTTAACACTTTCGATTTTAATGATTCTTAATGCTTCTAATTTGACATTTGGTACTAGTTAGTTTACTAGATCGAAAGGATACTAATTAGTAGGTATACATACACCATGACATTTTACCTAATTGAATAGTTAACAAAGTTGGTTAGCCTTCTAAATCTTGTAATGGAGAAACTAGACTGTGACTGGTGTTAATGCGATTATATTTAAGTTGGATTCCAATTTGGGATCATGAAAGTATACTATTGTCATCTTAAGTCAGTTGTTCTCCACCGTCATCACTTTTTTCTTTCTCTTTTATCTTATATATATGTTCAGGTACTTGGAGAAAAATTCTCAGTATTGGCATCCCAACCACAATGTGGTGGTGAAGGAAATTGAGAATGTAAACAAGATAAAGATTGCTCTTTTCTTCAACCATACGATGAACTTTCAGGAATACGGAGAGAAGAACAGGCGAAGATCTGAACTAGTTTTAGAAATCAAGAAAATTTTTGAAGATTTGAAAATCAAATACAATCTCCTGCCCCAAGAAGTTAATCTTGTCGCACCAGAAACAACTGGGATCAACAGATGATCAGGCTTACATCTTCTGCTCAAGGGTTTTCTACTGCCTTAGTATGTGCTCTTCTCCTTCACTTCTACATGATGAAGTTGCCTATATGATATAGAATGAGGTTAAACATGTTTCAAATCTTGGTAGTCCTTGCAATCAGCCTGTGATAACGGTCTATGAAGTACATATACCTCAGACTAGCGTTTTGTTATAGTGCTTTCTGATTAGAGCTAATATAAGACCAAGTTTGACTACAGTATTGCTTATATCTTTTCCAGGAAAGATGTAGGCACTTAAAGGACTCATAAACATCTCTTAAGATGTTGAAATCAAATGTTCAAGGGTTCGTACCACAACTTTTGTATGAAAAGTTAGATAGTTCCTAAATTGAGGTTCATGAGAACTATGGCGCTGTACATGCTATCATGAAGGTTAACGAGGATCGAGATTTGAATTCTTCTCAATAGACTGAAAAGTTTTTTCTGAAAGTTGCTCTAGGAGCATCATTGAGTCAACCCATTATCCGATGATTGGGTTAATGTTAGTCGAAACATGTATGGTGCTAGTTCATCTGCTGTGGGTGATACAGAAGTGCCTTCATTTGTTGCTATGTGTGCAGAAAGGCAGGTGAGTTGGTAGGTCATCTTCTGTGACACAGTCGTGTAGCTAGAGATGTTTGGAATTTTGCTTTCAGTCTCCTGGGGGTATCTTGGGTCATTCCCAGCTCAGTTGGTGACTTGTTGAGGGCATGGTCTTTGTACAAGAAGCAAAGGCAGAAACCAGAGTTGTGAGATTTGATCCCCCGCTGTGCTTGTTCTGGTGCTTATGGAAGAAAATAAATCACAGGGCCTCTGAAGGTGTAGAAACATCACTAGTTTCTAATTTCTACTAAAACCTCCTTTTTGTCTACTTTAGTCTTTTGGGTGGAGGAAATGCCTGATTCCAGTGATGCCTGCTTTGAATTTCTGGACAGATTACTGCATTGTATAGTTGGATGATTTTGCATGACCTCTGGCGTCTTTAGTGGAAAAAACCTTTTACTTATCTAAGGGGAAAAATGGTGCCTTCTTTCAGGTTCAACCAGTTCTCGAACTACCTTTATAAGTGTTGGAATTTGAAATTAGAAGGGAAAAAAATATCCAGGAAATGGATAGAGGTAAAAAGTTCGGGAGTTTAGTACAAATGCACACCATTTTCCCGACTTATCTCTTATCTTAAATGAGCATATTCTCTATTCTTGGTTCTAATTAGATACCTTGTCTTGAGAAAAGCTATTGTCGAAACAATTTCACAAATGCAAGATTGTGCCTTCTGAGTTTGTGGTTATAATCTTCTTTGACAAGGGTTAAAAGTTGCTTTTGGCACCAAGCATTGTGGATCAATCTTCGCATACAGTGTATCCACCTAGACCGGGGTAGAAATTCCACTAGGACAGACTTGAAGTGACATTTCAGCAGAATCTCTAGTTTCCTCTCATTCTTTTCACTTTACCTGTTTATCTAAGCCAATGCTCTACGAGAGATTAGACCCCCTTGGTCATTATGCTCTTGTTGTATCAAGCAATAAAGGGAAAAGAACGGTGGAGAGCAAAACATTTATGGCTCTAGTTTCAATGGCTATGCCCTTACTTTATGCAAGGCAGGAGTGGCTGCATCCACCAACCTGTGATGCCTTTTTGGAAGTGATTACCAATGACGGCATCAAAGGATGTTGTGTTTCTGAACTCAAAACCCAAAGGCCTTCAAGTGCAGGCCTCTTTGAAGGAAAAGGCCGTCCCAGGGCTAACAGCAGCAGCTGGATTGACAGCTTCAATGGTGTTGCCTGAGCTCGGTGAGGTAGCTGGCCCTGGCATTTTCCCATCCCTCAATAGTTTCTTGCTCAGTATTGCTGGCGGCAGTAGCGTGCTCGCCACAATTGTGGGAGCTTTAATTGGTGTCTCCAACTTCAATCCTGTCGAGCGCGCTTAATATTTTCTAATATTGTTCTGTAAATTTTCTTCCCCATATGCGTACATCTTCTCTGCCAATTCACTCTTATCTATCTATGTTGAAAAAAGGACGTAAATTTGGATATCATTGACCCCTGAGTTTAGCTTAGAATTTTTTTTTCCCCCTTACTCACATGTTATGGACTTCAATTCATCTAACTGCTTCAGTTTGGAAGTAATTAAGATTAGTCCAATAGCTTTTTACTGGTAATAGATTTTGATGCCAGTTTTCTTCATGCATGTTTTATAGACGCGCAGATCTAGTTTCACAGGTTTAAATTCTGGATCTGAATTGCATAAAATTGAAATCTTGGAGGAATTTGTTGAAACTTAAGACATAGAGAAGGAACTTTCTAATATAGTTTTTCAGCACTATGACAACCAGATCCAGCCTAAGCACATTTCTGTCTAAAACCATATGTTTCTACAATTTGCTTGGATTTTTTTCTCAAGAACAAATTTAGACACAATTTTCCATATATCTTGCTTGCATTCATTTTTCCTCTATACAGCAATCCCCCCTCCCCCCATCCCTCTCGCACAAAAACCAAGGGTTTATAGGCGGTATGCCACGCCATGACCGTGAATGAATCTTGCGTCGTCCTCTGTGTAGACATGAGTTTCATTCTTAAGTCTGAAGCACAAACAACACGACGTGAAGTCTCAAGTCATAACACAGGTGTGGAAAATGTTTGTAAAAGTTTGAGGAGGATGGATTTGTGGACTTACGTTTGTGAGACACTCTTATTTAGGATGGTCGATGACAGGAGGGAAGCGCCATTCAAATACTGAAGTTCCCCGTCAATTCTTTCTTCAATCGTCTTGTCCATCATCTCAGCATCAACCAAGAATGGTTGATCCGATGCCTAGATGAATGTGTACACATTAGCATGAGCAAACTTAGATGGTCATGACTATTTCAACCATGTCAATTAAAAGAACATAATCACTAACCATAACCCATCCCCATGTATCTGCAAAAGATGGCACATGAGCTGTGTAAACGATGACATCTGCATAGTCATTGAGAAGAAAATGGTATATTATTCTTCTTGTGAAGCTTGGTGGTTTTAAAATTTTTGTAGCCGTTGCTAAGTTGCTCTAGTGGTGGCTCCGTTTATTGTTGTGAATGATTGTGCCTTGTGCAAAAAAAGCCAGTAGGCCTACTCCCAACATATTTCTTGCCCTTTTTGAGGGTATTGTTTAGTACACAAGTCTGCACTAAACCTGAAATCGTGAGTGTCTTGGGTACTAAGGTTGCCCTGTTTCGCGTTCGTGGTGGAATACCTCTCAGTTAGTCCCTTTACGAAAATGTTATGTGGTTCTGGTTGCCACAAACTTGGGTAGCCCGTATTAACACTACCTAAATTACAAGTGACGTTAAGAGCTGATTCCCTGAACTACCAGTGACCCTCTACGGTTTGCTTATTGTTACTAAACAAAGGGGTTCCGAGACTTACGCTTGAAGACCTGTTTGATTGTATTGTATATAGATGAGAAGACCTCCTTGTGGGTGAAAACCCCTGCAGGTCCAGCCTGTGCAATGTCACAATGTTGAGCATTCTACTTCTCATGTCAAATAAAGGAAAGGTAACAACACAGTTTTCTGGTGGGGAAGTTAAAATAGGACCAGGTTTGACAACAGTAAGGTTTTCCAGATTAAGAGATGTACCTGGGTGACAAAGATGCCGTTGCTGCCGAGCCTTGGCTTCAAAATTTGCTGGTAGAAGGATTTCGTGTAGAGCTGGTAGCAAGGCCCTCCTTCAACAGGATCTGCTAAATCTCCTACTATTATATCAAACTTTTCCTTCCTGTCTTCCAGTTCAGCCCTTTCAGTAAGAAGGCAATATATTGGGAAAACCATAGTCAGCCCACAGCTTAAACAGTCACAACTAGTGTGACATTTCATAAAGGCAAACATTCAGTATAACATGGAGAGAGGCTCACTTGGCATCATTGATCACTAGGTTAAGCTTCTTGTTGGCGAAGGCCTCCTTGTTTGCAGTCAGATATCTCCGGCAGAAATCAACCACCTCCTGCAGTTTTTTAGAATTGGCATATAAAAATTTTGCAAGTACATAAACATCCTTGCACATGATGAAAACGAAAAATACCCGATCGATGTCACACATGACCACTTTTTCGATGGACCTGTGCTTGAACGCTTCCCTTGCGGCAGACCCTTCTCCGCCTCCCATTATGAACACAGTTCTTGGGCTGCAGTTCATTACACGAGTCAATATGATAACCCCAAAGAGGCTGGAACTTTCATGCACAATAGCAGTCTTAATCATATGAATCGCTCTGGCCCCTCTAATTTAACAATTAACATGCTTCGAGCACATGAACAGAGCTGAGCTTTCCAAGTCAAGCCTAACCGAGCCTCAAGGCATTCAAGCTCTGATTTACAACTTCTTGAGCTATAAATTGCACCCAAGTAGCTAGCTAGCTTGAGTTCTCGTATAGTTATTTGGTTGTTGAGCGGAACTCAAAAGTCAACGAGCTTTGCTTATCTCCTAAAATGTGAATCCTAAACAGGTTCCAAACAAGCAAAAACGAGCAGAAGTCGAATACCTTTCGTTTGTTTATCGTCTAATTATGCTAAGATTGTATACAAAATTGCTAAAAGCGCAATAGATGTAAGTCAAGATGGCAATAGATAGTATATAGCTAGGTCCCTCCGTGTATAAGCATACATGTATGTGTACGGTATACACATACATAAACACGAATATTTTTGTATAAAAATGCATATATAATAGCAATAAGACTCACTTAGGATGACATAAGAGAGCAGGATGGATTAAGCATTCATGATATATAAACTCATCCACTTCTGCACTCTGCATCTTCCCGTCAATCACCAACACCTACATGTATGCAGCAACCACGCCTTACATTTATATATTTAGGTAAAAGCCTGAAGCAATATATTATAATCGAAGTTCGAAAGGGACAACTGCTCTACATATTCGTGTCTATTACTACGTATCAACTCAGATTTCAAACAATATTTCAAGTTCTTTAAGAAATAGTACTCACCTTTCCAAAGCGCTTTGTGTCCAGAAGAGCTATGTCCTGGTACTCACTGGTCCCTTTATGCAGCACCCTAGAGAGACACAGATAAAGATCAAAGTCAACCATTCGCTTCTCAATTTTTGGCTCAAAGTTAGAAAAGAATAACAACTACCTTCTGAAAATTGAATTCAAGAGAATACAATATGATAAGACAAGGTACTTAAAATGGGCGATTCTTATTAATTTAATGCATCGTTATAGCTCTATTCCACTTTTTGTTTGTCTAGCTATCTTAGAAAAGATAGACAATTCTTTCTACCTCCTCTTAGCTATCCTTGGAAGAAATATTGTACTTGTTCTCGAAGTAGTGTGAGGTACAGAGCAGCTTTCTGAAGTTTATATATGGTGGTAACTTGCAGTAGCCGATAAATCCAAATTGAGTACTGGTACATAGAAGAGTAACACAAATTTTTTAACTGAAACCCTCTTGCTTTATTGCGTACGAGGGTGAGCAAAACTACATATAATAGACCAAAGACGGTCTTGTTTGCATGAACATGACATGGGAGAGAATCTGCAACTCTGATAAGAAACAAATCATACAATAAGACGCATTCTACTCCCTATAAAGCATGCGTGCGTATATATAAACAAACAGAAAAGGGGAAGAAGAAGAAGAAGAGAGAAAGGCAGACCTGTTCAGAGCAAAAGACCATTTGAGATCAACATCGATCTCTTCTTCAAACCATGCACCGGATTGAGTATCCTCACTTGGCATTCTGAGGTGGGTTTCATCATAAACTTTGGAGAAGCCATTGGAATGGAAGAACTCAACGGCTTCACCCATAATAATGATGATGATGACAAATGGATAAACAGACTGCGTGAGCAAAAGGAAAGGCAAAAATGCAAATTGAAACGAGGTTGGTGTGAGGAGGAGGAGAAGGTGCAAAGTGTGAGCCCCTTTTTATAGCATCAGAAAAGGAAGAAGTACGAAAGGCCAAGTTCTAATGTTATTCCACCCGTTTCCCGGATGTTGTTTATATGTTACAATCAAGTCATATGACAAGGGGCCAAACCAGGAATAGTGCTTCGTATGCGCATGAGGCGATTTACTATAATTATATATAGCCCCATCTTCACTTCCATAGTCTCATATGTTGTCTCTCAGAGATTCTTTGCTTCTCCACCAGATCTCTTGTCACTCAAGTCCATAAAAGAAAGTCACTTGGAGGAAGTCCAGGGCGGAACCAGAATTTTTTTTCAGGGGGTGCAAATTTTTTTATTAAAATAATATTAAAAACAGTAAATCAGTAATAATCAATTACAATAATTATGATTGTGATAACAATAATTTTACAATACAATGTACCTAAAAAGTTATATACCAAATGCACTGGTCATTGTACCACAAGTCCGGCGAAGGCTCTTTGCTTAGATGTGGTGGCGATGTACAAGTCCACAAGCAGTCAGAGTTGAAGCAGCAGCAGGTCAAGGCGTCAAGTAGCCAGCAAGGAGCCTCGTTGGCGTCGCCTGAGCGGCTTCAGTCGCGGTCGTAGGCAGGGGTGAGGCAGTGAGGGGCCAGATCTGGTCGGATTCGAAGTAGTCGTGGCTTGAGTAGCAGTCGAAGTCTCGAGGAGCGGAGCCTCGTCAGTCGTCGTCGTGGTAATCGCTACTTGAGCAACTTCATTCACGGTCGCCGGCAGGGGCAGATCTGGTCGGAGTAGCCTCGTCGGAGTCCACCGGCGGTCACAACGGTAAGAGAGAGAGAGAGAGAGTGCCGAGTGTGGGTCTAGGGGAACGGGGTATCAGAAACGGCGTCTCGGGAAACGGGATCTTGGGAAAGGGGTCTGGGTGCGATTCCTGAAAAAAAAAATTATTTCTTCAAAAGTTCAGGGGGGCCCCCTTGCTACCATGTAGGTCCGCCACTGAGGAAGGCAATGCAATGGAAAGTTGCTCTCCGGTCCCTTTCTTAACTTGGTCCTCTCAATCCCCGGGCGAATATCTGTTACTTTTAGCTGATTTGCCACTCATAGCAATGACTTTCGACATAGTTATTGACATCTTTTTACAATTTAGTTAGCAGTCAATTTAACTCTTATATATACGGTTACAACTAGCTGTTCTAGCAACTCAAAAAGGATTACAAATGCGCTAGTAACTCAGATAACGGATGCACATATTTAATTTTTGTACATCTTAGCTTTTGTTTCATGTTTCATTTTACATAGGCTAAAAAATTACAAGAACGTTTCTCACAATAATAAAAAGAAAAAGATAATGAGGGGATATAGTTGACCTATCCAGTCTAGTGTAGTAGTACAAGTGTTGGTAAGAGGGCAAAGGGTGATGGAAAGAGTGAGGGGAGCATATTGCATGCGGAGGGAGAGTTGGCATTTTAATTTGCCGACGTGGCAGCGACACCTCAATTCTTAAGTGGGGCGCGTGCCTTACTGGTTTTTTTTTTTTTGGTGCGAATGCCTTACTGGTGGGTACCACCACCTTTGCTACCCTTACACGCGCACCAAGAAACGACGTCGGGCTTCCACCATTCGTCCCATTAGGACAAAATTTAAGATCATGCACACAATACATCATTTGCGCCCCCCAAAACCACGTAGTCTGACGTTTTGATACCCGTGTAGTTGTGTCCATTCTTGATTTTTAACGGCGCAACTAGTAACTTAGGCTCTGTTTGACAGAGCTTTTTTTTTTAGTTTTCAGTTTTTAAAGAGCAATTTTTAAAGAGCAGCTTAATTTATTTATTTTTACAAAAATAAGTGGGTGTTTGATAACCCTTTTTTTTTGTTTTTGTTTTTGGTGTTTGGTAACCCTTTTTATTTTGACTTTTTTTTTGTGGTGGTTTGCGGTGGCGGTGGTGGGGCGTAGCGGTGGTCGACGGTGGTGGTGGCCAGCGGGTGGTTGTTGCCGGCGGTGGCTGCCGGAGATGGTGGATGCCGACGGTGGTGGTTGTCGGCAGGCGACGGTGGCTGTCGGTTGGGTGGCGGTGGCTGCCGGCGGTGGTGGCCGGAGGCCACCTGCCGCCCGGTGGTGTTGCCGGCGGCCGGAGATGGCTGTCGGGCGGCGGTGGCTGTCGGAGGTGACTGCCGACAGTGGTGGCCAGAGGTGGCTGCCGCCCGGTGGTGGTTGCCGGCGGCCGGAGGTGGATGTCAGGCGGTGGTGGCCACCGCCCACCGCCGCCTGGTGGTTGCTGTCGGGCGGTGGCTACCGGCGGTGGGTGAGTTGTGGTGGAGGTCTCAAAAAAAAAAATTGAAGTGAAAACGAAAAGAGCTTTTTCCTCTTTTTTTTTTTACTCTACAATTGAAGTAGTCATTTTTTAAATTGAAAGAAAAAGTGGTACCAAACACTCCTATTTTTTTCAATTTTCAAAACTGAAAAAAAAAGAGCAAAAAAACAAACCCTGTCAAACGGCCCCTTAATGTTCTATCTGAACTCACCTTGTGCAAGGTCTTAAGTTCTATTATTTTCGCTTGTATTTTGGCACTATGCATGCATACATATATACATGCACGTATACATACCTCTTGTGCACTCGGTGGTGGTTCACTTAATTTATTTGTTGCACAGATTAATAGTTTAATTCTTATAGTTTACGGGACGAAAATGGCAAAGGAATTCACAAAGGTCATAGTTTCCCTCCGTATTAATAGTATCCCATGGCAATTATTGAATGAAATGGAAAGAAAAAAAAATGACGTATTATTTAAGTCTTGATGAAACGATAAGAGTAACAACTCCGTACAAGAGTATATAAACAAGAATATATTTACATGATATATTTCGTAAATAAAAAAAGGACCAAATAAGACAAGAAGAAAGCATTCCGAGTAAAGAAATATACTCCAGCAAACAAGATGGCTTAAATGTATATCATCATAAGTTTAAAGTCCAAGAAGTAGTAGCAGGCAGGCATGCACGCTGAACTTGATAGAGTGGTGGTAGATGATCGAGTTCAATTAATCTTTAGGGGACGGCAGCCGGCTAAGATAACAAGGTGGGGCAAAGGGGGGGCCTCGACAGGGCAAGTGTGGGTGGACCCGGTGCTGTTGGGGGTGTGTGTTGAGAGGCCGTGTCTGTGAGCGTGCGGTGACTCCACTTTGTAAAGAAAGTTGTTGTGGAGAGCCCACTCCACTCCCCCCCACCCCCATCCCCCTCCCCCACCACAATCTAAAACACTCAGACCCACTCACCTTCCGATCATATCTCCAACCCCTTTGTGTGCTGCTGCTCATCTGCTTGGTTTTGTTTGAATTTCCTTTTGTGCCCTCGTCTCAGAAGGTTAAAACCCATAGTTTTTATCTTTCCGTAAAAGTGGAGAGTAATGTACATTGACTACCTTTAGACTGTGATTCGTGCGACGGGCAGAAGTAAGGACGACATCAAGATGATCACCTTTCGAGAATCGATAGCTGTGATGAACCAAGCTTTGAAAATGCCCGTCTCATCTCATTTGGAGCCTAGCATAGGTCGCGCATAAATTAAGCCGTTCACTTCCAAAATTGGGCTTTTGTTAACAATCCCATTGGCATGCCTCCTCCCTCATCCATCTCCCCGGCTCTTGGAATATAGTAGATGAACATGGGAGATCATGTCAGGGTCCTCGTTCTGAAATCTGAAGTAGTAATACATATGCTTTTTTTTTTTTTTGATAAAAGGCAGAATAGCATATAATCAAAGGAGTTTTCACCCAAAGGTGATTACAAGGACAAAGGTCAAGACACACATAAGACATTCACCAATTTACAAAAGGCTAAACAAAACAACGACAAGCAATCACACGAAACCTATGAATTACAGATCATGTTGCGGCAATTGCGGCAAAAAATCATGCACCCAATCCTGGAAGACGTCTATGCGTGCATGGGATGCAAAAGCAGCTAGAACCTTAAGCAATCGTGGCTTTGTCAAAGCTGAACTGATGAAAGTCTGTATGTAGCAAAAATCAATCATAATCGGGGCGGTGGTATTAGGGATATCGTATCCTGAAGCTTCTATAACAGTAGAAGGCTGGAAAAGGGGTTTGTCTGAATACGAGATTGTTCCGATTAATCCATATACACCAAACGGTGGAAAAGATTTGAATGGTTTTTTCCCAAAAATTTGAACATCCTGATTGGTTTTGAATCCACGCGATCATCCATTCAGTAAAGGAGCTGCCAACAATGTTGCTATGAAGGCTTGCTAATCCTCCGAACCAAATTGGTCACACCGCTGGGCAATCGAAGAATAAGTGATCAACTGTTTCAGGATGGCTAAGGCATATA
Source organism: Escallonia rubra (assembly GCA_033065855.1). Lineage (NCBI taxonomy): Eukaryota > Viridiplantae > Streptophyta > Magnoliopsida > Escalloniales > Escalloniaceae > Escallonia > Escallonia rubra. The sequence continues at coordinate 518,786 of JAVXUO010000740.1, read as the reverse complement.
GGGCAAGTGTCAGTGTTCGAGATTGTAAGTCGATATAGGTTGCAGTAGAGCGGGAGTCTATTCCATAACAATTGCCAGATTAAAAAGAGGTGCTTCGAAGGTAAAGGAAGTGCCCAAACTTTCCTCCAAATGTTCGAGTTGAGAGGAGGAGCGGAGGCTTGGGTACCTTGCCGAATTCTGAGCTCTAGGTTGAGGTTATAAAGCATTTTGCTTCGGTTGTTGACAAGCAAGAAAAGAGAGGGGCAGTGTGGTCAAGTAATGAAGAAGTGGGCACCAAAAGAAATTGGTAAAATGGGGTTTGTTAAAGTTTTCTTGTAATGGGGAGACAAGGGTACAAGCCATTTTTAAATTAATCCACGAGGTGATATGGTCATAGTTCATTGAAAGGGCGGCTCACAATCATTTTGAAGGCCTTTTGCTGTTTAAAAGTGATCTCCCCCACCTTTCTACAATCAATCACTCCATGTCTCCATCTCCATTAAGTCAATGGGTTTGTCTATCCCATGAGTATGACCCCTCACAAGGAGTCAAACCCTTTTCAATGACCATTTTGTAATCAATTTTCTTCAGAAAGGTGACATACATGTCCCTGTTCACAGATTCAATCTGAATAAGACAACATGATTTCTTCCATATATTATATTATTGGTTGATAGAGATAAGAGATACAAGCATGCACCAGATCACTATTGGGTTCAATTAATTGGGCATCTTTTAATTAAAAAAGTAAGACTAGTGTTGTATGTGGAAGAATCTCACATGAAGAGGCATCACAATCTTCATTTGCCATGAGATACCTTTCATAAAAAAATTAATCATTACAATTTCTTATAAGAGAGGAGAAGAAAAGACAGAAGAACATTGACCGCAGCCTAGTGTGACGAGTGTAGACAAGCATAGTAAATTAAACCACTGCATTCATCGCTCATGAAACTGCGAAGAAACATTTGACCAAGATAAGCTCTTCAACGAAAAATTATTGCTGTTAAGAGGCTTGAGATTCTTGCCTTTATTTAATTTTTGGAGGATGGATACTCCCTCTGTATAGTCGAGACTCAAATGGCCGCCAATAAACCAAGAAATATGTGTTATCTTTCTCTTTTATTGTAGACTCTCCCGAGTCTCAAGAACATTCATGTTACAAAAAACGAGAAGCGCAATCTTAGAAACTGAAGGGATATGTATCCAAGACAACAATATTAATCTGGTCCACCAACTTTTTCCACCACTGACTATTGTAAGTATTTAGCAATTATAAATAAATTTTCAAGATTATTGTTAGCTAAAAACTGACACGTAATGTAAGTTATACAATCATTTAAAAACCCTTATACAAACAACAAGTGACTGTATAATCACTCAAATACATAATAGTACCCCCCCCCCCCCCCCCCCCCCTTCCCTTTTTTTTATGTGTAGTAAAGTTTGTTTTTAGAAGAAGTAATCTCCTTTTGGAGTATCAAAAAAAAAAAAAATTGTTGTTGTCAAACGGAGATAAACCGATCCCAGTTCACCTTGTTCATGTGGTGCTCCAAAAGACCTTTTCTTGAAAGTGACTAGCAAAGTGCGGGTTGTGGATTTGGCCAGCCGCAGTATAGTTGTGCGGCTTGCTATGTGTTGGAAGATGACCAAGAATTGATGTCAACCTGATAAGATTTTACCATCATCTTTGGTCGCTATCTATCCCCTGCCTTCCCTTCTTGTCAAAATATACCGTGGTAGATTGTCTCTCCCCCTTCCCCTGCATACCCATCTGATTTTATTGCGGAAGAAGAGAAGAAAATCTTCGTATTATTCTTGCCATACGAGATACTCGAGACCGTTCCCATTGTTATTTCTCACAATATAAAGGTGATAGAAGATTGCACCGGACGTTTGCAGTTCCTCTCTCCAAGAAAATCTCATGCAGGACGTTCTCAACACATCGGCAATGCCACTTGCTGGAGACTTTCACTCTGACTTCACCGAGTTACCACAGCATCAGAAATTGGAACTCAGAATTGATTAGTGAGTACAAACCGTCTTCGTAATACCATCTCCATTTCCATCTCCATTTCCTTAATTAATTGATCGTGTTTGACTTATATGCATATTCAGGAAATAAATTATATTTTATGAATTTCTCATTCTACTACCCCCAAAAGAGAAAGAGAGGAGGAAAGAAAGTGAGCAGAAGAGGAGAGAAAAATAGATGGTTAAATATAAGGAGAGAAATAGAATAAAAAAGTGTAAGAAGGATAAATATGAAAAAACACATATGAAGTCTTTTTAAATTTAGAAAGTGATCAATTTTCTTAAGACAGTTAAAAAAGGAAATATAATTAATTTTTTTTTAAGACGGAAGGAGTACTATTTTACGTGAAGGGTCCAAGAACATCGTGAAAGAAAAGGGAATAGCAGTCAAAATACTAGTATCATTTCTTGCAACAGCAGCCAGGCACGGTGTAAAATCCGCCACCCCGGTAATGGAAAAAATACAAACAGAGCAGGGGGTTGAAGTGGAAGGCGTCGAGCAAAATGAGTTTATATAGACCTTCGGTAAACCAGGGGTTCACACTACACCATCAACGATCCACATCCATAAATCCATTACATTCTATGGTCAATGGGAGCTGTATATGAAAGATCATTCATTGCCTTGCAGGGGAAGGGCAAAGATTTAATTCCCTTGACATCCCACACATTCACGCATATATACGTAACCAAAATTTAGAAATCTAACTGATTCGAGCATGGTGGAAGCCAAACTACAAAGGTATCGTGTATTTTCTCCTCGATTCTTTGAAATAAAAATTGCTAGTGCGAAGGAATTATCCAAAAGAACAAAAATCTTGACAACGCTACTCAAGTTTTAAGCAACCTGAACCTCAACATTGGGGGCAATTACTTGAGGGATATACTCGGTAGTGGGTGCAATCACTGGGGCAACATGCTGTTCTTCTTCTTTTGGAGTGTGAATAGTCACCAGATCAGGCAAAGGGGTAGTCGGTCCATGTTTACCCGTCGGATCCCAGGAGAGCATGATCTTAACCTTGATACCAAGTACACCCTGTGATGATTAAAGTTCCAATAAATATATCAGAAGTTAATCAACTTGTCTGAAGGGATCATGTAAATTGAAAACTTGACAGACCAAAAAGAAGAACTATACCAATAGAAAATGAGAATTTTTAAATGCAACCACAACCTGGGTAGTGACCTGTCGAACACAACAATTGGAATTTTCATATTTCCAGCAAGAGAAAAGCTGACCTGTCTAAGAAGAACATGCCTCACAGCATAGTCAATATATTCCTTGACAGGTTGGCCAGAGGAAATCATGTACCCATCCTTGAACTTCATCGACTTGGCACGCTGAGCACGGAGTTTTCCGCTAACAATAACCTATAAAGAAGGAATAACATAAAAAATGTTCCAAACCTTGATACTAGTAGAACAAAGTGAGGAAAATTTCCAGACAAACCTCGCATCCCTTTGCCCCACTCTCCATAGCAAATCTCAGGACTCCGTAGCAAGCCCTAAAATAGTAAAAAGAAAACATTCAAATCTCCTTGCACCAGTATTCAGTAATTCATTCGCATGAATTCCTAATATGCGGAAATTTATAGTTGACCTCAATGAGCCCCAGAGAGAGAGAGAGAGAGATGTAGACAATGAAAATCTACAACAAGAAATTCCAATGGTGATTCCGGTTGCTGCTGCAAAAAAATTAGAGAAGCTGGAGAGAGTTCTTATGGGAAGGAGCTTCGGAGAAAACGAAATACCACTTGGTTAAATGGGAGGAGGTCTGCTAACCGATTCACAGAGGGGGTTTGGGGGTATAAAACTTGGTCACTTCTAATATGGCACTTTTGGGAAAATGGTTATGGAGGTACAAGAGGGAAACATATGCTTTTTGAATAAAGCTTATCGTGGGAAAGTTTTGGGACGGGTGTGAATGCCTGGTCTCCGAATGTGGTTCATAGATCTCTTGGTTTGAGCTTATGCATTGGCATTTGCAAGGGGTGGCAAAGCTTTAACTAGCATGTTCATTTCTCCATCAAACATGACAGTCAGGTGTGTTTTGGCAAGATGTATGCTGCCGTGGTGAAGAGCTGTGTAAGTCTTCCCCTGCTTTCTCTGTTGCAGCAAATAAGGAGGCTTGCATGGCGGACATGGTTTCATATGTAGGCAGTGGCTATGTGCGGAATCTGCGTCTTAGGAGGAACTTTAATGACTGGGAGCTTGATTCTCCTCTGTCCTTGAGCGCCTACAGTCTGTGACTTTTTCTCGAGGTGAAATAGACAGCGTGGTAGGGAGAGAAAACAGCAGGGGTCTCTTCTCTGTTCGTTCTTACTGCTTCGTATTTTCTTCTTGCAGTAACTCTTTGTTTCCGTGGAAAGAGAATTGGTGTTTGACAACCCCTCTTACGGTGTCCTTTTCGTCTGGGAGACTGCTAGAAATTCAGTGTTAACGGGAGGTAATTTGAGGAGGAGAAAAGGGTTTATGTGAACTGGTGTTTCGTGTGCAAGAAAGCTGGTGAATCGGTGGATCGTCTGCTCTTACACTGTCCGATAGCCAGGCTTGTGTGGGGTTTGGTGTTCGCTCTGTTGGGGGTTGTATGGGTTACGCCGCGATCTGTTGGAAATATGTTACAGGCTTGGTCCTGTACAAAAAGAGGCGCCCCAGGAAAGCTAAGCTCTTGATGTTAATTCCTCCATGCATTTTTGGGCGTCTATTGAAGGAAAGGAATAGCAGAGTTGGAAGGGTTGGAGAGTTCTATTGAGGATCTAAATCTTCTTTGTCTACTTCAGCGATCTGGGCTGCGGAAAGTGTTACTTCCAATGAAAGCTTTCTTGTTTTTTTTTTGGATGGTTTTACACTTTGTATAGGTGGCTGATTTGGTATATTGTTTGTGTCCAAGGATTCGCCCCCTCTGGCATCTTTTTGTATATACTCTTTACCTATCAGGAAAAAAGAGAGAAAAAAAAAAAAAAAAAGGGAACAAGTCGCAATGGTCCGCATAGAGTGAATTGGCAACTATCATCCTAGAATAGACTTGGAGAGAAAAAAACGAAAAAAAAAAAAAACACAACAACAAATCAACTGCTAAGTACTGAAATTTTACCATTTACAATTTTTACAATCACTATATCATTTATAATGCCTCTAAGAGAGAGCAAAGTGCAGACCAGATGCATTTTTCAGCAACATTGATCCAATCTGGGTTGCTTTATGGTCCAACTCCAGCCCCCATGTGAACAGAAAAAGGAAAAAAGTATTCACTTTTTAACAAAGGAAAGCAAGACTTAATGCTCTATGGCATCAATGACTACTACCTAAAGCTAATGAAATGTCCCCTCCTATCATTCCTCACAAGAAAATGAAATTGTTCCTCGGACTCCAGATAGATGGGATTTCAAACTATAGTCATCCTCAGACACGAGATAGGCATTCACATGTTACCAACTCGCTGTAAAGATGACTGTGCATTAATTGCTCAAAGGCCAAGGTAGCCAAAAAAGAAAATCAACTGCATACCTCCTACAAGCAAGTTGGAAAGAAGAGATGTGGTGGTTAGTAAAGGAATCAACTGCATACCTCCTAACAGCAAGGCCTCCAAGTAGCTTGTATCGTAGTGACTCTGCCTGAGCTATGGCACAAAGACCCCTATTGTTAACCTTCTCAGCATAAAGCTCCACACTATTTTCTGGAAACTTAAAACGCTTCTGAACAACTGAAGTCAGCTCCCTAATCCTTCTACCCTTCTCGCCTGAAAGATATTTTTATATAAATCTTCAAACAAAAGTTGAACAGCAAGGGGAAACCTACAAGGGCACCTAGTTCCAACCTGACAATTCATTTACCCTTGGATAATTCTCAAAAGATAAGACAACTACTAAAAAAGTAGTTTCTCTTTCACCTTTCAAAGAAAAAGACAACTGGTAATTAACTTCATTAGCAATACAAGATGAGTCATTTCAAGACACACTTATGGGCAATCACTAGCGGAACAAGCTCACACCTCAAACATCTAAACTTCTAACGATGCATTACTATGAGCATCCATTTTACATATTATTGATCTCGTAAGAATTCAAGATGAGTCATTTCATCGACTTAGCTTTCACCTCAAACATCATCAATATCAAAGAAAGATTCATTATGAATGCGGGACTTCATCTTAGTAATGTACGAGAATCTTATGGACAATCACTGGTAGATCAAGCTCTCACCTCAACCATCAACACTTCTAAGAAATTATGTTGTTGTGCCCTACGCTTTCAAACATCTCCATGTTCTAGATATAAAACTGATACCGGTCAGACCCTTAGAGAGAGAGCAGATTTGTGGAAACGGAAGAAAAAGAGAGAAAACAGATCTTCTGAGCAAGGTATTTTGTTCATTTTAGCATGTTCAGGATATTTGCGTACTTTGTGGCAAATTAGAAACTTATAGTAATTGCTATTTTTCTAGGTGTAGGTTTTTAGATACAGGTTGTATTAGAAGTCCTTTGTTATATGGCTTTGGTTTAGTTCTAGTAATAAAATCTTTCTGTTAGTAGGAAAGGTCTCTATTGTTTCTCTAGAAAAGCAAGCAATATAAGAATTATAATGAGAGTTACAAATAGAATACTGTGACTATATCAATTTTCTTCTAGGTTAGCTCCTAGAAGGCCTTAGTGAGACAATAAGGTTTTCCTATCCTCTATTATTCTTTTTTGTAGTTTTCTTCGCTATTTAAAAAGGCAGCCCCTATTACTAAAGCAGTAGGCGCTTTTGCCAGAGCAACCAAAATTCTCTACAAGTTAGTAGGCAAAAGTACCCCCTACCCTTCATAGAAAGAAACACGACAACTTTATGATGGCCGAGAATCCCAGCTCGTCTCACCGGTAAATTAAATGAGAAAACCAAATATATAATGCTTGAACCTCCAAAAAAATTTGCCTGTAACAAGAGTATCGGTGGTGGGAAAGGTGTCGATGGTGGAAGAGAATGAGCAGGCCAACACTCGAGAAAGAAAAATGCCTTTTTATCCTCTATTCATGCAAAATCAAATATGTATTCAAGTGTGTCAAAGATGTCGACCTGTCAAAGATTTATGAAGTTGAACGCATGGAAATGAAAGCTCGAAGGCTACGTCGACATACATAGAAGAGGAAATCTTCAAAAAGAAATCCAATGTATCTGCTGTTATTGAAAATGAGAATTTAGGAATTAAATACTTTTTTTTCCTCTGAATTATCTTGGTAATTTTTGTGGAATCGAGAAATTCATTTGCACCAAAAACAATTCCTCTGCTGATTCTTGGTATTCTCTCTGGCCATTTTTTTCCAGAAACAAAAAATCTGAAATAGATGTAGCTGCCTCTCTCACCCAATAGCAACAATAACATATCCATTACTCTCTTTTTCTACTACTAGTCCTCCTTTGTTCTTTTGTTTGTATCAGAAAATTACGCCTGTTAGTTTTATGAGACAAATTGGAAATTAATTTCCTGAGATCCAAACCCAAGGATTCATCAGGTTTAGAGGATGGCTGTATATCTGGATTCGGAGTTGTCGGGGAAGATAGATTCTTCTACCTTTGAGAGATTATGTTTCCTGGTAGATCACTGCCGTTTGCAGATCTTCAAATTGACAAAGAGAAGACTGGAAGATATGTGGGTAGGGGAGGGGTAATTTTGTCCGTTAACTTAGAAAATTTTCACATTGCTCGCAATATAGGCTGCATACTATTTTAGGGTGCTGTTCACAGCACCCTAAAAGTCTCAGAATATATCTCTATTAGGCCCTAAACCCCTAAAGTAGCATCTCCATTACAAAACCAACAAATCTAAGCCCTAGCCCACCATACCCCTGATTGTAGGGCAGCCTTTTCATAACCATTGTCAAGGTTCCGTCCTGCATCTAAAAAAATTTCATTTACACCCATGGCAAATGATTCTTCAGGTGCCAAAACGTGATGAAGAAACTTGCAGACATACAGAGATAAAGAAAGGCGGCTATAATGACCTCTGCTATTCGTGAGATCTAGGGGTGAGACTCCATTGAGTTAGAGCAATGCTACCAGTTTAAGAAAAGTGTATTCAACCCGACTTTTTATTCAAAACAAATGAAATTCGTCCAATTTAAGATAATAACTCCCTAACCAAAAAGTTCACAAGAAATTTACTAAGAACACTTGGGGTGACCAGCAAACTTGGAGAAGTTCTGCTGCTGAACAAGTTTGAATGTCTATGAAGAAGGAGAAGGACTGTCAGTATACTACCATCCAATGGAAAAAATCGCCATTATGATTACAACACAGAAAATTACCAAGCAATATGCAGAAGAAGATCAGAACAGGTGTTGGGATGAAAGTGGGACAGCAAATGAGGAGAGACGAGAGATTGAAGGAAAAAGTCTCCAAAAAGAGCTTTTATCTATTGCTGGGCTGTTTTTTTTTTTTTTTGGTGGTGAGAGAGGTGGGGGGGTGGTTGAGAGAGGTCAAGATGGGAAACAGCGACTGGAGAACAACTTAGGACCAGTTTAGCAGTGCTTATGTGAGGCTCACAGATAAGCTAGTGTTTGGAAAACATAAGTGCTTTTGCGTTTTGGAGTCAGAAAGCAGACACCTGCATTTTGGTTAATCACTTTTGCCATTATCTACTATACACGTGTGATTATAGCATAAGCAATGGCAACTGGCATTCATTCAGGCATGAAACTAGGATGAACCCTAGCTGAGTTGGAGACAGTTTAGTCTCCCTGCTTAGTCTATGTTCAATTACCCTTTCCCAAACTCTGTACAGTGACTCACAAGCTTGAACTCTCATAGAGTAGTTGCAACTTTGGACCATAGCTATTAAAGGGGCAAAGGGTATCTGGAGCTTGGGAGCAAGGCAGAGGCCTGCGCCTTTCGAAGTGTGGCGCAAAATAAAAATAAATAGATATTAGTGCATTAAACCAATAAAAGCACGTAAAAAAATTCAGAACATGACAATTCAACAAATTTTGAACACTAGTTTCTTCATTAGCAATCAAGCACATCAAAGAATACCAGTTCATGTTATTTTAGATTGGAAGGGGGGTGAGGGGCGTCATCAGCAATCAAGCACAAGAGTTAAAACAACATTTGATATCAAAACCATCATCACGGTTGCTTTCACTTCCAACATGTTACAATCAGGTGATTCCTGGGTTTGCAGTAGCATGCTTCTAAGTTTTTTAGAAAACCCATCAAAAGAAAATTTCGGGAATCCCGCTTAGGATGTTGCCACATTTCCCCAGGCACCAACCAATAAAACACCAGAAACAGAAAAAAGACCTATACAAGAGCAGAATCGACAACGGATCATAAGCAGTCAAAGAGACAGGAGGGTATTACCGAGAACGTTCTGAGTGCGAGTGGCCCTGATGATGATCTCGGTGCGCATAGGGGTAACCCTGACCTCGACGCCCGAGTAACCATCCTCGGCAAGCTCCCTCGTCAGAACCTCGTTCAGCTCCGCAAAGAATACTCCATCCGCAACAAACTGTTCAGTCGGTGTTCACCAGAAGACAATCAATCGAATGACGAAAAGGAGTGAGACAGAATCCAGTTCTTGTTTTTGCTGTTTCATTTTATTTATTCTGGTTTTGGTTTCTGAACAGCCAAAAATGGAAAGGGAAAAAGGCAACTGAACTGACCTTTCGCTTCTTGCTCATCTGAGTCGCCATGATTAGCTTAAGCAGGTCTGTAGTGTTGGAAGGAGAGTGGAACTGGAATTGGTCGTGTGGGATCCGCAAGATCAGAGACATCGTGGATTCCTGCTTGGACGGCCACGATGAGATCTGGTACGCATTGCTTGTTATTTTAGTCTATTACACATCAGAGCATAACAGTAAAAGACCGCATAGCGCAGTGGATTAGCGCGTTTGACTTCGGATCAAAAGGTCGTGGGTTCGACTCCCACTGTGGTCGCATTATACTTTTGCCCTTTTGTCTGGTTTTTTGCTTTATACATATATAATATGGATGTTGATATATAGCATCAGCAAATAAAGTACGTCGTAGCGATCACTTGAAAATTCTTGATTGAACTGTAGAGAGAAAGGATTGCCAAATTAACACGGTCGATTTTGAATACGGTATTTGGAAATTTCATGAACTTTGTCGTACACAAACTTTTCAGAGTGTTTGCTTGAGAAATCTTAGCTGAGCTGTTGATCAACGAGGTCAATTTTGAATAATATATTCGAAAGGTCCATATATTTTGCCATACACAAAAACATTGCATGAGAGTAAGAATTATTTCTTCATCTTGAGGTATACCATTATCACAGTGAGATTGAAGGAAAATTTCAACCTATATCAGGAGGTCCCCAAACCTGTTGACGTATATAGTTGCTCTAGAAACATGTCATCAAGTTTGGGTTTTGAATATCATGACCAACATATTCTTCTACCAATTTTTGGTTCAAAACAAGTCAGGAAAATCGAATGGATTTGTAAGATTTATTGGCAACAAATAGCTAGACAATCGTCTGGACTCCGCTGACTCAATCAGCTAATCACCCACGACCTGACAAACCTAGCAATTAGAGATGGCAATTTGGATCCCCATTTGCCAGTTGATTGTGAATTAGATGTTTTCATATCATCGAATCAGATCAGGTCGGCTCGGGTCCAACAAACAATTAAAAATTAAATCTATCACCGTACAATTTAATTTATTTACGTGTTTGATCCATTCACAAAAAAGTCAAGCCTTCTGGGCCTTTTAATTAAATCTTTGTGCCAATTGGTTGATTTGACTAGTCCTCCGAACGGATCACGGGAGTGTGGTTGTGGACTTAAATTCAGAGTGGTTGGTGGTAATTGCATTGGTGTTGGTACTGGGGGTTGGCAACAATAAAGAATTCAAAGGATTTATGAGTATGACTGCTGTATGGGGCAAGTTGGGATGGCTATTTCGAAGATGGGGTGAGCTGGGAGGCCCCAATTTTCCATCCCTACTTGTCATGGCTAGAATGACCGCGACCATAAGCAAATCGTCCGGTACCAATTAATAGCAAAGCAATAAAGATTCTGTTGAAGCCTTTCATTTGGTGTTGGAGAGTCCATAAAGTAGAGACAAGTTGATTGCATCTTGTTCTTCACCAAAATCAGGAACCATGTTTTCTTGGCGAAACCACATGGCCTATCCTGTCTCCAAGCTGCAGCCAGATGAGCTTTGCAGTCATAGCTTTGGATTCTGAATTGGACTCTGCAAGAAGAAAAGAGAGAGGAGGGGGCAAAACTAGGACAAATCTGTAAGGGGTGCATCAAGATACCACAGTTAGAATTACTAAGTTCATATAATCCTGTAAACTGTGATCCTATACCTTTCACGTAGCAACCGAAAAGCAACTCTAATCTGCTGCTCTTGGAATAAATGCGGCGATACATGGGAGGCTAATCTCCCCCATCATATGCACAATCTGTTACACTCACTTATAGCTAAATATCATAACCTACCTACCTTTATTGTCTAGAATCCAAAATAAGAAACAATTACCTTTCTTCCCAGTAACAACGAACAAACTGATTTCCTTCAACTAACTTCCTAACATGGTTAACTACCTTTCGGATGACCCTTCCACGACATCGTTGGCTTACTCCACAAATGCTACTTCCCTCAATTACAACTTTCCCATCAAAGTTACAGACTAGGCTAACTCTATCTTCCAATGCTCCTTCAAAGGAATGTGAAATAATTGATATGTGAGTCACATAAGAGGAGCTGCAGCCTACATTAATGCATCACAACATTTTGCTATTTGTATTCCTAAAAATCTGAATGATATAGACAAACCAAGCTTGAATGTGTCACCGGAGAACGACACAGAGGACATTCAGGCTTTTCGTTACACCACTCCATAATGCAATTCCTACAAAAGAAAATAAAATACATCAGAGAGAGAGAGAGAAAACACATGAGGGAAGAAAGATTTTGCATCTGACGAGGGAATACCAGCAAAATACATGGCCACAGGGTGTGGCGGTTGGGTGTTGGCGGTTACTCAGGCAAAGGGTGCATTTGCTGACCCCACTTGTTTGAGCCTGAAAAGACAAAATAACCAGTACTGTCTTAATCACTACGACCTGCTCCAGTTTGACTTCTATATCAACATATACAAGATTGGTCAAAGTAGAGAGATTAAGATGTCTGATAAGCATGTTTAACATAGCAATGGTATTGCACATGAAGACGTAAGAAACATTAAGGCAAATGAAACGACAGTATGCAGTCAGCCCGAATAAGTGGATATCGAACTCAGGGTGCATATGGAATCCTACCACCCCATGAGTGTTGAATCTCTAGTTTTTGGATTAGCAACAGAGTACGCCTCGCCTAGGGCTAGGTGCAGCCACTTCAAAAAGGCACGCGCCTTGTGCGCCCAGGCGCAAATGGAGGCGCACAAAAAAGCCCAAAAATCCTAGTTACTGGTTTTTGCATCGTGACATCATCTCAACCGTTCATTATCTTTGATTCTTTGTTTCATAACATAATAAACCAATATCTAAACCACAAAAAACTGAAACCCCAAATCCCAAATCAGTCGATTCTCTTGTTGTTGTTCAATGTGCTAGCACCTCATCATCAATTGTTGCTCTCTTTCAAGTAAATCTACTCCTTTACTTCACCTTGTAGACAATCTACTTCTTCACTTCACCTTGTAAACAAAGAAGATGAAATTGAGGAAAAATCTCTACCACACTTGGAGCCTATAATTCCCTTTTGAAGAAAGCATCGTTGCCTTAGCTCTCACTGATAATGAGGATGATGTTATCATGTTCACTTAGGAAATAGGATTAACTACTTGGCATTGGATTTAAACTTTTTCTAGCGTTGAAAATTTGTTAAATTGCCATGTGTGAATTTTTTACGTGATTCTTTTGGTTTAATGCACAAATATCTATTTAACTTTATTTTGGGCCTCACATCGAAAAGGCGCACGCTTGTGCCTTGCGCCTAGGCTCCAGAGATCCTTTGTGCCTTAGGTACGCCTGTGCCTTTAATAACTATGCAACAGAGTGATTTGGCTTATTTATCTTCAATTTCACATTCTCCGCACAGACAAGCCCAAGCCCAAGCCAAACAAATTTGACATTCCTAACCCAATGCCCTGTACATATGTAGATATATACGTGTATCTGTCTCTTCTATGTATATTCATTTGTGTATATCTGAATTCCACTGCATTGAAACAACCTGATATCATGAACTGTGGATATAGTTCTGAAGGGGAAGCTTCTAGAAATTTATGCATTTGTATACAACAGTGCACGCACTAGGAGTCAAGCCTTAATATAATGAAGGCAATATCCAAAAAGTTGCATAATCTCAAGACTGAAGATGTACCTCTTGAGTTAACGTGGAATCAGAGACCCAAGTTCCCCTTTCAGAGTCCCCAGTTATTAAATTTCCTTCTTCATTGAGAAGAGGCAGACCTCGCCCTACAAAAACATAAATACAAAAGACAACAAAGAACAGTGAGAATTGGCAAAACTGAGGCAGCTAAATGTCACATGGAAGAAGCTAATCCTTAAAGAGCTTTCGCTTCAGAGCAACAGAAAATGCATAGAAGGTGTATATTCGGGTTGTTTTGTGGCAGTTTCCTGGGATCACAGGAATATAAATTGAATATGAGTAGATACCAATTGTCAAGTTGAAAAGAATTTGAGGAGGAAACAAGTTTTGCTACGATCTGCATTTGGAGGGGCGGCCCGTTGCTACGTGGATATTTTAGCCTTGATGTCATTTCTCTAATAACATTTTCATGTGTGTTCTATACAACAAACTTTCTGGCGAGTTCTCAAAACCTAACACTTCTTAAGACCAATTATATCACCGCAAAATTGCAGATTAATGTTATTATAATAATGGTTTCCCTCTCTTTTGGACATATGTGCTGATTAACAGACAAGTACACTTCAAGACAAGTGTAAAACAGGAATATGATAAATGCAACAGCCCAACAGCTTAGTAACATTCAAAACCTGTTGAAATGTGGTGGGTCCCTATGGATGTTTGCTGAAGCGAATTAGCAATGGAAGATAGATTGCTACGCCGTAATCCTTCAGCAGCGATAATGCACAACTGGACTAGAAGGAACACACCCAAAATTTGGTATCTGCACGGAGACAGCTTGAAAAGTCATACTACCGTAGATCCACGATAACCATGTTCCATCAAACTCTTGGATGTAATTTCTTCTTTTTCAATACGTCTTGGATTTCATTCTTCTAAAAAATAAAGTTCATACAAAAAGACCAATGACACAATAATATTTGGCTAAACTTTCTAGAAGTGCAGGGCCATAATCATTTCCTTAGTAGCAGGAAATTATTCGTATGGTAACGTTTTTGTCTCCAAAACTCTCTTTTCCGATCCGAAGTTAGGAGCTCCATGAGAACCCGTCCCAAACTAACATGGGAACTCGACCAATTCAGCTGGACAGAGATGCATGGAACAAGTGAGAGAGTACCTGAAAATCAAGCCCTTTTCATCTTAGTTCTTTGTTTAAGTCCTTAAAGCCTCCTTGTTTGTTGCTGACTACCTCGTCGAGAGAATAGAGCCTGTCAATTAGTGCGCTCTCTCTCTCGCGTCTAACCCACCCTATTAGATAGGAGATGTGCCAACTAGAAATGTCTCGAGAAGTGAACAACAACAGTAGAACTACTTTTACCTTTGTTCTTTTCAAAGGCAAGTAGTTTAATGTGACGAGTATAAAATAACAACTCACTGTCGCTTATGGTATTTTAAGGGAAAAAGAGTGTACACCAAAATTTAGCGTTAGATATATTAATGGTAATACTCTTTACGCATTTATTTATTCAAGTCACTCCCAACCTTAGATTCTTCCAAGTGCTTACACTCCCCCGCCCCCGCCCCCGCCCCCGTTCCCACCCCCGCCCCTGCTCCCGCTTCGTGCAACTAAGATCATTTCACCTCATGGCAAGAAGAATGATTACGATTCAAGACAAAAGCTATCAAGACAACTCCAACTATGAATACTCTGGATCAGGACCCTCTGATGTGCATCATCTCCACTTTAACAGTAAAGCATCACATAATGTATTTCAGCGACAGAAGGTTATTGGCTTATCGCCATAAATTAGCAACAAGATTTCAACACTAAAGCCACTACAGCAGAGGATCCTAAACCGAGAAGTCTAGTTTAGTCAAACCGTCATCATAGACATGTAATGGAGAAGCCGCCTCAAGATTGCAAGTTCCAAGTCACAAGGCAAAATCAATTAATTGAAGTTTTCTTATGAAAAGTCAAAGGGATTAAATCATGTGTGAGCAAATCATCGCAATTTGACAAAATGCTTTAAAAGTGTTATTCTAGAAAGTACCTAGGTCGCTGGTTCATTGGTTTTCCTGTATATACATAACGTATGCCTGCAGCACGCTTAGATATATGATAATAAAAACCTGCAACAAGATTGTTCATAAGATGTCAAATATTCCTTCATACTATCACCAGACTACTTATCATATATACTTTTAAATAACATATCTTCACCTTCGAAATAGAAGAACATCAAATTCGTGCGAAGAGCCAACTGCAAAATCTCACGAGCCAGGGGAAGCACCTAAATCGTAAATAGCATCATGGAAAGGGTAGGTAAGGAAACCATTCACCACATCTTTACGTGTTTCCAGACGGGGAAAGCAGTTCTAAAATTTCTATGATTGAATAGAAAGTAGAATCCCGAAAGGAATAAGTTCAGTCCATTGTTATTAAAAGCGCGCCTAGGCGCAAGGCGCGCTCAGGCTCAACATCTGCGCCTCGCCTAGGCCTAGGCGCAACGCCTTCAATAAGGCGCGCGCCTGGTGAGCCTAGGCACCCAGGCGCAAGGCGCGTAGCGGTGGTGGAGGCGCGTGGTTAGACGCATGAATACTAGCTGTTGGATGTTGCATCATCTTGTTATATGGGCCGTCGGTTTTATTTCTGATAATTTTTTTTCTTTTTTAGCTTTTCTAATTAGCCCTAACTCCAAAATCCCAATTCCCAAATCATTTTCACGACTCTCAGTATCAGTATATCACTCTCACTCCTCGTCGGCAGTCCATCCCTTTCTCCGGTCGCCGTCAGCACCTGTCCCGTCGCCGTCGCCTGGGCTCCTCCTCTCTGCCGTTGCTGCGCTGCTCCAGTTCTCCACACATTGCTGCTGGTCTGCCGCTCCACCTTACCGGGTTGTCTCTCTCTCCCTCTCTTTCCCTCCCTCACTCCGTCTCCATCTATTGCGCTTTAAATAACAATGTACCCAAGTACCCAACATATAAGAATGTTGGTATTTTTTATTGGTATTAATTTTGTATGTGCGGTAGATTTGATTCGGTAGATTTTTCAAAACAAGAATGAAGGAATCAATTTTGGACTATAGACTTACTTGATTTGCTGAACCATGGGTTTTCAGTCTTGTGCGAATCATAAGATAGATTTGGAAACTGAGTGTTTAAGGTGATATGTTGGTGTTTAAGGTGTTTAAGGTGATATGGGTTTTCAGTCTTGTGCGAATGATATGTTGGTGTTTAAGGTGGCTTGAAGAAAGGACAGCCATCCAATTTGGTGTGCAAGGATATCTATGTTGGTGAAGTGAAGATTTGCGTCCTACTTTGAAAGTCTAAGAAAGTTGCAGAATACATGAGCTGCCTTTGAATGCAGATGTAAGGGAAAACTGTTAGGATTACTGTTTCTATATTTGCTTGAATTGCAGCTGTAATGCTGTATCTTGAAAAAGAATAGAGAGGAGCTAAGTACTATACCATCCGTTCCAAAAGTGATTGAAAATGGTGGTGTTATGTTCACTTAGAATTCAGTGATTTGCTATTTTTCAGTGGTTTTTAGACTTTTATAATGTTAGAAGTTTGTTACATTATGATGTTATGGAATTTGAAACTTTTTCTAGTGTTTGGAAGTTTGTTAATTGTAATGTTCTTAATTTTTTTTACATATTTTTATTGTTTTAATGCATTATTATTTATTTTTTATTATTTATTTTAATTTTGCGCCTCGCTTCAAAAAGGCGCGCGCCTAGGCTCCAGGGACCTTTTGCGCCTTAGGTGCGCCTGCGCCTTTGATAACTATGGTTCAGTCTACTAGAGCCTATGGGCAACTAAATCCAAAATGTTGCTAAGTTCAGATTATGGGATCCCATAAACAGTTAGAAGGAATAATAGAAAAACTGTGCAATCATAAAGGTTGGTTTCTAGCAATCCTACCATAATTAAGTGAAGAAAATGCTCATTTACCGAGGGCCATCTTCGGACTGCGCGTAACCACAGTCGACTAAGTTTCTCTTTCAATCTTGACAACGTTGAAATTGAAGCTCCAGATGTAGAGGAGGAAGGGACTCCGGTACCTGCCGATTCTTGAACTTGACTGCTCCCTACAGCATCATGCCCATACAGATCGTCAGGCAGTGAATCAGTCAGGGCAATGCCACGAGAAGCAACTCTAGAGCTGCAAACCAGATATATCGAAGTTTTAAGGTGAGAGAACAAACCAACACTTCTAGCTTTTCAAGAACACAAAAACAAATTATAGTAGCGGACATTGTGAAACTAAAATAATAAAACGAACCTGACTCTTTCTGCAATGTAGGGAACTGCTGATTGATAGATAATAAAAAGAGCACGCCTTGCTGGTGTTGGTGAGAGCCCATATGTTCCGGCAACCTATAATATCAACCATTAATGGAACAAAAAGAAATTAATGGTATTGTTTCACAAGGTTATACGGTATCAGGACTACATTTTTTGTCATCGTAGGCAATGATATCTGAAGAATGCCTTATCATCATGCATAAGGTGCTCTGGAACTAATTCCAGTGCATCTGAACTTCGTTTTAATTATGTTATACATGTAGCAACTTTTGATCGCCAAAGGATTGTAAGCTCGCTCATTGTTAGGTATCAAATATAACATCCATGCGTCAGCGCCTACATCTGTGTGTATGAGTTACAGAGGGCGCAAAAGAGGTTTCTTTGCTTTCTCATTTTGTTACCTAAAAAAAAATGTTGAGGAACAAAGCTGTTTCCGCATCAAATCTGTGCGAGCTGCATGCCGAGTGTGCCTATGTATATCTGTGTGAATGTAAACGTGCATAGAGAGAGGGAGCGAAGGAAATATTTTCCTTTTTTCTTTTCGTTACACGAAAAAAAGAATGTTGGATGGAGAAAGGGGCATCTAATCAGAGCTGTCTGAACTTCACCATATCTGGGCCAGAAAAAGATGTGGTTCATGCCGAATCACTGGACAAAGGCCTACTCACCCTTCCCTAGCAGGAAGAACTCAGCCCCAAGCTCTTTGGCAAGAAAACCAAGCTCTTTGGATATAATGAACACTTGAGGTAACAAAATAGCAATAGTGAATGAAGTGCAGGTTAACCACCTGAGTGATGTCACAATATTCTTCTCCCAGCGTTTGTTGCCCTGCACCTGTCGTCAAAACGTAATAAAGCATCTGCCCCAGAAGCTTGGTCTGCAAAACAATAAGAACCGAAGGTACAAGCATGAGAAGTAGCAATCATTAATGCCATGTGTAAACAGTGAAAATGTGGTAGCCCTACATAACAACTCTTTCTCCGAACATCTTAATCTTCTTAAAGGGAAATTCATATTTGAAATTTTACAAGCAGTTAAAAGAATCCCCATAACAAAGTTACCCAGTCAAAACTACCAAATAAGATCACCAGTGACCTCTAATATTTCTACATTACTTCCATAAAGGACTTGATGTTGATACTAAAAACAAGAAAAACTTTTACCTCGCTGTTTATAAGGGTGTTTCCGGGAATGGGTAGTTTGGATAAGAACCACAAAAATAGAGCTACATAAAGTGAGCCAGATCAACTATGTTCTGCACGAAGGAGTCAAAAAAAGAGAGAGACCAACATAAGTGCCTATGTCGTCTAGTCAGCAGAATACCGCATCCTTTTTGCTTGTGATACTCCATCCGCTTCATTCTCAACTTATATATAAAGCAGCAATTTAGTTCAAGTTCCGTAATTTCAAAAGAACCTAAGTGTCATGTTAAGTCAGCAGCATACACTGCATCATCATCGGTTCTGATACTCCATATGCTTCATCCTCAACTTACATCTAAAGCTGTGATTTGGTTGAAGTTCCCTAATTTTAACTAAGCACGTAGTACCTAGTTCCCCTTATAAGATGAGATAGCTTATATCTATATGGCGACACTTATTGTTGTTAGATTCCCTTCCCTCAAACCTCTTTGACAAAGTAGCCTAATACACACATTTTTATCACTGTTTCCACCTTTCCTCTCCTAATTTCTGCTTAACAATTAATATATAGGTATACAATTGTGTGTAATATAATATGCATGTAACCCTGACATGATACAATCTCCTATTGGAAGCCATTTTACACCTCCAAGCCCAGCAGAAGTTTGGAGTAATATTCTACCACTTTACAATCATGAACTGTGACTTAAATCTAAAGATATGAGATTGAGGCAGCTTCAATCAGTCATTTACCCTGGAATTGCTTTTGCCAAGCCCAAAAACCTAACGAAGTTATTTAGAATTACATTCTTGGAACAGTCCCTACTGGACATGCACGAAAGAGGCCTTAAAGCCACCAAATAGCATCAGTGCCTTAAGTTGGCTTTTTATTGCTGTGCAAATTTTACCAGGCATTTGTCTTCAACACTTTCTAATGTATCCCCTAATGAACCTTTTCAATTTTTGAATTCAATGAGCCACATGGTTCAAAACACAGATTACAGAATAAAAGAGAAGGAGCTAACCTCATTCTGATAAGCTACGGCAACCCTCGTACCTAAAATGAAAAGTAGATGGTTATCAAACATATTGAAAGTATAGTATTTCCCTATGTCATTTTGGGGATTCCTAGAATGGAGTTTGGTAAATGTAGGCATCGAAATGAACTCAAATAGCATGATTGGATTAAATAAGTACTGTTTCGGAAGTGAACACATAGTTAAAACAATGTTTGAATGTACCAAAACTGGCAGACGAATTCCGAAAAAGTCAGATGGAACGGAGAGAGTGTATTGGAACTGGGACTAAAACGAAACGCTAAAGGGCTTGAAGAAGAGACCGAATAGGTGGCGAAAGGCGTCACGACAGGCCTCGTAGACGTACGAGGCGTACTGCTCGTCCTTCTCCGCCGCTCTCATTACCTCCGGCTGCGCCGCCAGCGGAAACCGCCGCGCACCGCCCACTTGCGCGGCGGCGGTGCTGCTGCTGCTGCTGCCGGCCCCCGCCTCTTGTCCACTATCACTAGTCGCCGCATCTCCCGTACCCGATAGGTGTCTAGCTACAACTGCCATCTTTCTTTAAGACACACACACTAGTGCGTGTATATCCAGCTACTGAGTCCAAGGACAGAGAACTACACTACAGTCTACAGTCTACAGATGTGAAGCTGCTTTGATAGCTCAGCTGAAAATTTCGATCTTAGAAATGAAACGACTTGAAAGCCTTCTGATTTTTATGGATGCTCCTGATGACATAAATACTAGGGGTGGCAACGTGGGTGCGTGGGTGGGTTGGACGGTTCGGGTATAAACGGGTAACTGACCCATCTTACTAATTTATTTTAGAACTGATTACACATATATCTCTGAAGTTAGGGAGTAATTACAGGTAATGACAATAGTTTAGACAAATTACACTTATGTCCGTTGACCAAACGGAACCCTAAAAATCCTAACGATTTTGATGAAAAGACTGTATTGCCCCAAGTTGGAACCTTATTTTTTTTCCTAATGTCATTACTTCATTAAAAAAAAAGAAAAAAGAAAGACTTTACTTTACTCTTAACCCCTCCCCACCCCGCACCCCCCCTTCCCCGTCACCCACCCACCCCGTCTTCCTCCCCTTCCCCGGCGCCGCACCTCGCCTGCCTCCTATTCCCTGGCGCCGCACCCCGCCTGCCTCCTCCTTCCTCGTCACCCCGTCACCACCCACCCTGTATACCTCCCCCTTCCTCGTCACCGCTCACCCCAAGCCACCGCGTGTAATCTCCTGCCAGCGTCGAAACATATCGCTGGCGACGTCACTCTTCCCCTTCATCTCTTCTCTCCTCCCCCATAGCAACCAATTCCCTCATTCCATGCCAGCAGCTCCATCGCCCCACGCCGCCGATTTTGAAGCCCTAATTTGCAATTGCAGATTGAAACCCTAATTTGCAAATTAGGGCTTCAAAGCCCTAATTTGCAAATTAGGGGTTTGAAACCCTAATTAGCAAATTGAGACCTTTGAGAAATGGCATATTGAAACCCTAATTTACAAATTAGGTTTTTGAAGCCCTAATTTGTAAATTAGGATTTTGAAACCCTATTTGGCAGATTGAGAAATTAAAGATTGAAACCCTAATTTGTAAATTAGGGTTTTGAAATCCTAATGTTTAAATTAAGGCTTAAAATCTTAATTTAAATTTTTTAAAATATTCTGTATATAAAGGGGTAGTATCGTCATTTTTAAAATACGTATTGCTGACATCATTAAAAAAGTACAATTTTTTTACGGAACCCGGACGGATGGACACGTCTGATACATTTTTAAAAGTGTTTGGTTACGGAATGTTACATTTTGAAACTGTGTCCTTGACTGTAATTACTCCCTAACCTCAGGGACATAGGTGCAATTAGCCCTTTATTTTATGGGATCATCTCATTTTTGTCGGCTCAAACCCACCTTAATTTTTTTTCTAACACCGCCGTCGTCCAACCACCACCACACCTAAATCAACTGTCATCACACCACTACCAAACCACCCACCGTATCACCCGTTTTGTCGACATTTTTACCACATCACATCATCCGCCATCTTCAACCTCGTCCAACCAGGGGCGAAGCTACTGTTGTACGAGGGGGGCTAATGCACCCCCTCAAATTTTGGGGGAAAAAAAATATATATATATATATATAGTTTATTTCATTTTCAGTCGCAGTTCTCTCTCTCTCTCTTTTCTCTTCTGGCTCTCTGTTTCAACTTTCACGACCTCACTGTTTCTCTCAGTTCTCACCGTCTCCCAAGTCCCACCGACATGGCCACGGGAGCCTCACTCCGACGGGGGCCACGACATGAGCCCACTACACGTCTACACGAGCCACGATCTGGATCTAGAATTCTAGATCTACGCACCGACGGCGACGACTTGACCTCAAGTCAACTGACATCTAGATCTACTCACCGATGGCGACGACCTCACCTCAAGTCAACCGGCGTCGCGATGATTGACGAACAATCTTCAGTCTTCACTCCACCGACGCGGCCAATAATTCACCGCCGGCAACAAGGAGTATCACTGTGTCTGTATTAGGTATGTCTTCAAATCCCACCTTTGATAGCTCCGCCCCTGATTCTTTGCCTTGTTTTTTTGTGTCTTTACCTGACCATGTTCTTTGAGCTAATGCTTATGGCATGTATTTGAGAAGTTATGTACTGTATTTACTCTCTTTATTTGTAACCAAGTTCTTTTAGAATATGATTTCTTTGTGACTAATTCCCCTCAGATTCTTTTAGTAACAAAGTTTGTTTTGCAAATTAAAGGACAAATTAGGCCACGAATATACTTGTTGGTAATCCTAACAACAAAATATTGAAGTACCAAAAATCATCTAATTCATTGTTAAAAGTGATTGAATTGGCTGAAACATCCTAATTCGTTTGTCAAAATCCAACTCCATGAACTATGAAGATACAGTGGACATGGACATTCATTTGTCTAATTCATGCTTTTTCGTATTTTTTCTGTGTATTATCGAGAAATGCACTTTTTCTTTTGTGTTATTTACTTATTAAAAAATTTATTGATTTCGTTATATTTTTAGCACCCCCTGGGGTGAAATCCTGGCTCCGCCACTGCGTCCAACCCATAAAATTTATCTCGTACACATTTACCTTACGGTCTGTTTGGAACTAATTTTTTTAAGATTTGAATTTCAAGTCCGAATTTTAGATTTAGAATTCAATTCACTTTTTTTGTTTGGAACAGAAGGGAATTCAAATCATAGAATTCTTATTTTGTGTTTGAAAAACAAAGGAAATAGAAAAGTAATAAAATTTTAAGCAATTATATCCTTGACATAGGATGAAAAACGAACTACGGTATGTGGTTCAAGTGTGCTAGTGTCAGCACATGGTGGTGGTGGTGGCGGCACCACACGGGGTAGTAACATTAACGGTGGAAGTGGTGGGGTGGTCAAGTGATGGTAATGATAGTGGTGGTGGTGGTGCTATTGAGATGTAACGAGATGTAACTGGTGGTTGTCAAGTGACGCTAATAATAACGCAGTGGCAGTAATGGTGGTGGTGGTAGTGATGGCGGCGACGCTGGTAGTGGTGGCAGTAGTAGTGGTGGTGGCAATAGTTGGGGCAGCGGTGGTAGTGGTGGTGGCAATGGCAGCGGCAGTAGTGATGGTGGCAATGGCAGCGGCAGTAGTGATGGTGGCAGTAGTGGTTGAGGCGGTAGTACTGGTGGCGGTGGTGGCGGCAATAGTGGTGGCGGTAGTAAAAGTGGTGTGGCGATAGCGGAAATGAAGACGGCGTTGAGGGGGGGGGGGGGTTCATTATAGGAGAGACCCCGAAAAGGGTAAGATATGTAAATAAATTGCTCTTAATTCAATTAAATCCAAATATCATGAAATCCGACTATTTTTCATCGGAATTTACACTATAGAAACAAATGCAGTCAAATCCCATGAAATTCAATTCTTTTTTTTAATGTTCCAAACAATAACATTTGAATATTTCAAATAAAATCTCATCAATTTTATGATTCCAAACACACTCTTAGTCTCCTCACTCACATTGAGATGGTCTAGGATTTGGCTCGACGAGGGTTCTGGTGCTTTAATGACATCTAGATTGGTGTTGGAAGGAGACTCACAGTTGTCTACCTTAGGTTGTGGTGACTTACGAGAAAGAAGATTTGAGAAATGTTAGGTTACGGAGACTACTGACGTAAGAACTCATATTACATGTATGGTTAAATGGGCACCCATTCAAAACCCACTTCAACTCGCGGGTTATTGAGTTCAACTTGCGGGTTATTAAGTTTTATATGAGTGATCCATTTAAGATCCAATTATTAAATAGGTTTTTTTTAGTGAATTTTAAGTGAGCTATTTGGGAGGGGTAAATGTATTTGGGTATTAATTGCCACCCCTAACAAAAACAAAGATCGGATAGGGCAAGGTATAAAGTATCACTACAGGATTCAAGCAACAAAATCTCGTGAACCAACAAATTGTGGTGTCATTTATGTGAAACAAAATAGAAGAATGGAAGAAATTAGTTCAATTTTAAATTACATTCAACCGAGACGAGGTCTCCAGTTGTTACAATAAGTACACCAGGCATTAGAAATTACACTCCACTCTAGATGGTTCGATATATTTTTAGCATTTTAATCCATTCGGTTAGTAATTTCTTATTATCTACCCTTATATATCCTTATGGAATCTTTTGGCTTTACTTTTGTACCAATAATATTTTTTTCTTCATGTCCGACCTTACGTATCAGACAACCTAGAGCCGCCACCATCGAATCTTTAGCATTTTCACCTCATTATCGCCATCCCAAATCGTCGTCTTTCGTCTCTTTTTACCTCCCAACTTAGATATGTCCACTAATCTTCACTTCCTTCTAGAGTTTATGTTAATCATCTCATCGTGGATCTCAATGAATCGGAGTATATAATATGTGATATGGAAATTTAATGGGTTGGTGGTTGAGTTTCTAGCAAGGAAAACTGTGTTGGTTTTGACAAAATAGCTAGCGACGGTGATGGACAGCGGTTGACCAGTCGTGATGGTTAGTTACTGTGATGCTTCAATGGTGATGAGATCGGTGGCTGCCATAGTGGTTAGTTAGAGTGGTTTGACGATGATGAGACCTGTTGCTGCCGTTATTTTAGAGAGAAAGAAAAGCGAATTCAGATTTGGTGAAGGAGCTCAAAGCACAACTGAAGAAAATAATGGGACAAGAAGGAAAATGAAATAAATTGGAAAAAAAACCAATAAAAAACCTAAGCTATATAGTCATATCATGCGACTAGTTAGGTGCGCCACATCAATCTTAGTAAAAAAGAGAGGACAATGTAATTTATGATAGGATTATTTGCGTATAAAACCTTATAGTTTGGAACGGGTGCACATTTCACCTTACTGTTTTAATTTTGGTACAATTTACCTCAATGTCTCTGATTTGTGCTCTTTTCACTAATTGACGAGTTGAAGTCCAATTTTTTTTAACGTTTGTCAATCTCTAGGGCTAAATAAACATAACCCCCCCCCCCCCCCCCCCAGAGTCCATCTTGGCAACCACATTAGCTTATTTACTTCCCTCAATACAAGCCCACCACCACCATTCATACAACTATCAAACTCCCAAAGTCGTCACCACCTAATCCACAACAGGGGCCACTGACACTAAACACTAAACCCACCGTTGACGCCAACACTAAGATCACCACCATCACCATCTAACACCAAACTCACACATCACCACTACCATCAACATCATCACTACTTAACTCCAAACCCACATCACCATCGCTATAACTTCTCTGCCCTTTATTCGAAAATCCTAAAAATCAATTTGATTATATGGTTTTAATGTTAGAGTGGTGGTGGTGCAATGGCATGGTGGCGTTAGTTTTGACTTTGATTATGGGTAAGGCTTTGATTTTGGCAGCTCTAATTAGTTGGTGGTGATAGTTGCTGTAAGGGGTGGTGAAGATGGAGTTGTTAATGGTGGAAGTTGTTGGCGCTGGCAGTAGTGGAAGTTTGGACGAGGGAAGAGAGAATGCCAAGGTGTAGGTACCAAAATTTTGAATTTGTCCATAAAAGCTTAACACATATCTTAAAAACATAAAAGTTGACGGTCAGTTGTGAACGCATCATGAAATTGAAATAGTAGGATGAATTGCAGCAAAATTGAAACAGTAAGGTAAAACACACATTCACTTTCAAGGTATAAGATTTTATGCACAAATAACTTTTCTCATGCATCATGGATTATGAGAATTGATTTTTTCAAAAGGATGAGGCATGAGTTTTAAAAGCTCAAAAGTGATAGAAAAGGTGAAGGGAAAGATAATTATATTAAAGTACATTATGAAACTGAGTACAATGAGGCCTTTATATAGGTAAGAGAAAACTATCCTACCAGAAACAGAAAAGAGAATCCTATAGAAGTTAGGAGAACTCTAGAATAATCTAGACATAAAACAAGAGCGATAAGGTAATTTTCATATCAATATATATCCTCTAACATCCCCCCTCAAACTCAAGTTGGTAGAGAAGAACAAGCTTGAGTTTGGAGGTTAAGTCCAGAGCGGTGTCTTGATACTAGTTGCATTAAATGAGATGCAAGTTGAGATGAATTCCATGTGTAGAGTCTGGCGATGCAAGAACATAACAGGAGTCCCGGGGCGAAGTCCAACAACCATCGAGGTCTTGGGGCAAGGTCCGGCGACTAAGAACAGATCAGGAGTCCCGGGTCGAAGTCCGACGACCATCAAGTCTCGGGGTGAGGTCCGACGACTAATAACAAGGCAGGAGTCCCCAAACGAGGTTCACAAACTAAGAACAGAGCAGGAGTCCCGGGGTAAGGTCCGATGACCATAAAGGTCTCGGGGTGAGTTCCGGCGACTAAGAACAAGACAGGAGTCCCAGAACAAGGTTCAGAGACTAAGAACAGAGCATGAGTTCTGGGGTGAGTTTCGACGACCATAGAGGTCTCGGGGTGAGGTCCGGCGACTAAGAACAAGACATGAGCAGGATTCATTGCAGGAGCTGAACGAGAGGCATGGTAGCATGATTGGGAGCGTTGTCATCAGTGAAGGGAACAAAATCTTATGGGGATGTAGGATTAGGACTTGGACTGGGCCCACAAAATATAATTAGAACCATCGAGGATAGTAGAAATAGGCTGAGCAGGATCCATTGCAATCACCAAGCAAAAAGATAAGCAAGAAATAATATAAGAACCGCAAGAGAGGCTAAAAAACAAAAGATATGAAGAGAATTTGAGCAAACAGATAGCGGGAACGAGTTCAGAATGATGAGAAATGGTCAAAACCAGTCCGAGATGTAAGAAAACAGGGTCGAAACCAAGTGAACCGGTCAAGAGTAAAAAAAATTGATTTAAATGAACCGAAAACATCAAACCGGGTAAAAACAGGGCCGGGTAGGGTCGGATTGGGTAATGGATCCATGGGGTAGCCCAGAACCGGCTGGTGACCCACGCCCATGACAGGTGCTTGAGGACGCATGACCTGGTGGTGGCGCGTGGCTTACGCGTGGTTTGGAGGCAGAAAATTGGGGCGGCGCATGGAGGCACGTGACAACGAATCTGGTGGCGTGGTTGGTGGCGTTTTGATCGGTGAAGAAAAATGAGTCGTATGGTGGTGTTGGATTAGGGTTTGGGCTAAAGGAATTCGACAGAGGTAACAAGAAGGAGGGGGGGGGATTTTGAGCGTAAAAAAAGGGTTGATGAACAGTAACCGTGGGCGGTGGCTTGGGCGGCAGATAGCTGGTCTGAACTCAAGAAGAAAAGAAGAGCACGAAAAGAAACAAAAACACTTGAGTTGGCCGGGCAAATAGCAGAAGACCATTCGCCGGAGTTTGTAGAAAAAGTTGAAAGACTCTCAAACCGGCAGATCGTATGACTCTGATACCATGATAGAAAAGGTGAAAGGAAATATAATTATATTAGAGCACATTATGAAACTTAGTACAATGAAACCTTTATATATGGAAGAGAAAACTATCCTACCAGAAACAGAAAAGAGAATCATATAGAAATTACGAGAACTCTAAAATAATCTAGACATAAAACAAGAGCGATAAGATAATTTCCATATTGCCTCTGCTGAGGATCGAACTCGGGAACTCGGGTCATGGGACTTGACAGACATAAATACATACCACTATACTAGCATGACAAGAGGGAAACGTTCTCCCCACAAATATTAACATTGTCTTTATGAAGCAACGGAAGATAAAATTCGTTTGGTGTTAGATAGCCGTTGCATTATCTGGTTTCTTCAAAACGGAAAAAAGAGCACTTTGAATAAATAAAAAAGGCAAGCGACACGCCATGGCAGCAGCTTCAGCTACCACGGCAGCAACGACTTATATTTACCGGCGAGAATCCCGGTCACCGGTTATTCCCCAAAGCTGCTCCAACTACGTGACTTTTGTTGCGGCGAAGCGCCGGGGGTTTTGTATTAGGAGTTCGGGAGGAGATGAGACTGTAGCAACGGAGGTGGAGACCGAGAGTCCCGTTGAAGTTATCCAAGGAGCTTCGTCCTTGATTTCTGCACTTAACGTCGAAAAGGCTCTTCGCGGCATTGGTAATCATGCTCACTTTTTCACTCCCAATAAGTTCCAGTTGCTTCATAAGTTGTGTTAAATTGCATGTACTTTGGATCTTAATATGTGTGATGTAGACGACCTATTTCCAGTGAATACTCGGGTTGAGGGTGGCGCAATTGTGTACCCGTATAGTATAACAGGAGTGCCCGTGTTTAATGAGTATTGATACCAATTTTTGGTTCTTTTTATTTGGATTAGTCCTATGACACTCCATAAATGGCTGATAACATTGGCTCTAATTTCTACTTTATGAGTATGACTTGTCAACATACATTTAACACTGCAGAGTGTGCAATTGTAAAAACCAACACTTTGCTGTGTACTAGGGTGGATGGACATCCCAGATCGGTTTTGTACTGGAGTAGGTCCTGATCTACGTTTGATATGAGGTTGGGTTGGATCTTGTCCCACCTTGAAAGTGGGGGACAACTAATTTGGCCTTACAAGACCTGCCAAAAGGTTGTTAAGTGAGCTTGGTGATCAAGATCATCATTGCAGGGCTATCCAAACCATAGTTTAAGTAGATCATCATTGCCCAGTTGTGGGGACCGTGGACATTGTTGTAAAGCGATTATATTTTGGTAATCAAGATCATCATTCCATATTTAACTTTGTCTAATTTGCTTCATACTGAATAAGTTTCTACTAACTTATGCCAATTTGACATTGCTTATGCTGGTGAGCCATAATTTAATCAGTTTTGCATAACGGATTACGGCAAAAATGGTAATGACAAAGGCAACCATCGACCTGCTCATGCCAAAATGCATATTTCTGCTTTCGGAATCAACACGCAAATGCACTTCTGGATTGTCAAACATTAACTTACCTACTTTCGGAGACTAAAAGCACTTATGAACCTCCCACAAGCACAGCCAAACTGGGCCTTAGTTCATCTATTTAGCAATGCTGATAAACTATCATATTGTGCTTACAGTGGTGATAATATATATCCCTTATAGCGGAAACATGAACGAGAACTTCAATATATGAGCGTCTTTTGGGACTATCAGCTATACTGGTTTGAGGACGGTGCTTTAATATGGTATTAGAGCTCTAATTGGTTTTTAGTCGAATACTTTGACATGCGAATTGCCAATAAATTAAGTAGACAGTTTTGAACAAAATTACACAAAACGACGCGGTCCAGCTTACCAGTGGTCACAAGTATACCTGATCTACCATGTAAAAACATCTACATGTGATCTTGACGTCTTATATATAAATTTATGTCTTCCCTTTTCACGCGGGCCATATTATTGTAGATGGTTGATGAGGCTCTGTTTAGAATGCAGCAATTACAGATGAAGATCACTATGGAAGACTTGGACTACAAAAAGGCTGTTCATATGATCAAGTAAACATTTTGAAATACATTTATTTAACTTTTAAATCAATAAAATATAATGCAATCTGCAGCTCTAGAGGGAAACACTCTTTACCCACGTTTGTTTTCTTCTCAGGTTACGATTGCTTATAAGAACAAGATTGAAGAACTTATGAGTCAGGGGTTGGATGAAGGTGAAGCCAGCCAGAGGCTTGAGCTCTTAAAGGTTGGTTGCATTTTGCAGTCTCTAGATTCCCGTTTACCAAAGTAGACTGCGTTGTAACAATATACTTTTGGTGTTAGGAGTCGCATTCAATTTTGTCCTCTGTAGAAGACAGAAGACTGTATGATTGGAGCTTAGCAAGGAATGGGAACCCAGATAAATATGTATGGCCTTTCGAGGTTGACATAACACAAATTCCAACACAGACTCCTCCACCTCCGGTATTCATTTTCTGATCCTTTTCCTACAGGAACTTATTATTTTTGTCGTGTGAAAGTAGGTTTATTTATCTCCCTTCCAAGTTCACATCTGCAGAGATTTAAACAGTGAGTTTCAAAATGAGAGACTATTGTGGACTGCCATGTTCAGCACAACCACACTGCCTGCCAGTTTTGCCACCAATTTTTTCTTTCCCCGCCCTATTCAATCTTGCCCTTGATGGGTTTTTCTAATGAGTGCTCAGAAATAATAGAAAGTTAGAGACTATTGTGGATTGCCATGTTTGGTGTGGCTCTTAGTCGCAGTCCTTCCTACAGCACTCCCTACCAGTTTTGCAACCAATTTTTTTTCCCCTTCTTGTTCTATCTTCTCCTTCTTGTTCTATCTTCCCCTTCATGGGTTTCTAATGAGAACTCAGTTCAGATTGGCAAAGATATACAGTTTCAGTTACTTGCCTCTGTAATTCAACTTTCAGGCAATATTGGCAATAAAACCTTATGATTCGAGCCTCATCCTTTGTCTCATCGCCTCTATATCCACGTCTAGATTTGAAGGAGCAACTAAGGATTGTTGAAAGCCTCAAGGAGAAAGGGAGAACCGGGTATAGAGGGACGATGAGGTAGGAGGAGAATGATTCACTATTTGGTTTACTGCATTTGTGCTCCCAGCCTACGGAAGAAGGGATGCTGGTTCATCTTACAATTGTGGGTGTTAGTAAGTTGTTCTCTGTATAGCTAGTGTCTTTGTTTAGGAGGCATTGCTCACATCCAACAGTTGTTCTCTGTTCTGTGTTCTCTATATAACTAGAACGTACTTTCCGCCCATGTATATTTTGGAGGCATTGCCTAATGCCCACATATTTTTTCAATTTTAAGCTGTCTCACTGACAGCAACTTATTTGTGTATGTGTGTGTGGCAATACGATGCTCTAATCTATCATTTCTCTTAACTCCTAGTATGTGCAAATAATGTTGAAAGTTTCAACTAGACCTCTTTTGGAACCTTTTCTAGATCTGGTAGTGATCACGATGAGTCTTTGTGGCAGGAACCGGAGGATGTGGAGCCGACAAGATTGGTCGGATACTTCATGTTAAGTTGGTTAATATTGGCCTTCACACTATCAATCGCTCTCAATCGGTAGGAATTCCGCTTCATCTGATAGAGAGAGAGGCCTTTGATGGATTGTCCCACTTCCCCTCTATCGATTGATGTTGCTTGTACCTCTTCATCTGATAGAGGCCTTGATGGATCATATGTCAGTTTCATAGTTTGTGGGTGTTTCTGTATGGGCATCACACTGTTGGATGTGGGCCACCCAGATGTTGCAGTTCAGATATTCTAGTTTCAATGTGTAGATATCCGAGGAGTACATATCAGATATGATGGATATATACTAGATAATTTGCAGTCAATATTTGCTTAATCTTACAATGAGTTATAATCATACTAAGCTATATGTAAACCTTTTTTTTTAGAACTTCTGACTTCATTTTCATGTTTTCAAGTATTGTCGATAATAATATTTTGGTGGTGGTTGTGGTGCTGCCGCACACGGTGGTGGTTCTTGAGATGAGTTGACTGTAGCATGTGGTTGTAACGGTATAGACATTGATTTTGGCTATAGTATGGCTGTGATAATAACCAGTTATGCTGTCGTGATGGTGGCAGTTGCATGATTGCGTGGCGGTGACAACATAGATTAAGGTGAAGTTAATATACTAGTGGTAGTGGTGTCCACATTGGTACGCGGTGCTGTGGTGGTGATGGTGGTTGTCGCAATGGCATCATGGTGAGAGTTGGATGCTGTTACCAGACTACAACACTGATATACTGACAGTGCTTAGTGGTTGACTCATAATGCGATGGCACTTTATTTATTATTTTTAAGCTACAAAGGGGCGGCATGTGGGTGAGGGCTAGGGCTAGGGCTAAGGCAGTTTTTGCTCAAGAAATTTGGTATTTGTGATAAATATATCTTTCCTTTGTTTTTTTTTCTTTCCCGATTGGTGTAATGGTTTGTTTAACTATTGCATCTCTTTGTGTGGCCGTGCTTGCATGTGTTTTTTTGTTAAGATTTGTGGAGATAACTTCAATGTAGTTGCGTTTTAATACAGAAGAGAAGAGAAGAATGGGAAAAACCCAATGAACTATATTGTATTGAGTCTAGTTGTTACATCAATACATTACATTTACATATAGGACGCATGTATGTCTGAACGGGTAGAATGAGTTGTGAGCTGCAGCTGACTGTCAATGAGCTATGGCTGCATATTGAGCAGTTGTTCTTGGGACTTTAATACCCTCCTCAAAGTCATTGAGATTTGATGCGACCAAACAAGCTTGAGTTGTAACCGACTGACGGCGTGAGGATGCCAAAAAGGTTGACTTGATTTTTTGTGACCAATGTGTGCAAATTTAGTGTGAGATTCAATAACTTAATTGAACAACATCCTGCTTTTAATCCTGAGATGGGGGTATCATCTGCCGATGATATGTGGCTAGGTCATGAGAGATACCTTGAGATCAGAACCGGCGAGCCAAGACAGCGTATGTCTTGACACTAGACCCTGAGGTTTGAGGTGCCATCTAGTCACCCATCTGTGTAGGTCATGACCGAAAACTGTGTGATATTTATTCAGATTTGTTGAGCCAAGAGAGCAGATGTCTGGTAGGATACAGTATGATCTAAGATGAAGTGAATTTGCCAACAAAGCAGATGTCATGGCATGAGAGCGCAGTGATCTGGGTATGATGTGGTTACCCATCTGTACATAGGTCACCAGTGCAAAGTACAAAAGGAATTCTTTTGGGATTAGCAAACACTATAGACAGCCTCCTCTACTCCCACAACTACCAACTCCAGCGACGACCCGCGGTCACAACCACCCACATTCCCACCATCTTCTCCTCTTCAACCCCCATCACCAGCATCAACTCCCACTTTGGCCAAGACCAACCACCACAAACCACCCTACGTATACCACCTCATGCCTCACGCTTATTGCTAGCACCACCTCCTTTTTCCACACATCCACCTTGGCCTCCTCATACTCCTCCTTTGGCCACCTCACATTCTCCCCCAAACCCTAATCCTTATTGCCCGGTTCTCCTATTGATAAAAATAAGGAGAAAAAAAGAGTCTACAATGACTCTTTAATTCTACAATCCAAAGCAACAGAGAGAGAGAGAGAGAGAGAGAGAGAGAGAGATTTTCACGAGAAAAAACTCTTTAGTTATAAACAAAATGCAACAAATTAAAGCAGAAACCCATGACAAATCTAAAATCAAAATCTAAGGGTCTGTTTGATTTCCTTTTCGTCTTCAGTTTTGTAAACTGGAGGAAAAAAAAAACGCGTTTAGCACACAGTTTTTCTTCTTTTTTTTTTCTTCAGTTTTGAAAACCAATTTTTAAAATAGGCCTTTTTTGAAAACTCCCATTTAGGAGTTTTGAGTTTTATTTTGTGGCCACCACCACCCTCCCACCGCCCACCGTCAGCGACCGCCAGTGGTCACTGCCAGCCACTGCCGGTGACCACCGCCGGCCACCGCCACGCCCCACCACAACCACCACCACCACCAAAGAAAAAACTCAAAATAAAAACTGGCTAATCAAACACCAAAAAATCAAAAAAAAAAAAAAAAAAAAGAAAACAAACACCCATTTATTTTTGAAAAAAATAAAAACTAAACTGTTTTTTATTTTTATTTTATTTGGGAACAGAAAATCAAAACTAGAAGTGATTTCAAACGCTACCTAAGATTATGAGTAAAGCTGAATAGTGTATACAAAAACTAAACTTGAAACTTCTCTTTTCTATTTGTTTTTATAATTGAACCTTAGACACCAAAATACTGATGATAAAACAAAAACCCTATCACCGAGAGAAGTAGGGAACTCAAAAATCTCCTTCTTGTTCTCAATACAGTGGCATACAGTACATGAGGTAATACAGTCAGAGGATATGCTCTCAATCCTTTGGTGACTTGATGACCGCCGCGGCAGCAAAAAGGACCACAACGACCTTGGCCAACCATTCCTTCGCAATTTGCTTTTGTTATGTCATCTTTGATCAAGGGATAGAAAGAATAGATCGATCTTCATAGTGAGTGTACTCGCCTGCTGACCTCTCTGCTGGCTCTAGTGACCCAAACTCTTGTGTTGGATTAGGTAAGACCGTGAATTGGACAAGTTTACCCTTGTGAACTAGTTAGGTGATACGCATGCATGAACGATTGTCCATTCCTTTTTTTTTTTTTTTTTTTTACAGAAACTCAATTTTGGAAACAACTAAAACCTTTTCAAAACATCAGGAGGTTATTTGCAAAAATTGAAACCTCAGGTGTTCAGTGTGACGACAATAACAGAGTTATTTACGGTAAAGCTTTTTGAAGTACCAAAACTGATATTTTGGCGACACTTTCCTTCATTTACAACAAGAAGGTAGATCGCTAGCATAGATGGAGCTTAGTGATCGACTAAGGCACGATAACAAGAGGTTCTGGGTTGCACTTACTGGCACGAATTGAGTAGATCCTTGACAAGTTTAATATGACGGCCTTGGATGGTGGTGATGAGATGACTTGGCAATTAGAGGTTCCCGGAATCGACGTCGATCCCCGATGATGGCGCCACGACAATAAAGGTCGTGCTTTTCTCCTGGCAATGGTAGCAACGACAGGAGGAAAAAAATTTGATTGACTAAGAGTAACGAGTCACCAATAGACTTATGTCGACTCAATAGTGAGTTGGAAATGGAATCATTATGCTAATTCGCTAGGCACGGTTAATTATTGAAATGAAAATGCGATTTCTAAGAACATGACATGCGATGTTGAGGCCATAATAAAGTGAGGCGTTTCTTACATATTCGATGACATAGTTTGAAATTTTAAAATAGATCTTCTATTTCAGAACCATATTTATGTCGATGGAGAAGGTGATGGCAATGGGTTGCTCTATTAAGTAGCTAAACAACATTCAGAGAAGCCCAAGAAGTGGTCATGTGCATTCTGATACCATGTTAAGATTTGTGGAGGTAAATGAAATACTAACGTTGAAGTAGTTACTCAATTAACGAAGAAGAGAAAACCCAGTGGAGTACATTGTATTTAGTTGTGTGATGTCAAATTTTATGACTGTATGGATACATAGAAACCACTTGTGTGTGAACATGAAGAATCAGTTGTGAGCTACACATAGTTTATGATGAGTTACAGCTGACTGTATGTGAGCTATGGCTGCATATATTTTTCTTGAAATAAGTGGATATCATTACTCAATCAATTGAGTTTACATGTTTTAGGATGGACGACATCAAGAATTGTGCAGCCTCTACCATCCAAGTCTCAAGCTCATAACATTCCTGTCTGCTACTCTATTTTCTGTGCATTTTACTAATGAAATCTAAAACACACACACACACACACACACACACACACACATATATATATATATATATGAGAGCTGATCCACACCCACCGGTGGAGAAATAGCAATTTCTCCACCGGAAATCTGGCCGTCCACGTGTACTCGTGGATGACCCAGATCTCTTTTTTTTAAAAGTTGCAACCGCCGCTCTTTGAAGCGGTTGCAAAAATGGACAAAAATACCCCGGAAGGCTGAAAAACCCCAACCGCAAGAAAGACTAGCGGTTGGGGGCCCATATAATCATCACCAACCGCTACAAAGTGTAGCAATTGGTGATGATCACCAACCGCTACACTTTGTTGCGGTTGGTGATGATTGCCAATTTTTTTTTTCTTTTGACCGTGAATTTTTTTTTTAATGAATAATCATCACCAACCGCTACAAAGTGTAGTGTTTGGTGATGATCACCAATCGCTACACTTTGTTGCGGTTGGTGATGATTGCCAATTTTTTTTTTCTTTTGACCGTGAAATTTTTTTTTTGTAATGATGACCAACCGCCACTAAGTGTAGCGGTTGGCATCATGTTAATTTTTTTTTCAGCCTTAGAAAAAAAAAAAAAACCCCAGCTGTAGCGATTTTATTAGGGTTTTTGTAATGATGACCAACCGTTACTCTTTATAGCGATTGGCATCCATCCGTTTTTTTTTAATGCCCAGCTACCCCACAACTACCATTAAAAATCCTAATAAAACCCCCAACTGCCCCCACTTACCCCGAGCTGGCGCAATTAATGCCCCAACCGCTACAAAGAGTAGCGGTTTGGGGGTTTCCCTTTATATCACGATCAGTCTTTTTCTTTCTGGCTATATCTCTCTTTCTTTTTCTTCCCAATTTCCTCACTGTCGAACCCTAACCATTTCTTCATCCTCTATAACCCCTAAACTCCCATTTTTTCATCAAACAAACACTCAAAAATTCTTCCAACATCACAGACTTTTAGTGTTTGCTTGCACTATCTTGAAATCAGTTTATCCAACTTTGGTGATATTATAAAAAAATCTAATATTGGAGCAATTATCTTGAAGGAGGAGGCAATTGAAAGCAACAAT
Source organism: Escallonia rubra (assembly GCA_033065855.1). Classification (NCBI taxonomy): domain Eukaryota; kingdom Viridiplantae; phylum Streptophyta; class Magnoliopsida; order Escalloniales; family Escalloniaceae; genus Escallonia; species Escallonia rubra. The sequence continues at coordinate 482,158 of JAVXUO010000740.1, read as the reverse complement.
ACTACATTGTAAGTTTTGCCTTTTTCATTTCATTTCATTCGATTTCATGTCATTCGATTTTATTTCTGTTTCTTTACAAAAAAATTCATTTAATTCTATGACTTGTTGAAAATGATATAATTTTTATTTTTTAGATTTCAATATAAATATGGATACAACTGGAGGAAATAATTTTTGTGAAGATTATGATCCACCTTACAAAGGTCAAGTTTTTCAAACACTAGACGGAGTTGAAGCATATTATAGGGCATATTCGAAAATGATAGGTTTCTGTGTTAGAATTAAGACGACTAGAAAACGGACGAATACAGACCAAAATTGTTCCCGACTATTTGAGTGTCATAGAGGAGCCCCGCATGTACCCCCGGTTGTTCGGATCAGTGACGAAGAGCCAACAAGACAAAGAAAAAGGGACACATTTCCGGGTACCGGCTGCAAGGCCCATGTATATGCAGTACACCGAAAAAATGAAAATCATTGGGTTATGACGGGAGTGGAGTTGAGTCATAATCATCAGTTGATGACCCCTAGTAAGATTGGTCAAGTTCATCAGCACCGACTAATAAGCGCGGCACACAGACAACTGATATTTACAATGGCCGAGGCTAAAATTCCACCTTCTAGAATGATGGGGGTTTTCTCAAGCCAGGCTGGGGGGGTTGACAAGTTGAGCTTCAACGAAGTAGACCTTCGAAATGAACTTCGTGCTCAGAGGAGAGAGTCTTTCAGTAAGAGTGATTCTCAAGCTACACTTGATATCTTCAGGCGCCTTCAGAGTGAGAATTCCTGCTTTTTATATAGTCTCCAACTGGATGACGAGAACCACATTAGTACTATATTTTGGGTGAATGCCCATTCTAGAGCTGCTTACCAAAATTTTGGCGATGTAGTGACGTTTGACACCACATACCGCACAAATAAGTACTCTATGCCTTTTGCTCCGTTCACCGGGGTGAACCACCACTATCAGTCAATCTTGTTTGGCTTTGCCCTTCTTAGGGATGAGACGGATGAGTCATTTACGTGGTTATTTGAAACGTGGCTTGAAGCAATGTATCATATTCCTCCAAAGACCATCATCACCGACCAAGATCTGGCAATGAAAAATGCAATCGCTAAGGTTCTTCCAGATACTCACCATGGCCTGTGCACATGGCACATAAGCAACAAATATCCCGAACGGCTTCACAATGTATATGCAAACCATCCGACATTCAAGAGTGACTTTAATACATGTGTGAAGAAATCATTGACGGTAGACGTGTTCGAGGAGAGGTGGGCCAAGTTAATGGATGACTACTATTTGCACAGTCATGAATGGTTGCAAGCGTTGTATGAGATCAAGACACAGTGGGTCGGTGCCTACACCAAAAAGTTTTTTGCAGCCGGAATGACTACGACCTCGAGAAGCGAAGGTATGAATGCATTCTTTGATGGGTACGTAGGTCATTCTTCAAGTATAAAAGAGTTCGTACTAGAGATGCATAAAGCCCTTGACAAGTAATTTTTCCTTGAGAGAGAAGCCGACGCGGCTACAGTTTACAGAGAAAGAGCCATAGTAGTTTTTTCACCTTTAGAGGCTCATGCGGCTCAAGTCTATACCAATGAAATGTTTAGACAGTTTCAAGAGGAACCAGTGTTATTAAAGGCGCAGGCGCACCTAAGGCGCAAAAGGTCCTTGGAGCCTAGGCGCAAGGCGCAAGGCGCAGGCGCGCGCCTTTTCGAAGCGAGGCGCAATATTAAAAAAAATAAAATAATAAAATAATAATACACAAAAACAATAAATTATGTAAAAAAAAATAACATGACAATTAACAAACTTTCAAACACTAAAAAAAGTTTCAAATTCCATCGCATCATAATCTAACAAGTTTCCAACATAAGATAAGTCTTAAATCCAGTAAAAATAACAAATCACCAAACACTAAGCGAACATAACACCAACATCCTCATCATCGCTAAGGGCCAAGGCAACAACATTTTCTTCAAATGGAATCATAGGCTCCAAGTCCGGTAGAGATTCCTCCTCGACTTCGTCTTCTTCATCGACCACCTGAGCTGAAGGAGTAGATCTACTTGATGTGGCAGCCCCATCTGATGACGACCTTACACTTCTTGCTGTTGACCTCGAATGGTAGTTCGGCTCCATGCCACCTAAAGGATCACTTTGAAACACGTCACCGTCTTCGTTTGCATCTTCATCCGGCCTCCCAAGCAACCATTCATTACTTTCATCGATATTATCCAATAAAATAGGATCAATTGTGTCACGTGAATTGTATCGTCGCTTTAACGCTCTATTGTATTTCACAAACACCAAATCATTCAAGCGACTTTGTTCAAGCCTATTCCTTTTTTTGCTATGAAGCTGTAAAGTACAATACACAAATTGATTACTAGTCATTGAGTATGAAATAAATACGAATTTTAGCATAAAACTTTACTAATAGATTATAACTTGTTAGACTCACATGCTCAAAAACGCTCCAGTTACGTTCACAGCCAGAAGCACTACAAGTGAGACTCAAAACCTTTATTGCAAACTTTTGCAAGTGAGGCGTTGATGATCCGTACGAAGCCCACCATTCCGCTGTTCAATAAATAAAAATTGCAAAACTAATAAGTGAAGTAACTATTCATTAATTTATACGTTAGAATGAGCACTATAAAACAACAACAAAAATTAGTACCTGGCGCTTTTCTATCTCTCATCCTCTTTGACATGGAATTCCCAAATAGACCCTCCGCTCTCTTATACTTACTCAATTCAGTGTCAATTGCATCTTGTACTGCCATATCAGGGTTCAACCTTTGAATGCAATCATACAAACCCGTCATAACTGTTTCATCACTCTCAATGTCTGGGGTAGAGTAATAGTACTCCGGGTTCAAGAAATAACCAGCTGCATGCAAAGGACGATGGAGTTGAACACTCCATCTACTATCAATGATCTCATAAACCTCCTTGTACTTCAACTCGTTCCCTTGGAAAGCATTTGCAATAGCATCTTTAGCTTTATCCATTGCCTTGTAAATGTATCCCATTGGAGGTTTTTTCTCACCATCAACCAATCTAAGTACCGGAATAAGAGGGCATGCTACCTTTAAAGTATATACAACATTGTTCCAAAACGAAGGCATTAATACTATTTTTGCCGCTCTTTTGCCTTGTAGTTCCTTTGACCATTTGCTATTGGCCCACTCTTCCGATGTAAACATTTTTTTCAAGTTATTTTGCTCTTCATGAATCCTTGACAAAGTGATAGTGGCAGTTGCAAATCTCGTTTTGCCAGGCCTAAGCAACTCTCTTCTTGCAAATTTTCTTAACAAGTTTACAACACCCGAGCGATTATATATGTAACCGTTCAAAACAAGAGCCTTTTGAAATGTTGACTTCATCTTAGGTAACTTAAATATGTCCTCTAAAATCAAGTCAATGCAATGCGCAGCACATGGTGTCCAAAACAAGTGTGGAAAATCACGCTCCAATAACTTGCCTATCATATAAAATTGCAAAAAATAAATTAATAAAATAAATATCAGACTATCTAGTATCTAATAATATTGTACATTTATTAAAACTTAAGTTACTTGAGCAATACTATATGTAAAAATGTACTAACCTGCCTTTACGTTGTTTGAGGCACTGTCAGTGACAACTTGAACCACATTCTTCGGCCCGACCCTTTCGATAGTCTTCTTAATCAAATCATACATCAAGTCTCCGGTCTTCGAATGTTCGGAAGCATCAACAGATTCAAGAAACAAACTTCCTCTAGGACTATTCGCTAAAAAATTAATCAAAGTCCTTTCTCTCTTGTCCTTCCAACCATCGCACATAATCGAACAACCGGTTTTCTCCCATTCTTCTTCATGATCCTTCATCAGTTTACGCGTATTATCCACCTCTTTCTGTAGTAGGGTAACCCTAATCTCATGATAACTTGGTGGCTTCAAACCCGGACCATACTGCCCAATAGCTTCAACCATAGCTGAAAAGCTGTCAGAGTTCACGGCATTGAATGCAATCCCCACATCATAAAAAAATCTTGCTATTGCACTACAAGCCCGATTTCTCATCTCATTTTTTGCTTCTTCATTTTCAAACACCGTGGATTGCTTCATCTTTCTCTTTCTCACTACCTCTTCTGGATCCGGGGTGAAGTACACGTCCATTGGACCCTTAGCCTTAGGATTCTTACGAGAAGATTGACAGGAACTCCCGGTCGATGAAACTCCTTTTTTTCTCGATATCACAACTACATCGTCGTCCTCGTCCTCGTCCTCCTCATCATTGAAAACATTATCAAAACTAAGGATGCACTTAGCTAGTTCTTTCTTTTCTTTGATAGACTTTAGCACTTCTTTCATCTCATCTTTAACATGTTCTGGACACTCTCGGCACGTTGAAGCATTCCTATAACCTCCAGCAAGATGTTGCTTATGTCGATAAATACCGCCCTTAGTAATTTTATTACAAAAATTACAAGTGACTGCATTTTTGTCGCTTGGATTAGAGATACGTCCATATTTCCAAGCTGGGTCCTTTGTATCCGTACTAGGCGTCGTCGACATGTATATTCCTACTATATTCCTACAATTGAATTATATGATATCATAACACTAAATCAGCAATCTCATTTTCATCAATCTCATTTCATAATTCATATACATAAACATGTTCAGCAATCTCATTTCAATCTCATTTCATATACATAAATAGTTTCAGCAATCTCATTTCATATACATAACATGTTAAGCAATCTCATTTTAATAGCCAACAAATTTCCTCAATTTTCAGCCAACAACACTCAATTTTCAGCCAACAACACTCAATTTTCAGCCAACAAGAGCCAACAGTCCAAGTCCAACACTCCAACACTTGAAGGGGAAAAGGAACATGGAGAAAAAGCTCACCTGAGACTCGAGATAGGCCAGCAATGGAGAAGAAGACCAGCAGAGCAGCTGCGACTGGACGGAAGAAGAGAGTTGCGACTGGACGGAATCTGCGACTGGAGTCACTGGACTGCGACGGCGACGGAAGAAGAAGACCAGCAGAGCAGCTGCAACGACTGGATGGAATCTGCGATTGGAGTCACTGGACTGCGACGGCGACGGAAGAAGAAGACCAGCAGAGCAGCTGCAACGACTGGACGGAATCTGCGACTGGACGGCGACGGAATCTGCGACTGGACGGCGACGGAATCTGCGACTGGACGGCGACGGGTTCTGCGACTGGACTGGACGGCGACGGGAGAATCTGTGAGAGCTTTGGTCTGGAGATCTGGAATTGCGACGTGAATTAGCAGATTTGTGGGTTTATGTTAAAGAGCAATCGACGGCCATGGTGAAGCCACGAAATCCAACGGCTACAAGATCTGCGCCTGGCTGTGCGCCTCCACCACCGTGTCGCGGCTGGCGCCCAGGCGCCTAGGCTCACTGGGCGCGCGCCTTCTTGAACGCGTTGCGCCTAAGCCTAGGCGAGGCGCTAAGTGGGAGCCTGGGTGCGCCTTGCGCCTAGGCGCGCTTTTTATAACACTGAGAGGAACTACTAAAGTCAAATCAATATAGCATGACAAAGTTGCACGAGCTATGCACCAGAGATCTCAAGGTTTATGCTTTGACAAATGTGACGAATTTCGCCAATCCGCGCTCTTCGTCGGCTCCGAAGAACATAAGACATTTTACCGTAGCAATTTGTATGGAGACCGGGTTTGTTAATTGCAACTGTCAACTGTTTGAGCATAAAGGTATACTCTGTCGACACGCTTTGAGGTTTTTTAGCGTCAAGAATGCTCGTGAAATCCCTCCAGAGTATATCTTGGATCGGTGGACGATGGAAGCCAATAGAGTACACGGTCACATTCCTTACGTGCCCAATGTTTCAGTTGATTTTGAGCAATCTGAGACGCTGCGATATAATCACTTTTGTAACATCATGCACGTGTTATCATTGGATGCAGCGTCAACATTTGATGGGTACATGTATCAAGTTGAAGCAGTTGCACGAGATAAGGCTAACCTTGCACAATTTAGGATGGCATTACCAGAAATACGAGACACTCCGACTAGTCGGGCAACTCCAGCCGGTAGATTCAATCGAGCTTTACAGCCAGTCATTGACAACACTAGCCTGCAAGGTGAGGAGGATGATATTTTTTATCCAATTATGTCTCAAACAAAAGGACGAAAACGAGCAATACGTATGAAGAGTCCGATTGAAGAAGCAACGGGTAAAAAAAAACTGCGAAAGTGTGCGTTATGTAATAAAATGACTGATCATGACAAGAGAAACCATTATAAAGTTCTAGGTATCGAACCTAACAGTATCGTCGAGGATGATGATGATGAGGAAGAGTGTTAGGGTTAATGTTTCAGTTATTTAAATTGAACTTTTATAATGTTTAAATTTGTGATTAGGTTTGTGGAATCTTTAATTTGTGATTTGGTTTGTGGAATCTTAATATTTTTGAAAGGGCCTATTAGCGCACACTTTAGCGCAAAAATTCATAGCTTGTGAAGAATGTTGTAATTTTTTTTGTCACTTTTTTTTGCTCATTACACCTTAAGCACGCTAGTTAGCCCATTTTTATGAATTTTGGCGAAAAAAGAGACACATTATTTTTTTGGATTTTCTGATAAAGGGCCTATTCGCGCACACTTTAGCGCAAAAATTCATAGCTTGCGAAGAATGTTGTAATTTTTTGTCACTTTTTTTTTCGCTCATTGCACCTTAGGCACGTTAGTTAGCTCATTTATATGAATTTCAGCGAAAAATGAGACACATTATTTTTTTGGATTTTCCGATAAAGGGCCTATTCGCTAGACCTGGCAAAATGATGTCCGTACCCGTTACCCGAACCGTACCCAGTCCAAAATGCCGGGTACGGGTACCAATATTCACTACCCGCCGAAATCTGACCCGTACCCGAACCGACCCGTAATTTTCGGGTCGGTTCGGGTCGGTTCTCGGGTTACCCGGGTTTACCCGATTCTGTGCCTATATATAGTTTTTTAGGGTTAGAACCTCTTATTTTCTTCTTCTTCCCACTTGATCTGCAGCCTCTGCCTCTCAATTCTCCCTCACAGATCCCCTCTCACAGGTTCCCTTTCTCAAGTCTCTCTCTTTCTCACAGATCTACCGAAGTCACGATCACCTTACCCTACCCACGACGCCATGTAGGTTAGCCACGGTCGGTCACTCCGCATCTCCTCCGCTACCGTTCGGTCACCACCGTGACCCCGTCGTCACCGATCCGTTACCACGGTGTCCCCGTCGCCATAGATCAGTCACTACCGTGGCTACGTCATCTCCGCCGCCACGGTTGGTAGCTCTGCATCTCCGCCGCCACCGTTCGGTCACCACCGTGGCCCCGTCGTCACCGATCCATCACCACCGTGGCCCCGTCGTCACCGATCTGTCAACACCATGGCCCCGTCGTCATCGATCAGTCACTACCGTGGCTGCGTCGCCACCGATCTGTCATCACCGTGGCCACATCGCCACCTTCACTCCGTCTCTGTGGTTGTTGCCTTGTTGGGTAGACTTTCAGTGTGGATTTTGATGGTTGCCGTGCCTTCTGATGTGCATATTTTGTTTTTTATTTTATTTTTAGTGTTGAAAAATGTTCATATTGGTTTTAATTTTTTGATAGAAAGATGTTGAGATTTTTGTGTAATGAAATTTGATGGAGAAACTATACTATTTGATTGTGGGTGGTTGTAATTAGTGGTTAATTAAACTCTGTTTATTTAAAAAATAATTAATCAGAAATTGAGGATTTACCCGCGGGTAATACCCTACCCGCATGGGTAGGGTACGGATCCCAGATAATCGTACCCGAAAAAACCAGGGTATAAATTACCCCGACCCGTTTTTACCCGGATCCGACCGGGTATTACCCGTACCCGCGCGGGTCGAACCGTTTGCCAGGTCTACTATTCGCGCACACTTTAGCGCAAAAATTCATAGCTTGCGAATAATGTTATAATTTTTTTGTCACTTTTTTTTCGCTCATTGCACTTTAGGCACGCTAGTTAGCCCATTTCTATGAATTTCAGCAAAAAACGAGAAAACAATATTTTTTGGGTTTTCCTATGAAGGACCTATTCGCGCATAATTTAGCGCAAAAAATCATAACTTGTGAAGAATGTTATAATTTTTGTCACTTTTTTTTGCTCATTGCACCTTATGCACGCTAGTTAGCCTATTTCTATGAATTTCGGCAAAAAACGAGACAAATTATTATTTTTTGCTCATTGCACCTTAGGCACGTTACTTAGGATAATGGTAATGAAGGCGTCTAGCTTCATTCTTTTTCAGCTCACAGGCTATCTTATACCTAAACGTCAAGGCATCCTTCTTAGTCCACGACGTATATTCGAGCACCTCCGAGCGAGCAATGTAGTCCATGTACTTGAGGACGTAAATCCCGCAATCGTGACTGTTATATTGCTTTGGTCGGTCATGTATCATCACGACTGTCCAAGGCTTTACCGTCGAATTCCTGGTGATGGTCTTCCCTGAATAATCTTGGAACGCTAGCGAGAGGATAGTCGTCTGTATCCAACAATAAAAAAGGTCATCAAGCCTATGTAACAAGAAGAATATACTATGAGCCAATGTCAACAAATAAAAACTAACCACTGCAGTGATGTACTCGCTCTACATCTGTGCCAGCAGCCGCCCAGGTCCGTCCTCCCTTAGGCTATCGTAGATGTGGACGCTTTGTTCACTGGATGGAGAACTAATAGGAAGAAGTGGTTTGCATTATGACAAGGTATCATGATAAGGTTCGCATGAGCAGCGTGACATTGATAATCCGAGTTCAACATGCCTAACACGTTTCCAGATGGTTTCCACTTACCCCTGCCTGCCCCTCGCCTCCTCCATTCTGTGAATTCCCTCATGCTGATCACCATTAATCTCACAAAATAAGTGGGATACATGTTAAGCTTCAAATCTTCAGAGTGGTTATAACGTAGCTCTCTAATCCGGAGCAGATCTATATAAGCGTTCATGACAAAATTTAAAATATATGTCTTCGGCGCCAATGTTCTCATATCAGCATGACCTATGAATGTCGAAAGAGGAAAGTCTGTTGTATCGACGGGCTGAGGCCCGAAGTAGTGCCGGTCGATCCAATCCCGCTTGTCCGGCCTCAATGGCTTCGTCGCTTGTCCTTTATCCGACCGGATGCTTGGGCACGAGGCCTAGATTTCTACTTGGGTCACCTGACTCTGGCGTTGAGAGTCGTACTCGTCAAGAGGCAAACGACTAGACGGCTCTCACACTTGACTCTGGGCTGAGAGTCGTACGCGTCAGGAGGCAAGTGACTAGGGCTGTAAATGAACCGAGCCGTTCACGAACGGCTCGTGGTTCGTTCTCTACAAAACTCGTTCGCGTTCGTTCATTTAATATACGAACCGAACACGAACAGGTTTTCAGGGCTCGTTTATTAAACGAGCCGAGCATGAACACACTAAAATATTCGCAAACATGTTCGCGAACAGCTCGTATAAATAATAAATTAATTATAATATGTATACAAAATTAATATTTACATTTAAATTAAATTTTAAGGTGGAGGGCCTGGAGGCTAAGCCTTTAAGTCAGCCCAAAACCCCAAGCCCACTTATAAATATAAAGCCCAACCCTTAGATAGTCCAATCAATGAAGCCCAAACACTTAAAAACCCTAAGTATATAAACTCAAACTAAAACTAAAACCTAAACCAAACATATCTCACACAGCCGCACTCACACAGCCGCACTTCCATCCCCTACCTCGTCACAAACACACAAACACACACACACACACACACACACAGATCGCACAGACCCTCCCTCTCTCTCTCTTCAGTTTTAACAAACGTACATCACGTTGCTGTCTTCGTCGCCGTCATCTCCAAGTCGCCGGACTCAACCTGCCGTCGGATTCAAGCTTCAAAGCCCCAAAGCCAAGTTTGCGATCTGCAAAACCATCGCCTGCAAAGCCAAGGGCTCAACCAATGTTTTGCAGAATCAATCAATCATCGCCTGCGGTCGGATTAAACCTTTAAAGCCGCAAAGCCAAGTTTTCGATCTGCATCAATTAGTGTTTTTGATTGATTCTGCATCTCTCATGTATCTTCTATTTATCGTTTTTTATTAATTATGCTTGAATGATTTGAGAATTTTGAGTAATTTTATAGGTTTGATTGGAATTGAACATGAATGCGAGCCGAGTTTCCGAACTCGAGTTCGGCTCGTATTATTAAACGAGTTAAGCGAGCCGAGCCCGAATCTCACCCTCACGAACTCGAGCCGAGTTCGAACATTAATATTTTGGCTCTTAACGAACTCGAGCCGAGCTCGAACATGCCCAAATTTAAACGAACCGAGTTCGAACACACCCATGTTCGGCTCGAACTCGGTTCGTATACAGCCCTACAAGTGACTAGACGGCTCTCCTTGGTAACGCCGGTACGCAAGACTAAAGTTGTGAACTTCAGTCTTGTACCTCTCAATGGACCTCTTGAGATTGTCAGGAGCCTTCGCGACAAACCAGTCAAACCCCTCTAGTTACTTGAACACCTCAGTGCCCTGGTCAACCTAAAAAACATGCATAAAAAATATGGCTAATCATTTCAGGCATGGTTGATAAGGTGCGCAAATAAAAATTGAAACAACACTAGCATGACTTACAATGTTCAATGCCCAGAACTGGTCATAAATCTCATGTGGCGCATACGATATCTTCCTCACCTGGGAAGGACGATTCACCCTCGTGCGCGTCACCTTGAGAAACCATTGCAGGTACTCCTCAATACTGATGCCGTCGTCCTTCAGCGATACAAGGCTATCATACGTTTCTTGCCAAGTATTCCACTGTTGCACCTCGTCGCTTAACAAATTCAAGGCATCAGGCACCTCGAAGTTCGGCCCTCGACCACTCCTGTATGGCCGCATGTCTACAGCGGGTTTTGGTATCCCTTGTAGACAGCCAGCTTGCCTCATAGCTCGATCGGGCATCTGAAACTCACATACTTCGAAGTGAATAAGCGGCACGCGAACCAAACCTGCCAGCACGTACGACACTGGAAGTTGCCAACACCACTCATCCAACCGATACATCACCTTGCCATATGGCTGCCACGTCACCTGGGATGCATCCAGTATCTCTAGTTCCCCCCGATAGAACTTTAGATAGTGATGAGGGTCTACCCGTCTCCTCCGGTTGGTCGTAGGCCCGCAGGCCCACACCCTAGGCCACGTCTCATCGAAATCAGCTACGGGCTGTGGACGACCCATGGGTAGCCTCTCATAAGACCAAACCTGTGAATGCAAACATTATATGTAATTAGTAATTAATCACGAATATATTGACACGTCAACCAAGAATATAAATGCTCAAACCTGTAATAGAGTGAGGCAGGCGGCAATAGACTTGGCACCCTTTCTCATAGCTCTGTGCAGTGCTCGATATAGGTCCGCAAGGACAGCTGAACCCCACGAATAAGAATATACCTCCTCAAGATCCTCCAAGAACACCATATACTTCGGATGCACCGTGTTTTTCGAATGCGTCGGAAGTAATATAGCTCCAATAATATACAGAAGGAATGCCTTCGTATACGTCACGAAATCGTGAGGTTTGTATTCATCCGGTAGCACGCCATACTGCTCTCTCAGCCATTTAAGTTTGATGCCGTTTGTTGTAAGAGCTTCTCTTGGAATTCCCGAAAAATACTGCCTAGCCATCTTCGCTATGGATGCAGACGTTTTGCTCGAAGTAATGGGTCTGCCGTGACATGGGATTCTAAGTATAAATCCGACGTCCTCTGATGTAATAGTCAGTTCACCAAACCGGAAGTGAAATGATTTCGTTTCACTCCTCCATTGTTCAACTAGAGCGGATATAAGGCAATCGTCGTGCCGAGACCAATGATGAAGATCGGTGAACATAGATAAATTTTGACGGTGTAATATTTGTATTTGTTCCTCGTTTAGTACCCACTCTTCGAGGTGACTTGTGCTTTGAATTGTTTCCAAAACACCCCTATCGACACCGTCAAATACGTGCCTCGCGACGTGGTCATCGTCATCGTATAAGATTGATGTATCATGAGGTCCGGGGTTGAAATCTATATCTCTAAGAACAAAATATAATCGTAAACCAACTTAGCGTCCATAATATTTACATTCCAAAACTATAACTGGATCTTTAACCTAGCTTACCAACGCATTAGCAATAGTCATTATCTCATTATTTCAATGTATTAACACCATTCCTCACTTCCCACCGCTCCGAACGCTTAATTACGCGTGTTCCCTAAAATTTAGAGCCAACGTGACAATTTACCAATATACCCCCCGATGGCCGCTACACCACCAACACCTCAAAACCACTTTAAAATTACTTTTTAAATGTATTACATCAATTATATACCAAATATTTGCTCATAAAAATTTAAAGGGAAAAGTTACCAAAACACCCCCAACTTATGCAAAATACCCCCTGGCGGCCATCGCCCCAACAAACATCTCAGAACAACTTTAAAATAGCTTTTTAGGTGTCTTACACCCCTTCCCGAACTAAAAGTCATTCGGAAAATTTTATAGGAAAATTTACCAAAATACCCCCGCTGAGAAGCAAATTACCGAAATGCCCCCGGGGTTCATTATCACCCTAACGCCCCAAATCAGCTTCAAAACAACCTTTAAGGTGTTTTACAATCATTTCTGGACTAAAAAGTCCTTTGAAAAACTTTATCGGGAAAATTACCAAAATACCCTATTCGGGTGGCAAATTACCAAAATGCCCCCTGGCATCAGAAAATCTCAAAAGTGCTTTAAAATGCTATTTTAAGCTTCCTGAATTCATTCTTGATCTAAAAAGTATTTTACAAAATTTTCTCCCAAAAATCCCGAATCGGTGTCCGGATTAAAAGCCCGTTCGGCCAAAAAAATAGCTAACGACTTCGGAATGGCCCAAAGTCCTGGAAAATGGAACTTCCCAACATCTTAGGGTTCTCATAAAATTTTCGCGCGAAATCGCGCTAGCTTGATATTTTAGATTACACTGCAAAGTTACAAGGTTCCCCGTATCAGTTAACCCCTAATTGTAATTTCCAAATTCTATCAATTCCTAATTGTAAATTACAAGTTCCAAAACCCAATTGTCACATCCTAAATTGATACAAAAAAATGAAGGGATCTGAGAAGTAAAAAATTTAAGAATCAATCACTGGATCTTCCCTTACTTTTATGGACTGCGGCGACCATTAGTGTCATTGTCGAGAAATTGACCTGACGACTGCCGTCCTTGAGCGCCGTTGCCGGTAGCCTGTGAATCGGGCCCTTTAGCCTACCTGAACACGTGAGGCCATGATGTTTGGGCTTTGGGTGCCCTGACTCAGAAGCCCGTGACCTGCCGAAACTAGACTGGCAAGTGGAGGCAGTGGCGCTGGCCGTTGAGGGTGTGCCGTCGTGAGGTAAGGCCGGTGTGCGGTGAGGGAACTGAAGAGGAGGCGGTGTTCTCCTGTCCGCATATGTGCCTTTAAGACTTTGAAAGTATTAAGGCTTTGAAAATCGTAGAGAGTGAGAACAAAAATATTTTTTTATGTTGACTTTATGCTTAAACTAAGTCTTTTATTTGTGTAAGTTTAGTATTTTAAATGACTAAAAGGATATATTTTTTAACCATCATTAAAATTTTTAGATACATTAACATGTAAAATGACCACAAATACATCTCCTTTAAGTATTTATCAAATTTTTAGGTGGACATTTTTACCATTGGAGATAAATATACCATATAAAGGGCAAAAATTCTGGAGAAGCAGGTGGGCACCGGCTCATCGGTGCCCCCCCCACTCCCTCCGCCACTGCATATGTTCAAGTTTGGCTCGTTTAATGAACGAGATCTAAAAATTTGTTCATGTTCGGTTCGTTACGTATAAAATAAACATGAAAGAGCTTTTAAATAATCAAACAATGAGTTGTTCGTGAATATCTCGGTTCATTAACAGCCTTGGTGACAGGGATAGACGACTCCTTCTAGAAACTGTCTTCGTCAGGGAGCTCCGGCATGAGAACTCCCCTCTCGCCAGTTAAGTGACTTCTCCGGGACACTATCTCGGTTAAGAAGCTCCAAGTGCTCCGGCATGAGGACTCTCTCCCGTTAGGTGGGCAACTCTTCTGAGACACTACCTCGGCCCGTTGGGTAGGCGACTCTTACAGGACACTACCTTAGCACGCTCTGAGGACTCCCACACAAGGACTAGTTATGAATTTAGGCGACGCCTCTGAGACAATATCTCCGCCAGGGAGCTCCAAGCGCTCCGGCACAATGACTCCCCTGCCGCGAGTTAGGTGACTCCTTCGGGACCTTCGGGACATTGCCTCAGTCTGTCGGGTAGGCGACTCTTTCAGAAACTACCTCAGCGTATTGGGCAAGCGAATCCTTCCGGACACTACCTCAATCGGTCGGGTAGGCGATTCCTCCTGAACATTACTTTGGCACGCTTAAAGTGCTCTGGCACATGGACTAACCCGCGGGATAGGCAACTCCCTTGGAACACTATCTCCAACAGGGTGTCTGCGTGACTAGTCTAGGTGCTTCGACGCTGGGGGCTCTTCATCGGCACCCCTATAAACCATGACCTCGGGTCACTCCAAGAGGGGAACAAGTCTCCGGAGGGCATCACGCTTAGTCCACCTGACAGTCAGGCGTAGAGACCCTCCACCACCACTTTCAGGTTCTCTGCGTCTCTGGATATCCCTATGGAAGTCCGCAAGAACTTTAGATTGGTGGCTAGATCAAGGGGTTCCCTGGTAACACCGACGTTGTGTGGGCCAATTTTTCCAAACAGACAAAGTGTAACTGTGCGAGGCATGCCGAGTGAGTATATGAACCGACAATCCGAAAAGCACCGACATTTGTTCCCCTTGATGAGGTGTCACTCCTGGAAGCGCAATGTGTCGCTTGTTGACGTCACCATCACAAACCCTAATAAATATGGGACAAGAATTCATTTTTAAGACATCAGGTAGACTTCTAGAGAGAAAAATATTGGACCTTGACATCTTGGACCTTAACTCTTGACCTAAGTATCAAACTGCAATTGTTGTCGTGTATTCACCTTGCGCCTTCATCCTCACAGCACTGCTACTCCTCAGGCTCTGTTTAGGAAGTCTTCGTGTATGCCATGTTTTTGTCCTTACTCTGTCCCACAACTTGGCATGTAGAGTACACTCTTTGTGGCACCTCACATCTACTGTGAACCTACTTACTTGGCATCACCATTCTAGAATAGACTCCCTGTAATCTTATCTCGACCTTTCATAAGATACGTGGAAACCATGTGCCCACACCTGGAATATTGTTCTTAACACTTTTTGTTGTTCTTTTTTGTAAGGAAGCCTTCAATTCTCATCTTGCCAATTATATTACTTACCATTCTTACCATTTATCAATTATTGCAATGCATGGTACGATACTTCAGTTATTTCCACTGGACACGAAAATAAAAGGCGAGAGGTTTTATTAAAGACACAAAGTTAATATATGAAACGAAATGTATTGTTTCAGTACAACTTAATATATATTTGGCCAACCACCAAGGGCAAAAAGTACATTATAAATTCAAGTAAAGCCTTGTTTATGTGTGACGAGAGAAAAATTGCTTGATTCTCATTTTAAAAACTTATATTGAAAAATGACTCAATTTTTAGGCGATGGCAAATATCTTGCTCTTCTAGGGAGAAAATAATGGCTTGACAAAAATTCCTATTGGCAGAGAAAAAGTCTAATATCAAACAAAAAACTAATGATAATTAACATACAATCCCAAAAGTCTGAAGTAAAAACAATTTCAATATCATCTCTATTCTGTTGCTAATCCATATTGGCTATGCACACATGATTGGGACTGATCACACGTCGACAAATTTCCAATGGTCAATAACCAACATTATCAACCCGCTTAACCCGAAGTGTGCCACGTGGTTTACGCGCTGCTAAATAAGTCAAACGACTTCCATGTGATTTGTGAACCCTTGGAGCAAAAAAGTAAACAAGATGCATCGACATGCCCGTTAGGGAGTCACACCCCCCCCCCCCCCCTACCACACACACCAAAAGTCTGTCGGTTCAACCACCACCCTTACGAAACCACTGGGACCCCGTTGGCGGTTGGTGTCCAATGTCTTGCCTTCTCCTTTCTCTAACTTACCTCCCTCACATGGATTTGCTACTCTTGGACTTTCCCCATGGCTACACACCTTAGGGGGACGCCTTATGGGAGTCACCTGATGATGCCTTTTTCCCCTCACAGCATACCTCGTGCCTCAAATAACATTGTAATCGTCTTGTACGTACACCCACATCGCCATATTAGCCATGCTCCACCTTCCATTCTTGGATGCATGACACTCTTAGAGGCATGGGTATCATATACCCAAGTATCGTGGACACTTAAAGAAGATTCTTCATGTTTGGACACCTAATATCCCATGACATGCCGATAACAATACATCCAACGGCTACGCCCATGCACATTCCACATGTTACGTTCCTTCGGCACTATACACACCAGTCGCGACCATACGACGACGATATATTACATGCCCTTAGCATTACATCCTTCCGTCGCGGTGTTACAATATGACGTGCCCCCAACACGTGTCCTAACTAAACACCCCCGTCTTTGGTCCTTATCTTCACTGCACCAATCTTGAAAAGAAGGCATGCAAATTATCCAACATATTGAGGCCCTGTTTGATTGGGTTTTCGTTTTCAGTTTTTTCATTGGGAAAAAAAACACGTTTGACACACAATTTTTGTTTTCTTTAAGTTTTGAAAACCAGTTTTGAAAACAGGGTTGTTTTTAAAAACTATCATTTAGGAGTTTTGAGTTTTGATTTTTATTTTGAGACCACCACCACCCTCCCACCGCCACAGCCACCGCCTGCCACCAGCAGTCACTGCACCCTCGCCGGCCGAATACTTCCGCCACCAGCCCCGCCGGCCACCGTCACACCCCACCTCCGCAAACCACCGTCAAAGAAAAAATTCAAAATAAAAACTGAGTAATCAAAATTAAACTGATTTTTATTTTTTTGAAAATAGAAAATCAAAACTGAAAATGATTTCAAACGCTACCTGAGAGTCGCCCAAGTAATTTCTCGCATTAAACTACAGAGAACCAAATAGCATGCCTACTGAGTTAGCGTAAACTAGCATGTAAAGCTACATATTACTACTAGCAACGTCATGAAATTTCAATCTAATACATCTAGGAGCCACGTAAGCTACATTTGGATTAGAATTTTACTTGATTCATCTTTACAACACAAGAAGAGAACTGAAAATTTTCAAAATGATTATTATCCGTTCAACGAAGGAGCACGTATATGATTTGATTAATTTTATTTCCATAAAAATTATTTGTGTTTTGGTACCCATTATTGCAGTGTGTGCAAGTCGATTCGAGATATTTGATCAAAACACGAGATTTTAGGAAATCACCGGCATTGCTGGCTAATCCTCCCTTCTTCATCCTTTCAAATCCTCGACGACTCTGCAGATTCAACTTTACTATAAAACTCTATGAAAATGTTACACGTTCGATGGTATTTGACAACAAACATCGACCTTTAGACAACACTAAGAAATCAATTTCAATAAATCACCAATTTCAATATCAAATATAATTCAGGAGTCAACTTCATTAATGCAGCAGAGGAGCTAATAAATTGGACACCGACTGTTATTTTTGCACCCTCAATTGAAATTTTTTCACTCGATTATTTCTTCATAGTTCTTTGGATCAATTTTCCAAACCAAAAGCACACTAAAAACGGGTTAAATAGATCTTCCTTGCAACATAGGCAACTCTTTAGCAACAAGAGTGTAAACCATTTTTTATTACATCACTAATGTAGAGAATAAGTTAAAGGTAGAAGTAAATCAAGCTCTCATTAGGACACACTTTGGAATGTTTACAACAAACCCCGTAAGGTTAATCAACCCCATCACTTTTCAAATGTTACATGTCTAACCAGAATCTTAAACCGAAATCTGAGACTCGTAACACATATACCCTTCTATTTTTACGTTTGTATTCTCTATATTTTTTGCTTATGTCAACGTACTGTACTTCAAAAAATATCAATGCAACCCTTTATACCCTTTACCCTTCGAAACACCCACCCCACCGTCAAACTCTACACGTGCACGAGCGCGCATGCATCACACACACCCACTGACTCAACTCACACATAATCACACACACGCATGCAACGTACATTGATTGAATCACACACAGAGACATAGATTCAATGTACCATCATCATTCACCCCCAATCACAAATCTTGGTGGCAGTAGCTACAACTATGTGTGCATACATGTGTGTGTTCGAGCAATGGTTGCTCTGGGAAGGGGCCGACTGGTAGTGAGTTGCGATGGTGGGCAAAACATTCGTGCGGTACGTCGTTGGTGATGGGTTGTGACTGCTGTCGTGGTGGTTCGAGGTGTAGTGGGTGAAGGTGTTAATTGAATCAATTAGTGTACGAGGAACTTCGCTAACTAGAGGAAAACAGAAGAGAGACTTGACTAAATTTGAAAGGGAATAGCATGGATCTGCTCCTCTTGACTAAAAAGGAAATTCAATCAGAGAGAGAGTGTGTTGTGAATTCAATCAAAGAGTGCGTGTGCGCTATTCAATCTACATGAGCGCGCGCGCAGAGAGAGAGAGAGAGAGAGAGAGAGAGAGAGAGAGAGAGAGATTAGTGGTTGTTCTTGGTGGCGGTTGGTGGTGTTGGGCTTGAAAGGAGAAGACCATATATATATATAGAAGGAAAATTCAACACAACAAAGGGGTATAATTGTCTTTTCACCCAGAATGTTAACGCCGTATATGACATCCAACCAAAGGACATAATCTAATATTTTACATAGTCAATGTAAACGTGTATAATTATCCACTAACCTTAGAGAGTTTACTACAATTATCCATATTCAATAATCACCGGAACAAGTTTGCTGTAGACCCGACTATACTAAAGAATACTTAAATATAAAAAATAAAGGTTCACAAACCTATAACATACTTTTTAGATGTCATAACACCCCAACCATTTTCCCAAAAAAAAAAGAACAAGAGAACAAATCTTATTAGTGAAAAAGGAAAAATTAACTACGTTTTTCGTTTATTCACTTCAACCAAAATAGTGGTCAAAGAATAAATTGATGACAAGGTACAAAAAGTTGATGACAAGATTTTTATCATTAGCCAATCCACTAATCTTGCTTAAAAATCCATGCTAAACTCACTTGCAAAAACAAAAGTATGGATTCAAACAAGATGCACATTACCAATAGAGAAGTCTAATTTGTACGAAGTTCGCAGAGAAAAATCTTCTAAAAGACGTACTACATGAAGGTTACAATTTGGTAGCCCTATTGGCACCTCCCAAATAGGTAGTGACACTCTCCATATAGCTTGTTTATGCCTATTATTTCTATATAATTCACAATCATTTGAAGCAGATAAAGATGACATTAGTCACTTAGAGAGCACCATAGACATACCCTTGATATGACAAATGGCCATTTGAAATATTTGACTTTATTAGTACTTGAACGTTTTGACATTTTTTTTCCCCTTCTTCGGCTACTTTTTGGTTCTTTTTTCTTTGTTCATATGCTCTACAAACGCATTCATCCTTTTTCCAGCAAATTTTAAATGCTATCTAAATGCAATTCTCCTTGCAAAGCAAATTCTCTAACCATGATCTTGTAGACGGAAAATCCATACGCATGCCAATTTGTACATGCAAAAGCGTAAATGTACCTGTGAATGCACTAGGATGATAGCATTTATGCAAAATGCATCTAGGATTTATGCATGGGGCCCAAGCAAGTAAGAGGGAGGTTATAACCTCTGTCAAGTTCCGTAGCTGCCACCTTCACCCGGTCGCCTGCATTTGTCTCAATTAATTTAAAATGGGATGCACACATTTCGGATACATGTCCAAGCCGAAGCCGAAGCCACAGCCTCATCCAATTGCCAGGCCGGAACAACACAAGCACATGGCAGAAGATCAATTTCGCTTAAAACATGGCAAAAGATCCATTTCCCTTAGTACTGAGTTTTCCTCCATTACACTCGGCTACATGTGGTATGAAAAATTACTCTCCACCCCAGTCTGGATACATGTTCAAACGGCAGCCTCGTCAAATTTCTGGGGCAGAGCACACACGAACATAGCAAAAAAACCATTTTCCTTAGCACTGAGGTTCTCTCTCCTTACACTCGGCTACACGTGGTACAAAAATTACTCCACCTATTGTGATTTGCTATTTTCTTGCACCAAGCCCATCACAGAATATGACAAAAAAGTGACATCTACTTGTAATATATCGAAAATGCCCATAACATCAACAAAAATAAAAACACAACACTAAGCAAATAACCGAACACCACCCTCCTTCCTCATCTATGCTGGACTTGGTGGCATCACTCACCACCATTTCACAGTTCCACCGCAATTCTACGGCACCAACATAGATATGTATCCAAACCTTCTTTGACCACTCACCTCAACGCAACAGAGGGTCAGATCTCATAGTTCAGAAGTCATGTGATTGGTTTGGTTGCCATTTCAACTGACTAGTATTCTGAGCATGGGTGGCCGTGGCTGTGAAGGCAAAGAAGTCTGCCAATGTACCTGCTGTATTCAGGTAATGTTTGCCCTGTGCACTGGAAAAACAAGCGGGCAGGACTACCCTCCAAGAAATAAGCGGGTGACACATCTTGCTCAGATGGATGGCCATTGATGGGTTGGACACATATCTATGTTGCGAGGGTTCTACATGGACACATACATACATATATATGAATATAGACACGCATCTCCTGCCTAACCACTGGTAAGTTGCACCTTATCAGGTTCACCCACATTAGCTCCTTGGTTATCAAAGAAGATGAGAGCGGGGCTATACGTAACAAAAGGTAAAAAGGATCCAAAAAGTGACTCCTTGCAAAAGAGAGGGTTCAATTTAATAGCAATTAGGAAAAGTAAGATGGGCCGCATACAGTCAAAAACTTTAAAAAGAGAACATACCTCCATCAGCTTCAATACCTCTGTGCCAAAAGATGCTTCAGTAGCACTATCCAAACTCTCACTATAAAAACCAGATCTTCTCCGGCTAAAACTTTTTGCTAGCTTGCATACTTCAAATTTAAGAAGTGAAAAGGATTAGTTAGCAGAAGTTAGCAAAGGAAAATCATGATGTTACTGTCCAAAAGCCGACCACTTTAATAGATCTGTATCAACAAAGCCAACAGAGGTTGCAAATTAGATCCTAACAGGCCGATATCCGTTTAGGGAAGTTGTATATACCTTAACAAATCCATAATTTAAAACATAAATAAACGATGATAAACTAAAGCTAAAACCAAGTTGATACAAAATACCTACTTGAAATGAAAGGTTACCACATGGATCACCTAAGTCGGTACGCGTCACTTCATTTACATGTTAGGCATGCCTCTTTTTTGTTTTAGAGAACCCTTTTCCTCTTAAGGTGACGACTGCGTTCTCTGCAGTCCTCGTCAGACGTAGTGACCATCTGCCACCTTTCATGAGATAGTTCATCACTAACAGGCTTTGCATGCCCAGAATGTCTTGAACTGCGACTGTGATTTTTATCTTTATGTCGCTTTTTCTGATCCCCTGAAGAACTTGATTCCAAACCAGATTCTAAGTGGTTGTAATGTTTCTTATTAGAACCCTTTATATCAGGGTCTTTACTCCTGGTAACCCTTTTGGTTTTATTGCGACGACAACTAGAATCACTGTCACACTGACCCCTTCTCGAGTGCTGCTTTTTGGAGCTTCTGTAATGCTGTCTATGTCTCTCTTCATCGTATCTGTCAGAGCTGGACAAATCTTCTACTCCTGAATATGATCTCTCTGAATTATAAGTTTTACGATCTCTCCCAGCAGTAGAGGAACGAGAATGGCTTTCATGTCTTTCTTCAACACCGTGGATATCATGATCTGGATGTTTGTCATACTGAGGCTTCCTTCGTGATTTTCGACTGACGTTTTCATCTGAGTAGCTCACACTCTTTTCCCTCTCCGTGTGATATCTATAGTCATGTGATCTTTCTGGCTCATTGTAGCGATAGCGTCTACGGGGATCATCATCTTCATCATCATAAAGTTGTCTTCTGTAAACAGAGCTCTTATTAGAAATAAAAAGTGAAAAGACTCGGAAAAAGAGGCAAGATGTCGTTTACAACTAGGTGCACCTTTGTGGAAACATTTACAAGTTAAATGAAATTCCTGAAAAGCCACGTTGGAGTATGTACACAAACTATCACAATTGAAATAAAAAAGAAACAGACCCTATTGATCGTATTTCAAAATAAAGCATGAACACCCAACAATTAAAAATTCTAGGAAAGAAAGTGACAAATTTGGACAGATTGACAGCATGAGACACTGCTTCATGAGGTGATGCAAAAAGTCAGAGATCAATTTTCTAACTTGTCCATGGACATGGACGATAACAAAGAAAAGAAGATCGAGAAATATTTGATTGAAATGGAAGCAAAAAAGAGCTTTTGTGAATTAGAGGCAAAGGCAATAGAGCACATAGCTTTTAGTTTTATCTATCAGACTATGACAACACTTGGTTCATGTTTAATTTTATCTATCAGGCAAAGGTAATATAGCAAAAAAGGTTTTTTGTTTTCTTTGGGGTCAGGGAGAGAGGGCAGGCGGTAGTCCCTTGAAATATAGTAAACTGAAGGCACCAAAAAGCAAGACATGCTTAAGCTTGTCCTGAAATGAACATGTTATAACTCTTATTTAGGTTGTTAAACTGGAAACAAAAAGTTGTAAAACTACAGGTAGAGTCGTGTCGTCCAGCATTAAAATTGCTCAAGCTACAATGCTTATTACTGCATTACCTCTTTTGAATTAAGATTATGTTTTAGAAGAAAATCCCAAACCGTTCATCAGGTGCAGTTACCTCATCCATAGAGAGAACATTAAGGTAATTCTGAGAAAGTCTTTCAGGTTTATGCAGAAAGTACCCGCATAGGCAAATTTATTCTTTTCGTATATACCTTTGTTTTGGAGAAGGTCCTTAGGAAGTTTACACCCCACAGAACTCGTACTTAGCATACAGCTTGTAATGTCATGAAGTCGCGCCAAATCCAGTAATCACCGAAATTCTTCCACGTTACCCCCCACCCACACACAAAAACACCAAACACGTGTATCTATACTTGTAAGTCCGCGCGCGCGTATGAGAGAGAGAGAGAGTGCAACTCAAAACCAATTGGCAGTGAGTGGAGAGGTGCCCAAGGCTTATATTAATTTGACAAAGGTGGGAACCAAATGGCTGGGCAGAGACGTCAACAAGGCTTGTATATTCAAGTGTACTACATCATTATGTAGGCTTATAAATTTAAACATGCACCCTCATGTTTGGCCAGACTTCTTCATAATGGCCAAACACGTGAACGAATCAAACTGGTTTTAATTAGACTGTCTGCAGGGCCTGGATCAACCTGGCTCTGATACAATGTAAAGGCATCTAACTCGAAACCAATTGGCAATGTGGGGAGAGGCCCGCAAGGCTTATATATGATACTGTATCTCAACAATATATAGGCAGAAGACGGACAGATCAATTGATCGGGCATATAATAGATAGACACGTACATGTGTGTGTAAGAGAGAGGGAGAGAGGGAGAGAGAGAGAGAGAGAGAGAGACCTCCCCAGTTTCTCGTTTGAAAGCTTCCCTCTGCTCACCAGAGGTGCCAGACTTCCCATCCTCATATCCATGCTGCAAAATGTTGCAAGAAAGTGTCGAAAGGTATGCAAATCAGCAACCACATAGTTCCAGAAATGAAGCCTGGCATCTTTTAAATGAGAATGAATATACTGATGAACTAACCCAGGGGAAGGTAAGCCGCCATACATAGAGGGAATGTACGGAGTAACAGGAAAAGGTGTAGCAGGGACCATGGAGGCATTGAAGGGCATCATCCCAGGATTGCCATACATATTGCCATACGGCCTCATAGGGGGGTATATAGCGCTGTTCCAGTAGGGTGATGCATAGCCTGATGCATAACCTGGCATGCCTCCAGGAAACATAGGATTTCCTACAATCCCAAGAACAAATAAAATTCAGAAAAGCATCCATAGTTCATATAACAGGAATTATAAAAACAAGGGATGTGATATTTACCTGCCTGAAGCATAGGATGTGGACTGGAAGCAACAGGGCAGTCTCGAATAAAATGGTCTGGAGAACCACACATGTAACACGTACGGTCCAGCTAATATCCAACAAGGTAGAAATAAGGTCAGAAATGCAAAAAGGCAGTGCCGATGTAATATTCGCATAACATGCACCAAACCTGCCATTGTTTCTTATCTGATTGTCAATTTATAACCTTAACATGGAAAGAGCACGGGCTAGGTGTATGCTATCAAGTGAGAATAACATTCTTAAAGGATGAGGATCCAAACAAGTACATCTCGGAGTTTGTAAATCAGTGAACATCACAGTAGATCTGATGAGGGTTTCGGAGCGAAAAGATTCTGGATGCAGATTGCTATGGCATGATACTTAAGGCAAGGAGGAACTAAGGAAGCCTCAGGTTGGAGGATCAACACTAAACTCTGTCTTCTCTCTAAGTACGAGTCTTCTACTCGTGAAGAAATGAGGTATAGCAGAACAGAATGCTCTGCACTAAGGCATTGCTTCTGTTGCTGACATGACCTGATTTGGCAATGAGATTCTGGATTATTCTCCCAACATAAGTGTAATCGCTCCCTAGTCCTTCCCTCCCTCTCTCTCTCTCTCTCTCTCTGAGATTAATCAAGATCCACAGTCAAATCAAGCACGATGCCATAGTAACAAGTAGGGCTAACCGCATCACAGCTGCACCATTTCAGAAATTGATATCACGTAAAGTGCGTAATTCGAAACCGCTCTATTCTGTTCTACCTTCTCCGACTCCTGAGTACTGCGCAAAAGGAATGTCTTCTGCTTCGTCCACAATAGAAGATGGTGGCAGCGCTTTATCTGATCTCCCTGTTCCTCAAGGGTTCAACACATTCACCTGAGACTTCGATAGACGATCTTGGATACATTTCATGACTTTCCTTCTTCCACTGCATCATCATCATCATCATCATCCAAGCCTTTGTCCAAACTAGTTGGAGTCAGCTACCCTTCAAAGCACATGTTCTCTCATGATTTTCTAACTATCAAGTCTTTTCTCAGTACTTCTTCCCAAATTATCCTCGGTCTATCCCTACCTCGTCTTACCCAATTAACTTGGCACAAATCATTTCTTAAAAATCACTTGTTACAGGGCATCTACAGGCCGAAGATGGATAGAACCAAACCATATCAAGCCATGTTTCTCATCGTTTCCTTAATCATTGCCACCCCCAATTTGTTGTGGATATCCTTGTTTCTTATTCTATCCCTCCTTGTGTGGCCTCACATCCACCTAAGCATTCGCATTTGAAACACACTAATCTTCTGCGTGTGGTGTTTCTTAGTTGCTCAACATGTGAACCATACCAACATTGTTGGCCTCACAACGTCCTATAATCCTTCTAACTTGACGAATGTTGCGATCATACGATACCCCACACGTAGACCTCCACTTTGGCCAACTTGCTCTACGAGCAATATCCTCGTCACTCTCCCTCCTTTTGCATTAGTGATCCAAGACACCTAAAAATAACATTCTTAGTTACTTGTTGACCATCAATACTTACGTCTTCCCCAGACCTCCTACAATTTTGTCTTTATCCACCGGGCCTTGAAGGAAAAATCTTGCGGTAAATATGAAAATAAGGGCTTCTGTTCGTAAAATTAGTGAAAAATGTTGCCTAATTCGTAGGCAGGGACGAATTTAGTTTTACTAAAGAATAAAAATCTAGGTACCCCATCTTAGTCCCACTTAATCTAAAGCCTTTGGAATCTAAGATACTCCTCCGTAACTTTGAATTAACGTTTAGTCATGCTCTAGTCTCATCAATTCAAACCACATCATCCATAAATAACATACACCAAGGGACATCATCCCAATATATTCCTGATAAGCTCGTCCATAACTAGAGCAAATAGATATGGGCTATGTTACATGGATTCGGCAGTTTGGGTCAAAAAATCGTGTCCACACGACACGACACGGATCCGGGTATGGGATCCGTACCGGACACGCCATTTACCGGACGGACATGCCACGTCGCCGATTGAAGAGGCATATCTGGAAATATGTCACCACTCGCCATGGATGATGGAAGATGAAGGTCTAAGGAGGAAGGAGTCCAGATCTGGTAGGAGAGAAAGACAGAGAAGCCATGGAGAGAAAGAGAGGAGAGCAGCCGTGGATGATGGAAGATTAAGTTGAAGGAAGAAGAAGATGAAGAGACCAAATCTGGTAGGGAAGGGGGAGAGAGAGAAAACATACCTCAAAGCTGGTAGAGGGGAGAGAGAGAACATACCTCTAGGTTGGTAGGGGGAGAGTTGGAGAGAGAGAGAGAAGAGGAGAGATAGACAGAGAGAGAGAAATAACATACCTCGTGACTTGTGGCTAGTGGATAGGCATGTGGGTCATAATAAATGACCTTCACATCTTATCCTTTTCTTTTCTTTTCTTTCCACATCAGAATACAAGCTACTTTTCATAATATCATATCCAACCTTATGGTATGTACTAATCTCATTTAAAGTACTATTTGAAAATAAATGTTCTATACGTGTCCCTGTGTCCGTGTCCAAGACCGTGTTCGTGTCCCCCTATCTTGTAATTTCAGAAACTGGCGAATCCGACACTCGGACATGTGTCCAATCCGGACACCGACACCGAGTCCATGTAACATAGGATATGGGCTTAAAGTTGATCCTTGGTGAAGTCAAATTGTAATTGGGAACTTAATAGTCATTCTATCAATTGTGCTCACGCTAGTAGTCGCTCCATCATACATAGCCATAATCACGTTTGGCCTATTTGGTAGGCATGATTTTCTTCTATAAAGCCCACAACATAAACTTCTTTGGTACCTTATTATAATGCTTTTCCAAATTTATTAAGACCATGTATCCTTTTTCTTTTCTCTAAATCCCTCCAACTATCACCTAATCAAGAATATAGCTTCCCTAGTGGATCTCCAGACATCAATTCAAACTCATTCTAAGTCATTTTAGTCTATGTTCAATTACCCTGTTCCAAAGATTCATTTGTGACTCATGAGCTTGATCATAGTTGTTGCAACTTTAAATATCTCTTTTATTCTTACAAATAGATAGTCCTTCCTTGGGCATTTTATTAGTATACAAGATTTTGTTAAACAATTTAGTCAACCAATCTATGCCCACATCACCTAAGTTTCTCCAAACCTCAATAGGAATGCCGTCGGGTCCAATAGCCTTCCCTATTTTCATCTTTTCAAGGCTTCCTTCATCACAGATTTCCAATTCTACGAACAAACGCCGACTAGTATCATCAAATGAATCACCGAGTTCTCCTAAATTACCTACAGTTTCTCCGTTAAATAATTTATCCAAGTAGCCTCTCCATCTCCGTTAAACAAATTACCTTCGGTTTCTCCGTTAAAGAGCTTTCCATATACGACCTACTTTTATTTTATTGTAACGTGCTTTGTGAAGGTAGGTTGTGAAATGTAGAGCTTTTCTGTAACCAAATCACATCCTTTTCTTATTAGATATTGCGATTATTACGCTTATGAATTGGAATGCCACCTCGAACCAAAGAAACACTCGCACCGTACAAATAACAAGAAAAGACAGAATTAATAATGCGAAGTAAAACAATTCATAACAGCATTAGGAAGCCACATGAGATTATTTGACTACGTGCAATGTAAACTATCAGATCTCATACAAGAAGAGATAAGCTATACAATTTACAATCTCTCCTTACAGAGCACATTCAAATAAACTATATTCCCTTCTTATCAGATATTGTGATTATTCCTTTTACGAATTGGAGCCCAATCTCGAACCAAAGAAACTCTTACACCACATAAATAACAAGAAAAGATAGAACTAACAAATACAAAGTCAAAAATTAGTAACAGCATCCGAAAGCCATATGAGATTGTTTGACCACCTAAAGTGTAAACTATCCAACGCACTGGTAAAGACAAATAAAGAAAAAAGGAGAAGATACTGTTGGAGGAAGTATCTTAATTTTCAGATTTTAAGCGCCAACAGCACAACTTTGAGCACGCGACAAGCAACATGATGGTCTCCAATTTGGACTTAGGGACATGGAAAACCCCACCAATAAAGAAGAACATCCCACTGTGCACAACAAGAGTGAATATCCTGACCCAACTTATCCTGATTTATCTTATATAAAATAAATAATCGCCTGCTAAAACTAGGCAGATTGCCTCCAAGATTTCCTTATAACCCAAATATCCTGAATTTTAAACTGATAGAAATATGATAACGCATGTCCTTATGTAATGTATCCCGAAACATGAAATTCAGCACCTGCCACTACCAGGAAAAGCTGTCCACGAGATGCCATATATCCCATGGCAAAACAATTTTACGAAGTAAAAACACACAGAACTTTACATTTGAAAGCAATGAATAAAGATGGCATATTACTAGTTAATCAAAAAAGAATTACCTTCTTATGTCTACCATTGGCCACAAAACTCCGTCCTCCACCTGAAAGAAAATGCCATTACTAAGATGAACAAACTCCAATGTTAGAAGAACGTCTATATAACGTAAATTATACCCCCAATAGTACTACCTTCCTCGTGTACATGAATGTGAGGCAAACTAAAGGGCTGGTTTTCCCCTTGAAAATCAGCACCACCTGCCAAATCTTCAGGTCGACTTTGGAAATCCACATGATGAGCATATCCACTCTTCTCTCTGTCAATTCGGTTTGTCTTCTTTGATGATGGAGCTGATTTCAACGATTTACCTGTGCCCGAATTACCCGAGCCTTCGAAGGACGCATATTTCCGTGATTCATAATAAGATTCTCCTATGATTTGGTTGGATCCCTTCCCTGTTGCGGAGGAAGAAAGCGGCACGTTTGGCTCCTTACGCAAGATGGTTACAGCACAAGATACATCCTTAGCTTGAATTCCAGATTCTCCATCTACATAAAAAATTTAGAAGGTCAGACGACCACTTTAAATAGCTTCCAACAGTGGCAAAGAACAAAAGAAGCATCAGAGCAAAATCCCACCTGGGGCATATTCGCGCAAAGCGTTTTCTGAAGCAGTGATAAGAACTTGAGATTCAAGGAAATGCTCGATTGCTTGCCTAAGAGATAAATTTGGTAGCAAATGCTCAACCCTGCATTTGTTAGAAGAACATTTGGGACACCTTGCCTTCTCAATCAGTTCCACTCGAATGCCTGCACCCAATTCGATACAAAAAGTTCAATTACACTCGCAGTTGAAACGATGTACAAATGGTCTAAATATTTAAGTTGCTTGTAGTGTGAAACTATGCACATTTCTACAATGTTTGTCTGCACGTTCAACACTACAAGATGTCACAATTAATGCACGTCATGAAATAAGGCATGAAATGGCTCCTACTGCACAATGAACTCACATCTTTCACAAAAGCTATGCTGGCAGCATGGTATCATTACAGCCTCCTTGAAAAAGGTGTTGCAAAGAGGGCATTTCAGTTCTGATGGTACATTAGCATTTTGCGGAGCAAGAGAATTGGCACCACCACCCACTCTTTGATTTGCACAGTAAAAAGACAGAGCAATAAAAACAATTAGAAGCCGGAGACAAGCATGTACCAAAAAAATGGGGAAGAACTGATAAAAGTTATTACTTTTCAAACTTCACGTGCTCTTCAACTTGTGCTTCCAACTTCTTCAGTGGAATATTTCCTTCTGTCTCACTCTGATTTGGACCTACATCGATGTTGGACTATGGTAAGTTTAGAACTACACAACCAAGTTGTCAGAAGTACAGAGGACTGAATCCACCTCTTAGGATAGCATCACTGGGGTCACTTGCTTCAAGCTGGCATCCTGACCTGGATGGAGCAGAGAATCTGAATCAATAGAGT
Organism: Escallonia rubra; assembly: GCA_033065855.1. Lineage (NCBI taxonomy): Eukaryota > Viridiplantae > Streptophyta > Magnoliopsida > Escalloniales > Escalloniaceae > Escallonia > Escallonia rubra. The sequence continues at coordinate 452,032 of JAVXUO010000740.1, read as the reverse complement.
GTACAAATAGGATCATCGACTTACAAAACTATTTCATTCAGAAAACTGCAACTAACTCTGTTCACTAAAATTCTTTCCACAATAAACAAATAAAAACTGAAATACATCCCAACTTCTTCTGTAGATAATATGCTTTATTCTGTTCACACAGTTAGGTACAGCAGTGAATGGAGACAAAAATGTGCCAAGGGATTTCATGATGATCCACAAATGGCAAGGATAACACGAACGTGGTGCGGATATACAGCCCAAGACTACCATTTGGTCCAGTACCAATGGCAGTCTTTAGGAAGGTGGCGTAGTCAGTCTAATGAAAGATGTTTCAGGTTTGTAATCATGTACAACATGTTGCCCCCTTTGTTGCACACAGAGCATGAGCAGAAAAGAATGCAGCTACCAGACTGGCTAGGCTCATTCACTAATTCCTACCTAGCTAGCTGGTCTATGCTTTAACAGATGCTACGCAAGAGGTGCAGTTTGCCGCTATAGGATACAACATAACTGCACCGCTATAGGATACAACATTATGTATAGCTCCAGCTCCGCTCTTGCCCCAAACCCCACTACACTAGTCTACTAGTGACGCTCACTTTTCGGGAACCTCGAACTCACTCTTGCTTCAGCTCATGCTTTTTGCAACTAAGGGAAGGTGTTGCAGCTCCTGCGTTCAAACCAAAAAAGAACTTGACCAACTAAAATTTCCATACTCAAAGAATTGCATATGTGATACTGTTGGAACTTAAAGTTCAACCCAAAAGTATGTACAAGTTCGTGCATTTTTTATTTGTGCCGGACGGTTCGGATAGGTCAAGTGGGTTTTAAACTTCACCAAAGTTCAAACCCACGCGATTTGGACTTGAAGGTTAAATAAGGGCCCACAAGTTTCATTAGAGATTGATGGACCGAAGTTGAAGCTTCCTATTGCCTAATGAGGTTTCGTACTTCATCAATGTTTTGAGCTCACAGAAATGAACGTTGACTTTGTAAAGTGATGGGTCAGATGAACTTTGCTTTAGAGTTTGAAGCCCAAACCAAAAGGAAGGATATATGTCACATAGTTGCATAATCGCTTCGAATGATAAGCCAAATTAAGGACGACTTATAAAGAGAAACCTGTGTTACATGGACTCGGGATGAGCGTCCGAGTCGGATACGTGTCCAAGTGTCGAATTTGTCTATTTCTCAAAACCCAAGACGCGGGGACACGGCAAAATATTAACATATGTTCTTGTATTTTACTTATTCCTTAGTCCACATGGCGTTTTAAGTTACGTATGTTGTTTTAATTTAAACTGAGATCATCTCAAAACAATAACGAACTAAAAGAAACATTATAATATAGTGTTCTTAGTGGCATATCCAACTGGATGTGTCAGATACATATCTCATACTCATGTCCACGTGTCGAGTGTCCGACACGGGTACTTCACGCATTTTGAAGAGTCCATGTAACATAGGGAGAAACAATTCATAAGCCTGAAAAGATTACTAAGGGAGCCTCTATATAAGAAAACACAAATACTACATAAAGGAGGAGCAGAGATAGAGGTTTAGAAAATCGGTTTCAGAGAGAAACAGAGAAAAAACAGAAACCCTAACGAAACATTCAAGCACTATGACTTATACGTATAGGGTTCCAACCACTAGTTAGTGGAGAACTTGTAACTTAGAGGTTGATACCCTGTATTCAATACAATCTTGTTTTCCTGATGGGTTATGTTGGTTTCTTGTTATTTTAGCAAGAATCGGAGGTTCTCGTCATTATTTCGCTTGACAATGGAATCGACAACCTGACACCCCTCTAATAAGATCCCCGCAATCTACAAAAAATTTAAATCGGCCCTAAAACTCAGTGCCGACGGAAGTTTGTTCGCTCACAAGTTTTGATTGAACCTTTGTTCTTTAAGGTCTCAAGATTCGTGCTAATAGATACACTAGAAAGACTTCCATTGTACATATGAAGACTTGATCAACATTAATGACGTGGTAACGTATAACATAATAGGCTACATATTTGCCCCTCAAAGTTGATGCATGCACTCTGTAGTTTTGACAATGGGGACATGTCTCATATGTCAAATATGTAAAGTGTGCCAGCAAACCATAATAAATTACATGGGCAAAGAGGAAAACTTAGAATATAGCGAAATACCTATGTAGTATAATGGAATATCACGCTACGACGCTCCCAAACACCACCATCCACCTAGTGTAAGTACATTATGTTGTTGAGTTTGATAACTCCAATGTAAACATGTAAACATAGATACAGTAGTTCATCAAGGTGCATTAAAACTTGCACTAAGTTTGCGATTTATAGGCAGCAATTTAACCTCATGAAGGTGGACATAATCCCCCCCCTCTTGTATAGGTATTATGTTGTTCAGGTAGATAACTCCAACTTAAACATGGATACATTAGTTCATCGAGATGCATAAAAACTTGCACACAGTTTGTGATTTGGGCATCAATTTAACTTCATGAAGGTGCACATAAGTAGTCGTACACCTTTGTCATTTGGGTAGCTCTCTCTCTCTCTCTCTCTCTCTCTCTCTCTCTCTCTCTCACACACACACACACACACACAAAAGACACCCTTGTGAGGCTAGCTTTATATTATCTCAAAACACAATCACATGCTCATCATCAATGAATCTTTTCTTCTGATGGATCTGATAGTTCCATCAACTTCACTTCATATATTACAAATTTTACATGTGCTTGTGAAAATATCATATAGCTCTCGTGAGGGTACAGTCTTTAATACTGCTAAAAACACAGTAATATGGTCTCGCCTTCCGTTCACATAAATTTATACACAAATGCCGGGTGGTCATTTAAAGATGCATATGACGATTTACTACTGTTGCATCAAGATAAAAGGCCGAGAAGAGTCATACCTTCTACCAACAATGTTTGCCTTCTCATTGCTAATGCCACTCTTTTTATAGAGTTCAGTTTCAGGTAAGGTTGCTTCAGGAACGGGACACAAATCAATTCCAAAGTCATCAAACTCGTCGGCTTGTCCAATCTAAAAACACCGACATGGAAGTTAAACTATGTGTATTTGGTGTGAAATGAAACCATCGTCTTATCACTCATGGATTGACCAAAATTATACAGCAAAAAAAGAGATAAACTAGAAGGACTTGTTAAGGAAAACAGCAGAAAGGCTGGTTCAAGAATTGTAGTCCTTTTCAGCCCAAATATTGCTACAAGGTGCTGAAGTAGTGGTGAATGCATCACAGTTTACTATAAGAACTTGGGCAGGGACACTTCTTTAAGGATACGCCAACAGGACACTGCTCACATACAAGAAAGGGCAGTCCCATCCCAGGAGTTGGGATCAACAACATGTCTCTGGTACAATCGCCTAGGGACCCTTATCAGCTAGCCAAATTGGCAGCTTTTTCAATGTCCATTTACTTGCTATGGGAAATTCAGAAAAGAAAAGTAAAACCATTATGCTTATACGTACCATAGGACTAAAAGCTTTGGAACATTCCGTACCAAATTTCTCATTTGAAGCGATAGGCACCCTGCATTGTAGTTAATCGTCCATGAGAAGCAGCAAAAAAAATTCACAACTAAAAAGCTTTTCAAGCGTAAAATTTCCATGTCCAAACGCAAAAAAGAAATCCATGTCTCATTCTGTGCTATAAAAAAAAAATCAATGCGGTGGAACCTGATTCATACAAAGCAGTAGAAAAGATGTTTGATCAAGCTGTTTATTGGAGTTTCTTAACTAACATAAGATATAGAATGAACCTTAGTAGCAGGAAACTCCTAATATGGTGACGCTTCTCACTCGGAAACTTGCTTTTGTGATCCCAAGTTAGGAGCTCCATGGGATCTCGTCCCAAGCTAATATGGGAACTCAATCCCGTCAGCTGGACAGAGATGCATGGAAAAAGTGAGAGAGTACCTGAAAATCAAGCCCTTTTCAACTCAATTCCTTATTACTCTCTTCCTTCAAGTCCTTAAAGCCTCCTTATACCTTTCTCGAGAGAACAGAGCTTTTCAATCAGTGCGCTCTCTCTCTCTCTCTCTCTCTCGCTCTCTCTCTTGCGTAAACTATACTAAACAAATGATAATACTCTTTACGCATTAATTTACTCAAGCCGCTCCCAACCTTAGATTCTTCCAGATGCTTACGCTCCCCCGCTCCCGCCCCCACTTTGTGCAACTAAGGAATGAGCTAAACCTGCCACTTCAAGTATCTCAATATCTAACGGAACTTTCCTCTTCATCTCAGAATATTTGAAGTTAAAGAAACCAGCGGATACCAATAAGATGTTTACAGCATAATCAATTTTTAACCCTGCCTATGTGTTGCTTTTATGTTTTAAAATGGAGCTGGTCCAAAGCCCAGAAAAAGGAGGGAATGGCAATAGGTTGACGGTCGGCATAAAACGTAGTCACATCCTACGAACTTGGAACTAATAAATTGTCGTGAAGTGGTGTAGTGGTGTATTGCATCTGTCTTAGGGTGCTTGGATAGGTAGGCAAGGGGCGCCATGTTGGTGCCTGTGACAACAAGAGAGCAAGGGGGCGAGTGCGGATAAAGTAGCCAGTCCAGAATAAATAACTTGGGTCTGGGTGTGAGGTTTGTTTAGCTACTTGCAACTCAGATTCATCAACAGAGAAGCTAAGCGAGTGAGCTGATACACTAATAGAGTGGCTTCAGGAATGTTTAGGTTTTAGTGCACAGGGATTGAAAATTGAAAAATATATCTGAAGTATGAAGCGTAGTAGCGCCTCACGCTTCTATGAATGAACTAGTTTACAATTATCACGATTAGCCCTGTACCAATTGTTATAGCTGTGTATCTAGCGCAAGATTCAGAATCTAGTCCTTCAACACACAAAACCAAAGTTGATGTAGGCAGCCCTAACACTGCTCCCGTTTCAACATTATGAACGGTCCTAACTCAAAACTATTCATAGTTTCCACACTTCTCAATCTCATAAAACAGTAGCCCCTCATTTGCATTCCTTCTACGATGATTTCCTACAAACAAAGCCAAAAAATATGGCAATAGCAAAAACTCACAGAGCTTGAGACACCGTTCCGGCTGGAACTCTCTTAATAATTACACTTGAACCGCTTGGAATTTGAAAGCTCCCCTCATTGTACTCTGCAATACAATAAAACACACGTACGTGTACGTATATATACATGAGTACATATATAAGCAATAGTAGCTCCGTTATCGAGCATTCCTAAGATAGAAGTAGAACCATATTGAACACAAATAGCATTAATTATTTATTGCTTGGCAAGTTAAGCTAATTCAAAAAACCACCGAGTGAAGTCAACATTTACATCTGCCGAAGTCTATCATACGAATTCGCAAAAAGTGAAATATAGAAAATCCAATGAAAAGGGGGAGTGATTCAAGTAATTTGGACGTAAATTAAAGCGAATTGGGATTGACCTTGACCGGTTAGGGCATCGGAGAAGACGAGATCAAAGTCTTGAGAGATGTTGAGGTTCTTGTGGCGGACAATCTTGGACTTCAGGTCGCGCACGGAGATTGAGGGTCGGCCGTCGATGTCGACCGAGTCAAAGCTGACGGAACTTCTGAACTTGAATCGTATTGACATGGCTGAATCAGGTCGGCGAATTCACACGGGCTCTCGGATCGCGAAAGACAGACAGAGAAGAATATAAATGTATTGTTGGGGGGGGGGTGAAAGGGGAAGAGAGAGAGAGACTTGGTGGTGGTGTCTAAAGTGGGGATTTGGTGCTTGAGGATGGAGGAGCACGTAAGAATATCGAAAGACCTGAAGCGCGACAGCGTGGAATCGAGGCAGGCGGTTATCACATAGACGAGCTGGTCGGGACGGTTAAACTGGACCGGATGGGACACTTAATAATTAAATAAATTTAATTTGACTAAATTAATTAATTAAGTCATTTACAGGACTTAAATTTAATAATAAATTTTAATATTTACTTAATTAAAAATAACTACAAAAATGAGGTGAGTACAACACGGTCTGCTCAAAGGAGAAGTTGAAATGAAGAGAAGGGGAAATGCAGAGTGGAAAATGAAGAGATGCAAGAAATGGAAAAAAAAATGAACATTTCCATGGAACATTATCACAAAGCCAGAGAGAAATCACCTCGCAGAGATATTGTTAAAGGAGAAGGGAAAATGAAAAATGGGGAAATGCAGAGTGGAAAATAAAGAGATGCAAGAAATGAAAAAAAAATGCACATTTCTTGTCACGCCCCCGACTCGGAGGCGGACTTTCACATACTATTTCAAAATATTCATGCTTACCAGAAATATAATACCCCACATATTTCACAAAAATATAACCTCAAAAAGTAATCAGAGCTCTAAACATATCACAAATCAATAACATTTGCATTCACCATCAATGTCTAATAAATGCAGCGAAAATCCTCATAACAATAGTTACTTCCCAGGAACTGGGATTTCGAAAAGTTACTTAATCAAACTATTACAAAATCCTTATTCTCAAGTGACTAAAGAGAGTCTAAAATTTAAGAACAAGTCCAGGCTCATGCATAAAGTTGCCTCATCTATCGTTGTCTTAGCTCAATTACCTGAAATGGGAGGAAAAGGGGGGAGCACAAAGCCCAGTAAAGATCACACGCACACATTCAAGGAGTACAACGCAGATATCCAATAATATGTAACTAAGTCAAACGAAACAAATGAAAACTAAAGTGCAAAGACGATAATTAAGCTTGGCACGAAAAATCTCATTTCGGGGTATTAATCCATCAAAGGTCGAATCAAAGTCAAAGGAACACATTCGATTAATTGAACTAATAATCGAATACAATACAATCGCGTAATACGTGACTGTAAAGCACGTTAACCTAAGTACGTGAAGGTTCTAAGTTCAAAGTTTGCATACAGGTAGCAATAGCCATATCATATCATGGCGTCACGTTAACATAAGCACGTGAAGGTTCTAACATTAGTTTAATTCAAAGGGGTCCAATGGACTCCGAAATATCTCAAACGCATAAGAATCGCAAAACATTAAAACTTTATACTTTAAGTAGGGTAGCTAACGATTTCAGAAAATACTCGATATTAGAATCAAATCGAAGAGGACAAAGTAACGAGTTAAATAGAATTTAAATCGCTTGAATCCGAGTTCGTATGATCACAAAATTATGACCAATGAAATATGGCTAAAAGATTCTAACAAAAGCGTGTGCACCAGCGAAGTGATAACACATGGCACTTGAACCTTATGTTCTCACGCCCAATTAGGTTGAAGCCTGAAATGATGATGGTCCTTTTATTGAGAAAAGACAAGTCTGACAACAAGGAAAAACAGAGAATAGATGTGTCCGTACGGTTTCTTCACTGTAAAAGGGTTAACGGCTCAATAAAGGCTGTAGAGGGGTTTCATCAAGGCACCCTTAAAAAAAATACGGTAAAGTCGTGTTTCAAGCAATAAATGACACGGGTGAATAAGAAACTGAAATAGAAATAGCAAAACAGTATCACGCCCTACGAAGCATAACGATCATCGATTTATCTTTATTCGAAACTGAATTATCAAATAAGTTTTACAAGAAAGGGTATAATGAGTGTAACTCTTACCTCAAATCTACACAATAATCTTCACCAAATTGCGTACGCTTCCGAAAATCTCAAAACCTAAATATTGTAATTAGTCCACTTACGTTAAAATCTTAACAAGCACAATTCTAATATGATCTAATTCATCCTTATAATCAAAAGTGGGTTCAAGATTCTTACCAATTGTGCTTAGAAAATTGCAATCCCTCCAAAACCCTAGTTTTTCCCTTCTACTATTTCTCTGTATGGCAAAACTGAATCTGTCGATAAACAGACTTGGCTAGCCCTTAATAGTCTCTAAGTTTGATAAATAATTAAAAGACCCCTAAATATTCATTACTTATTTCAAAATACCTCAAAAATAATTATATTTACAAAGATGCATTAAACATAATAATAATTTAATTACTAGTTATTTGGGGTCTTACATCCTCCCCTACTTATTAAAACCTTGTCCTCGAAATATACGTACCTCAAGTTATCGAATAGGAATGAATACTTCTTTCTCATAGACTCCTCGAGTTCTCACGTGGCCTCCTCCATAGCATGGTTCCTCCAAAGCACTTTTACCAAAGGTATAGTCTTTTTACGCAAAATTTGATCTCGCTTGCCCAAAATCTCGACAGGCTGGTCCTCCACTGATAGGTCCTCACGAATAAATGAAGGCTTGTACTCCACAACATGAGAAGGGTCGTGCACGTACTTCCTCAAAACAGACACATGAAAAACATTATGCAGACGAGACATATCCGGCGGCAAGGCAACACGATAGGCAATAGAGCCAACTCTATCCAAAACCTCATAAGGTCCAACATATCTATGACTCAACTTTTCCTTTCTTCCAAACCTCATCAAACCCTTCCATGGTGAAACTCGCAAAAAGACATGATCCTCAACCTCGAACTCTAAATCACGACGGCGATTGTCGGCGTAGCTTCTCTGGCGACTCTGTGCTGCACTCATACGATTCCTAATTAATTGTATCTTGTCTGAAGTAACTTGAACAGCCTCGAGTCCCAATAAGTTTCGCTCACCCACCTCGTACCAACATGTAGGTGATCGGCATCTACGCCCATATAAAGCCTCGAATGGAGCAATCTCAATACTTGCCTGATAACTATTGTTATATGCAAATTCAATCAAAGGCAAATGCTTATCCCAATTACCTTGAAGATCTAGCGAACATGCACGTAGCATATCCTCTAGGGTCTGAATAGTACGCTCGGATTGACCATCTGTCTATGGATGAGAAGTCGTACTGAAATCCAAACGAGTGCCTAAAGCCTTTTGCAGACTAGTCCAAAAATGAGATGTGAAATGTGGGTCTCTGTCAGATACAATAGATACTGGCACCCCGTGTAGCCTAATTATCTCCTGAATATATAGCTTAGCCAACCTCTCAGTGGTATAGTTGGCACAAATAGCAAGGAAGTGTGCAAATTTGGTCAAACGATCAACAATAACCCAAACTGCATCATGCTTACATGAGGTCCTCGGTAAGCCAACTATAAAGTCCATGGTCACATGCTCCCACTTCCACTGAGGAACATCTCTATACATCTTAGTACTACCAGGATGCACAGCAAAACCTGAATCGTGAGTTGACTTCAATAATTTTGCCCTCAATTCTGAAACTACTGGGACACATAACCTTGATCCCATCCTTAAGGTACCATCATCCTCGAGATGAAATTCAGGTCGCCTGCCAACCTTCACATCCTCTACAATACCAACCAAGTCTGGGTCACTCATATGAGAAGACTTGATTCTCCCAATAATAGAAGGTTTAACCTATAAATATGTCAATTGTCCATCTGAACCACCAATTCGGATCTCTAACTCCAAACTTTTTAACTCTGCTAACAACTGCGGCTGATGAGTAATCAAGGCTGCTAAGTTATCCGAACTCTTTTTACTTAATGCGTCAGCCAGTACATTAGCCTTACCTGGATGATAATGGATCTTGAAATCATAATTGTTCAGTAACTCGAGCCAACGGCGCTGCCTCATATTCAACTCCTTCTGTGTGAACATATATTTAAGGCTCTTGTGATCCGTATAGATCTCACATGTCTCACCATAAAGGTAATGCTTACAAATCTTAAGTGCAAACACAACTACGGCCAGTTCTAAGTCATGAGTAGTGTAGTTCCTTTCATAATTTTTCAACTTGCGTGAAGCATATGCAATAACCTTTCCATGTTGCATAAGAACACAACCTAACCCTTTCAAAGAGGCATCACTATAAATAACTAATCCACATGAACCAGAAGGTAGTGCGAGAACTGGTGTTGAAACCAACTAGTTCTTCAACTCCTGAAAACTTTTCTCACAAGCCTCTGACCAAATAAACTTAACTCTTTTCTGAGTAAACTGAGTCAAAAGGCTAGCAATGCTTGAGAATCCCTCAACAAAACGACGATAATACCCAGCTAGTCCCAGAAAGCTACGAACCTCCGTCACAGAAAGTCAGCTTACTTCAATTCACCACGGCCTCTATTTTTTATGGATCTACATAAATTCCATCCTTTATCACTACGTGACCCAGAAAAGATACTTGCTCTAGCCAAAATTCACACTTCTTGAATTTTGCATAGAGCTTCTGATTTCTTAGTATCTGCAAAACTTGTCTCAAATATTGCTCATGTTCTTCCCGAGTTCTTGAATAAATAAGGATATCATCAATGAAAACGATCACAAACTGATCAAGGAATTGTTTGAACACCATGTTCATCAAATCCATAAACGCGGCAAGGGCATTAGTTAAACCAAATGGCATGACAAGAAACTCATAATGCCCATACCTCATTCTAAAAGCAGTTTTAGGGATATCCTCTTTCTTGATCTTTAATTTGTGGTAACCAGATCTGAGGTCAATCTTCGAAAAGAATTGGGCTCCCTGCAACTGATCAAACAAGTCATATATCCTTGGTAAAGGATACTTATTCCTCACAGTGATATGATTTAACTCCCTGTAATCAATACACATCCTCATAGACCCGTCCTTCTTCTTAACAAATAGCACAGGTGCACCCCAAGGAGAAACACTTGGACGAATAAAACCCATATCTAATAAATCTTGAAGTTGAACCTTAAGGTCTTTTAGCTCCGCTAAAGCCATACGATATGGAGCCTTAGAAATAGGAGCTGCCCCTGGAATAAGATCGACAGAGAATTCTATCTCTCTATCTGGAGGAAGCCCTGTGAGATCTTTCGGGAAAACATTTGCAAATTCCTTCACAACAGGAATACTATTTAAATCCCCACTAGACGAACGTGTATCATAAACATGGGCTAAGAACCTCATGCAACCCTTCCTAAGAAGCCTTCTAGCTGTTGATGCTGAAATAGTGCAAGGAGGTGCAATAGGTCTAGAACACTGACATGCAAACTCAGGTAGACTGGGAATGCAAAACACTACTTGTTTCAAGTAGCAATCAACTCTGGCATGATAGGCAACCAACCAGTCCATTCCCAAAATCACATCAAAATCATGCATCTCTAACGGTATGAGGTCTGCAGGTAGATCTCTATCACCAACTCGCACATTACAAGATCTATAAACTGAGGCATCAAAAGAAACTCCAACTGGAGTACTAACAGAAATCCCACTACCTAGGGATTGTAACTAAGTACCAAGCTGACGAGCAAAAGATGTAGAGACATACGAAAACGTGGAACCATGGTCAATTAAACAATAAGCTCTAGATGAACATATGAAAAATGTACATGTTACTACATGGTTAGATACAGTGGCATCCTTCTCTGTCAAGGCATAAGCTCGAGCCCGAGTAGTTACCGCCTGATTAGTTCACGGCAACCGGTTCTGCTGTCCTCTACCCTGAATAAATTGGGGCTTGAGCGGCTGAGGGCAATCCCGGATTCTATGTCCCTGATGCTGGCAGTTGAAGCATGCCCCACTCTCCCAATAACAAACACCGCTATGATTCTTCCCACAAGTTTTGCAAGTTATTGTTGGCTTCTGAGTATTCTGAACAGGTTCCTTGATAGCCACGTTATTGTTCCTTCTCTTAGGCTGCTGAACCGCATCCTTGCCCTTGGAGCTACTCTCTTCTCTTCCTCTTTTCTGCCTCTGATCCCTGTAGTACTTGCGTCCGGCCTCAACGTCCTTGTCCACCCTCTGAGCTTTATCCAGGACCTGGCCATACGTGTCTAAAGTCAGCTATCAAGAACTTTCTAATTCCATACTTTAGTACATTCTTAAACCGTGTTACGTTGCACATCTATAACATGTGTTGCAAATCTCGACAACCTGGCAAATCTGGCCTCATAGTCCTTGACAGTTTCATCCTCTCCTTGTTCTAGTTTCAAAAATTCTTCTACCATATCATCTTTCATGTTTCTGGAGAAATACTTGTCAAGAAATATCTTCTGGAAATGATCCCAAGTTAACGCATGCTCCTCCTCTGTAGTCAGAGTTCTCTCAACCATTTTTCACCACTGGTCAGCCTCATTCTCTAACTGGTACACCGCGAGGTTCACTTTTTGACGATCAGTGATGTTCAGAAGCTTAAACCTATTTTCTAACTTACTCAACCAAGCCTCTGCATCCTCTGGCTTGTCTGCACCAACAAATGTTGGACAATTTAGGCTGTTAAATGCCTTGATGGTATCAGCAGTTACCGGAGCTGGAGGGGCGTTTGCTTTTGGGTTGCCCTGGGCAACATCATTATCAATGACCACATTACCCCTACAACCCCCTCTACTACCACCTCTAGCTGGACGCGGCGGCATAATTCCTGAGATAGAGAACAAATTATAAGATCGAAACTCTAGTACAAACGTTTCAATCAAAAGTATAAAAAAGCTAGACTTTTCTAAACTATATCTCAAACATCATAAGATTCATCTCAAATCATTAGAAGCTTAAGTGTAACAGTCTACAGAATCTTAAACCTATGCTCTGATACCAAATCTGTCACGCCCCCGACCCGGAGGCAGACCTTCACATACTATTTCAATATATTCCTGCTTACTAGAAATATAATACCCCACATATTTCACAAAAATATAACCTCAAAAAGTAATCAGAGCTCTAAACATATCCTAAATTAATAACATTTTCATTCACCATCAATGTCTAATAAATGCAGCAGAAATCCTCATAACAATAGTTACTTCCCAGGAACTGGGATTTCGAAAAGTTACTTAATCAAACTATTACAAAATCCTTATTCTCAAGTGACTAAAGAGAGTCTAAAATTTAAGAACAAGTCCAAGCTCATGCATATGGCTACCTCCTGTATCGTTGTCTTAGCTCAATTACTTGAAATGGGAGAAGAAGGGGGGAGCACAAAGCCCAGTAAAAGATCACACGCACACACCCACGGAGTACAACGCAGGTATCCAATAATATGTAGCTAAGTCAAATGAAACAAATGAAAACTAAAGTGCAAAGACAATAATTAAGGCCACGTTTGACGCGGTTTTTTTTTCTTCTTTTTTTTTCAGTTTTGAAAATTGGAAAAAAAAAGTGCGTTTGGTAACAATTTTTTTTTTCCTTCTCCAATTTAAAAAACCAGTTTTAAACTGAAGAGTAAAAAAAAACTCCAAAAACTGTTTTTTTTTTTTCACTTTTGGTTTTTTTTTTTGAGACCACCACCACCACCACCACCTTCCCACCGCTAGCAGCCACCTCCGGACGCCGGCAACCACCGCCGGAGACTGCCGGCAGCCACCTCCGGCCGCCGGCGACTGCCGGCCGCCACCTCCGGCCGCCGACGACTGTCGGCAGCCACCTTCGGCCACCACCACCACCACCGTCGACCACCGCTACGCCCCACCACCACCGCCGCAAACCACAAAAAAAAAAAGTAAAAATAAAAAGGGTTATCAAACACCCACTTGTTTTTGTAGAAGAAAAATTAAGCTGCTCTTTAAAAACTGAAAACCAAATTTTTTTTTTGTCAAACGAACCCTAAGCTTGGCACGACAAATCTCATTTTGGGGTATTAACCCATCAAAGTCAAAGTCAAAGGAACACATTCGATTAATTGAATTAATAATCGAATACGATACAATCACGTAATACGTGACTATAAAGCACGTTAACCTAAGTACGTGAATGTTCTAAGTTCAAAATTTGCATACCGGTAGCAATAGCTATATCATATCATGGCGTCACGTTAACCTAAGCACGTGAATGTTCTAACATTAGTTCAATTCAAAGGGGTTCAATGGACTTTGAAATATCTCAAACGCATAAGAATCGCAAAACATTAAAACTTTATATTTTAAGTAGGGTAGCTAACGATTTCAGAAAATACTCGATATTAGACTCAAATCGAAGAGGACGAAATAACGAGTTAAATGGAATTTAAATCGCTTGAATCTGAGTTCGTATGATCACAAAATTATGAACCAATGAAATATGGCTAAAAGATTCTAACAAAAGCATGTGCACCAGGGAAGTGATAACACATGGCACTTGAACCTTATGTTCTCACGCCCAATTAGGCTGAAGCCTGAAATGATGATGGTCCTTTTATTGAGAAAGGACAAGTCTGACAACAAGGAAAAACAGAGAATAGATGTGCCCGTACGGTTTCTTCACTGTAAAAGAGTTAACGGCTCAATAAAGGCTGTAGAGAGGTTTCATCAAGGCACCCTTAAAAAAAATACGGTAAAAGTCGTGTTTCAAGTAATAAATGACACGGGTGAATAAGAAACTGAAATAGAAATAGCAAAACAGTATCACGCCCTACGAAGCATAACGATCATCGATTTATCTCTATTCGAAACTGAATTATCAAATAAGTTTTACAAGAAAGGGTATAATGAGTGTAACTCTTACCTCAAATCTACACAATAATCTTCACCAAATTGCGTACGCTTCCGAAAATCTCAAAACCTAAATATTGTAATTAGCTCACTTACGTTAAAATCTTAACAAGCACAATTCTAATATGATATAATTCATCCTTATAATCAAAAGTGGGTTCAAGATTCTTATCAATTGTGCTTAGAAAATTGCAATCCCTCCAAAACCCTAGTTTTTCCCTTCTGTTATTTCTCTGTAAGGCAAAACTGAATATGTCGATAAACAAACTTGGCTAGCCCTTAAAAGTCTCTAAGTTTGATAAATAATTAAAAGACCCCTAAATATTCATTACTTATTTCAAAATACCCAAAAAATAGTTATATTTGCAAAGATGCCCTAAACATAATAATAATTTAATTACTAGTTATTTGGGGTCTTACATTTCCCTGGAACACTAGCGCAAAGCCAAAGAGAGCATTAGAATTAGAGTGTTGAAAAAAAGAATTGGAGCTCGTCCGTTGCCGATTTCAATCTGCAATGGAGATGAAGAAAGGGAGGATTGGAGAAAGATAGGTTGATAAGGGAGAAAGTCAGTTACTTAAGTACAGGAAGTCGGAGAGTCTCTGAGGTTAACTTGAGTTGTGGAGAGTGGGTAATGATATTTTACAATTTTGTCGTCATAGTTTCATGTAACACCGGAAAGGTGTTATATAAAAAATATTAGTCTCATTATAAATAATATAGATAGAAGAAGCAAACTCGTGTGTCTTGCATGTCGGCTTTGTCATTAAATTCTACCTTGCTCCAAGGGAAGGGAAAGTAGCTAATGACCCTCTGTACTACTCGCAATGTGCGATTTGTCCCCTTCCACTCTAATTTAAGCACTAAACTCTATCTAGTTAAGGAAATTAGGCACCTTAAGCGAAAATCATCAATTTTAACAGTGTGTAGTCAATACACATGTTGACTAAGTTTTTTGTCTTTTCCAATGACAATTTCCACCTCTTCTTCATTCCCCCTGTCGCATCTCCCCCTCTCCCCCACCACCACCATTCCGGTGGCTTTCGACTTTGCATGCACACTCCCCTTATCAGCCCAACCCACCCCCCAACCTTCCTTTTAGCTAATGCACACACCTACAAATCTACACATAACTATCACCTACTATATGCGCGCGCGCGTACATACATACGTACACACACACACACACATCGTCTCGCTCTGTGTGTGTGTTCATTGTGTGTATGGGTGTGTGTTTTCAGTGTGCATTGCGTGGTGTTTGTATGTGTATGTTCACTATGTCTGAGGGTGTGTTTTTGTGTGTGTGTGTGTGTGTGTTCGGTGTGCGCGCAATGGGTATGTATATGTGTTTGTGTGTGAGAATAACGTGTTTGAGTTTTGTGGGTGTGTTTTGTGTAAGGGGGAGATGAAACTGTGATGCGTGTGCATATTTTTTGTGTTTGTGTGTATGTACGTGCATTTGTGTTCACTGTGTGTTTCTTGGGTGTATAAGGTGTGTATGTTCGATGTGTTGTGTGTGTGTGTGCTTGATGTGTTTGTTGTGCTTGCAGTTGGGGTTTGTTGGGATATGTACATTTGTGTGTGAGTTGTGGGTGTGTGTTTGCGTGAAAGGCAACCGAAATCGTGTGTGTGTGCATGCGCGTGCGTGTGTTCAATTTGTGTGTGTTAGGTGTTCTTGTGTGTATGTGGAGTGGGTGTGCGCGTATGCGTATGTGAGTGTGTGTTTGTGTTTGTGTGGTTGTGTATGGGGAAGGTGGATGTGTGTGTGGGGGGGGGTATGGGTGTGGGTGTGGGTATGGGTGTGGGGGGTGTTCACTGTGTGTGTGTTGGTTATGTCTATGTGCATTGGTGGGGGGGACTCTAGTGGGTGGGTGGGTGTGATGTGTGTGGTTATGTGTCGTGGAGGGTTGTCGACAAGCAAGGTAGGGGTGATTGATCGAGTAGAAGTGAGAGAGGGGAGAAAAAGGGGGTAGAATAATGGCATTGAGCTAGAATGGGGGAAGAAAATAAGGGTATTTTTGTCATTTCACGCATTTCATAAATAGATTCGTCTAAGGTGCTCAATTTCCTTTATCGGAGGGGGGGAGGGGATGGGATCACACATTGCGTATAATACATGGGGTCATTAGTTATTTCCCTCATTCATTTGGTTGGTGTAGTACCTTCGCCATTGCATCCAATGGTTAAATTGTTGCTTAATAAGGCTATTTTCACCTTAATGAGGGACTTTCAGCTATTGCAGATAGGTCTAATGGACAAAATAAGGATAATATGATGGTTCAACATGATTCTTTGGACTTGCTTCTTAATGGGTTCAAGATAGACAACCCTGTGCAATTTCCTAAGTACGAGGACATATACCAGAAGGAAAGTTTCTTAACTTCTCACCTTACAGAAAAATCTTGGTGCTTGGTGGAATGAGGAAGTTCTGCTACTTGCAGGCAAAGGTTTAAGACGCAACTGCCAGGGGCTTCCTAGCTTCCCTGCACTCAAAGATGAGAAGGATCAATTTCGGCTAGAATATAAGCCCATAAATGAGGAAAATATGGAAGCTAGGAAGAAGATGCCCGCCTTCGAAAGACTTAAGAGCAAGGGCAATAGCCAGACTCTCTTATTAATTCTCACACCATTATTTTCATCAAGGAAGGAGATGTTGTTCCATACTAAGGATTTTCAGAGCCGGTCTAGAACATCGAGACGAAAGAGATGATGAAAGGATGAGAGACATTTTATGACTGCAATGATGTAGAGACTCAGAGTCTGATAGTGAAGCCATAAAGACATTGCAGCGTATTAGATGGACTACATAGATCTGGAATGGATGATAGCATGCTTCAATAATATGCACATCCTTGTGCTTATCGGTAATGAGGATGCGAAAATCATCAATCCAGCCAATCTGATCACTTTAGCCCCAGGCAAGATGCATAATTGGAAGATTGAGTCGGAATTATGGAAAACTAGCCCCATGACAAGTCTAATTCCGAGCTAGGGTCTTTAAATGATTTTTTTATACCGGTTGGTACACTTGGCAGAAAAGTTTTGTGAGGTTTCATTCTTGTATTTGCCTATCCCTGTACCCGTTTTGAGCTCAATGCACAAAATCCATCATATGTTAATATGCATACTCCAACATTTTTCTCATACTCCATCATGCATGCATGTATCTTCACATAATATTAAGCATCAAATTTGCATTAGAGAATAGGAAATGGGTTTGCTTAAATACAACTTCAGCAAAATAAATATGTATACATATGGAAGAGTCTTTCTTAGTCTAGTCTAAAAGCCGATCTAATTTCCCTAGTCTTCTTCGTGTGGCTCGTAATTTGTTAAGCTTAAGTTATCCTCCACCATAAAGTCCAAATCCTCTTAGCTGAACTCATCGATGTCCCGGAGCTCATCATCATTGGTGTTGGTGGGAATCCATAATCTCATCTCTCGAGTCTCCATCCTCTTCAACTACGAGGTGGAACCGGTGCACATTTCTTTTTTCTTGGAGACGATCGATATCTCCTCATTGCCCTTCCTCGATGTAGGGTTTTGCATTTGTCCGCTTTTTGTGATCCTACATGTGCCATGGGCTCTATGGGTAGCAGAATGGGTCCCATATCTGCGCGCGTTATGAACTCCCGGCTCAC
The DNA here is from genome assembly GCA_033065855.1 of Escallonia rubra. Classification (NCBI taxonomy): domain Eukaryota; kingdom Viridiplantae; phylum Streptophyta; class Magnoliopsida; order Escalloniales; family Escalloniaceae; genus Escallonia; species Escallonia rubra. Next base: position 434,012 of record JAVXUO010000740.1, on the reverse strand, counting down.
AAGCTGGGTAGTCAACGGGAAGCCATCTTCTTCAGGTTGTTAATCATCTTATATGCCCCCTCGAAGCTTTTTTCCTGGAACCTATAGTCATAGCAATTAGAGGCATATAAGGAGAGTTGGCCACAAAATTAGAGAATGGAGTAATGAATGCCATCTTTGTGCACTCTGTGGGCTTGAGCCCAACACCTCCGACTCTGTATCCAGCCTAAGAATCGGTGTCATCTCGTGACCGCCATTCAGTCGTAATGCATTCACTGACCTCGAAAGGAAGGGAATAAAAATGGAGTACTCTTTGTTGGCATCATCGTCCTGATCGTCGCCCTCTTCACCTCACTACAAAAAAAAAAAAAAAAGAGTTTCAGCGACGCTTAATTAGCGACATTTCAGGAAATGCCATAAACTAGCTACACTTTTACCGAAACGTTGCAAATTTGCCTACACAATTATTTACGTGTCACAATGTCGTCTCTTTTAAAGGGTTGTAAACTTAGTGTCGCTTTAGATGCTTGCTACATTAATGGTGCGACATTTATTTATGTGTCACTTAATAGCGACGCTTACAATAAAACGTCATCAAATTTAGTTACTAAACGAGCGCGTTTTCCCCGTTACGCAAATGTCAAAACCTCTAAAACTGAAATCCTTCTTCATATTTGAGAATCTGGGTCTACCTCTGCTGAAAACATGTGCTGCTAAACAATGGAACCCCCCACCTTCACACGCACAAGCCCACCCATACGCACACCCACCTATCTCTCTCTGAAAGCTGGATATACACGCACACACCCAAACCACCCTCCTCTCTGCAATCTCTGGTCAAAATAGTTCAAGATTTTTTGGGGAAAGTAGGGAATGACCCCCTCTACTTTACACGTTGTGCGTTTTGCCCCCCTCCACTTCAAACTTAAGCACTAAACCCCCCTGCAGTTTAAGAAAATGGGCACTTTAGACGGGTTCGTTATGAACAGCGTGACCTCGAAAGGAAGGGAATAAAAAGGGAGTACTCTTTGTTGGCATCATCGTCCTGATCGTCGCCCTCTTCACCTCACTACAAAAAAAAAAAAAAGAGTTTCAGCGACGCTTAATTAGCGACATTTCATGAAATGCCTTAAACTAGCTACACTTTTACCGAAACGTTGCAAATTTGCCTACACAATTATTTACGTGTCACAAACTTGTCGTCTCTTTTAAAGGGTTGTAAACTTAGTGTCGCTTTAGATGCTTGCTACATTAATGGTGCGACATTTATTTATGTGTCACTTAATAGCGACGCTTACAATAAAACGTCATCAAATTTAGTTACTAAACGAGCGCGTTTTCCCCATTACGCAAATGTCAAAACCTCTAAAACTGAAATCCTTCTTCATATTTGAGAATTTGGGTCTACCTCTGCTGAAAACATGTGCTGCTAAACAATGGAACCCCCCACCTTCACACATACAAGCCCACCCATACGCACACCCACCCATCTCTCTCTGAAAGCTGGATATACACGCACACACCCAAACCACCCTCCTCTCTGCAATCTCTGGTCAAAATAGTTCAAGATTTTTTGGGGAAAGTAGGGAATGACCCCTCTACTTTACACGTTGTGCGTTTTGCCCCCCTCCACTTCAAACTTAAGCACTAAACCCCCCTGCAGTTTAAGAAAATGGGCACTTTAGACGGGTTCGTTATGAACAGCGTGAAATGATCAAAATACCTTTATTTCCTTACCTATTTAAGTTTAATGCCATTCTAGTTTAAAAAATTAAAGTTCTCAAATTAGGGTTTACAATTTTAAAATCCTCATTTCCAAATTTCACCTTCCCCCTTACCCGTCGCCGCAAACCCCTCCCTGTCGCTACACGCCCACATCCTCCCCCTACCCCGTCGCCATTAACTAGAGGTCGTTTGTGTATGGTGGTTGTTTTTTATGGCTTGACCGGCCGTGGTGGTACGGGTGGGTACATATGGTTTTTGTTCTTTTTTATTAGGTTGGAATTGACGCCAGGGGTGGGCTGATTGAATGGTGTTGGGGTGTGATGAAGTTACGATTGGGGTCGTGGTGGCAGTGGATCGCGGTGGGGTAGCACTACAAGTGGTGGTCGGGAGAAACGACGATGGGCCGACCTTACGGTGTGGAGCGGAGGAGAAGAAGTCAGACAATGAGTTCGCAGAGGTGGAGATGGTGGTTTCACGGTAGTGGCGGCATTTGAGATTGTTGGTGGCCTGTGCAGTCGAGGAGGAGTTGAACGGGTCGAGTTCCCAAAGGTGAAGATGGTGGTTTCGCAGTAGCAATGACGTTTGGGTTTGTTGGTGGCATGTGCGGCGGAGGAGAAGGAGAGGTGGGTCAATTGAAGAGGAGACGAAGGTACGATGGGTCAATTGAAGGGGAGAGGTGGGCTAATTGAATGGTGTTACGACGGAATGGGTCAACGGCGGCGAGGTAATCTGTGGTAGTGGAAGGCTACTCTGACGGGTGCCGGCGCCGTTTTGGTGGTGCCGTGGTATAAGGTTCTGATGAGGAAGAGATAAAAGGATGGGCAAAATTGTCATTTAAAAAAAAAACTTTAGTCAGCGCATGTGTTGACCACGTGCTGTTTATTTTAACAGTTTCCGTCTAAAGTGCCCATTTTCTTAAACTGCGGGGGAGTTTAGTGCTTAAGTTTGAAGTGGAGGGGGGCAAAACGCACAACGTGTAAAGTAGAGGGGGTTATTCCCTACTTTTCCTAGATTTTTTTCCACGAAAAACCTCTGGGAAGAAAAATCTCCTTTATGTCGATGAACATAAAATCCTGTTAAATACCTAATCCCTACAAGAGACCACTTCTTAACCAAGCCATTACCTATGAGTCGGCGGCTCAGATTACCCATTTTTCACCCTCCCCCGTGGTACCTCTCTCTCAAAGCTGGATTTTGTATGCGATTAGTCTTCATGGGCTCTTGACTGTCAATGAGAGGTATGAGAACCCTAGATGTCCCTTTGTACCCTTAATTCTTTCTCTATCTATCTCTCTCACCTCTTTCTAATCTCTCCCATTGTCTCTCTCAAACTGGCATTTTTTGGAATTGACAAATTAACATGCATAACTTCAATTCTTAGACAAGTTGGCTCTTTTTGACTAATGGATGGTATCTTAAAAGTGCTCTTTAATAGTACTAATTTGGTATATTTTTATGTCAATTTTACTTTGAATGGTTTTTTGGTGTTTTAATTGGTTTTCGGTATCTGGGTATTTGACAAACACTGAAAGCTATTTCAGGTTACCATTTTCAGGTGTTATATTTGGATCATCTGAAGAATTGTGATCGAAAACTGAGTTACTCTGGTACGCCTTTTGATATTAAGTTAGCTTATTGTATTGCATATATTCTTGGTGTAGAAAGGTTTACATGGTGCCGTGTATTCCAGCTTTGAATAGCCATGCTGATAAATACATTTTGGCACAGTAACATTTGTAATCTCCCATGGAATAACTAGTTATGTTTGTGGGGTAGTTGTTAGATGGTGCTTGTAAGTTACCTAGTTTAAGTAGGAATGTAGAGTGAGTGAGTTGTTAAGCTTGCTTGCAATCATCCTTGGACATTGTACTGTGGTCATTGGAGGTGGAATTTTTGAAGAAAAGATTCAGATTGAGGTCCCAATTTTTGGTTCATAGTAATCCTAGGGGTGGTTTTTCGGAAACACATTGCCGTAAATTTTTTCTTGGTGCAAGATTAGTTTCTCCCTGAGCCACCTTAATTTGGTTTGCATCTTAACATGAGAATTATAATTTATGTAGCATTACTTTTCAAAACGTGGTGTTCTTTGACTAGCAGTTCTTTATAGAGTTTATAGAGGTGAGTAAGGCTTAAAAGGTGAATAAGACCAGTAAAGACTTCATAGCCTTTCAAGAATCACAACATTGATGTCTAACAAATGCTATCTATCATGTTACGACATATCATTAAGTATTACGACATATCATTAAGTGTTACGACATATCATTAAGTGTTACATCTAACATGTTACGACATATCATTAAGTGTCGTGACGGTGAGAAACAAGCAGATTATGTGCCACTAGACCATGATAAGTATCGAGAAAAGTTGAGCATTTCTATTGTTAAGCACAATTATCCATTTTCCTATGTTGAGCATGAAGGAACTCGAGAGTTGCATAGTTTTCTAAATTCGGAAGTCAAACCTCTTACGAGAAACACCGCAAAGGCTGATGTGTTAAAAATTTATGAAAAGGAAAAAGATTTCTTGAGGAGTGAGTTAGCATCTATTCCTGGTAGAGTTTGTTTGAGTACAGATTTATGAACTTGAGGTATGTAAAATTGTTAAATGTTTATCATTTATCATTTATGCTATCTATCATGTAGTTACTGGTGTGTTTTAATCATGCATGATCTTGTGTAGGAGTTTGATTCATATGAAGATCCAAATGAGCGGTCGAATATAAGTAAAAGTCAGCTCGATCTATACTTGGAAGAGAAATTGGTGCCCCGCAAACAAAATGCTAAAATGGATGTTTTACTTTATTGGAAAGAACACGAGTTGAAGTACCCAGAGCTTTCTTTGATGGCGCGCGATCTTCTTAGTGTTCCTATTACTAGTGTTGCCTCAGAATCTGCTTTTAGTGTGGGAAATCAAATTATCAGCAAATATCGTGCTTCACTTGTTCCAAAAACGATTGAAGTCTTAGTGTGCACGCACGACTGGCTATGTGACTTGTCAGGTAAACCTTAAATTTGTCGTTTATCTTTTTAAAATTTTTTTTGGGAGTCGTTCACGTGTTATACATAGATTTAGGTTTTTTTTTTCCCTTTTGTTTTGCTTTCTAATTAATTATCTATTTATTTTTAAAGGTTTACATAATGCCGACGAGGAGGGGGTTCTCACCGAAGACTTCTCACACTTGTTGGTTTCGGAAAGTGAAGGTGCTTCGAATGTGATTGCCTGAGTATAATAGGTCGCATTTATAGGGCAAAAGTTTGAACTCCTTTTGTTTCATGCCTTCTTCTTCGTTTTCATTTGTTCATATTATGTTTGTCTTTTTTTTTAAAGATCTAATCATTTAAGATGAGTGTGTAACACTTTCGATTTGGTTGTAACCACAATACTATATTTGTCTTTTCATGGAAAGTAACTTGTCTACTCGTGTACCCATGTAAAGAAAGCGTTTCCTCACATTCCCTCTAACATTCTCAAGTTTAAAGTAAAAAAGAAAAGATGAGTGAATAACTTATTATTAGAAGTGTCGGCGTATAATTTATTATGACAATATTATCACGATTTCTAAGGATAAAAAGTAAAATATTAAAGTCAAAAAGTCAACGGTCAAATGTCAAATGGTGAAAAAGTCAATGAGTCGGGTCAAAAGTCAACGGGTCGGGTCAAAATTGGGTCAGTCCATGTGCTGTGTCGGGTCAGAAACTGGGCCAAGTGAGAAACTGTCAAATTGGTTTGAGTCTTGATAAATGGGTCATGTTGGGATAATGGGTTAAACCAACCCATTTAATGATTGACCCAGTTAACTCATAAATAAATGGGTCTAAATGGGTCAGTTACCCATTTCACCCAAATCCATTTGACTCAAATCCAAACCCAACCCACCCACCCATTTTGCCAGGCCTACTTAAAGGGAATTTAATCCTTTCTTATGGAAAATATTTATTAGCAAATTTTAGGACCTGGGAAATATAGTCTTGTCACTATAAAGAATTTTGTGGCTGTAAATTGAACCAAACTACTCGAACTCGAATTTGGCTCATGTTTGCTTGCTTAGGAGCTAGTTCAAGATTGGTTTGTGACATACATAAACTAAGCTTGAATAGGTTGCAAATTGCAATTTTGAACTATTTTCGAAGCTTGTCACTAAACAAATAACAAGTAAAGCTCGGGATAGTTTGAGATCGATTGAGACATAAACAAGTCAAGCTTGAGCAGACAATTTGAAGCTCATTAAGATTAGCGAACCAAGCTTGAACAATCCTAAAGTCAACTCAGCTCAACTCATTCACAGCCTTATCATTGCAATTTTCTTAAATCCAATCAACTATGTAGGCTTTCATTTATTTTTGTAGGAATTTTTTATTACCAACTTGGACTTACAGACCCAATTTCTTTTATATGATTTTATGTAGAATGCTGGTTTATAAATTGATAGGTACTAGTGATACAGAGTTCTGGAAGTGATTTAAAGAATCCTATAGACTTTCTTTCCCATTGACAAGATAGTATGCTACTATATATTTGGACACTACAGCTTCTTCATTTAGGCTGTCCAGTAGTAACGTATAACATGTGATATTACTGCCCAAAGCAAATATCAATTTCATAATACTAGACTGCATAAGAGATCTTGATGACAATGCTCCCTTCTTTCTGTATGTAACCTCTATACTAAGTGTATTGCAAACACATCAAAAATTTATGTACCACAGATTGAACTTTCCTTGCTAGCAAGTATAATTAAAGCCACTAGATGCATTTGATGCTCCTGCTTTCGTTTTAACCTTATCGAACTCTTTTTGAGGCACAAATGGCTTCGACCGATAATGGCTTCATTACAGTTGGATATGGTCTTGTCTGAAGTTATTGTTTGATATGGTCACTAAACATCTCTCATGCCCTATGCACTTATGTAGGGCAAAATGAAAAACACGAGTAATGTTGGGCATGGATGAAATTATACAAGTTAAATACCTACTATACTTTTAAGATAAAGAAAGTACATTGATTACCTTTTCTAAGTTGTCATAACAGGTAGAGGTATGGCAAGTTCCTTGTTGGAAGCTCCCATAATTTCTTAAAGAAGTTCCAAAGCTCACAAATTTAATGGAAGAGATGGATTGGCCAGTACCACTATGCAGGTGAACTTTGGGTCTGTAAAAGTATTATGACTTCCCATAGCTTTCAATATGCCAATTCTTAATGGTTGGATGATACTCAATAAAATCAGCACGAACACTGGTCACTGATCTCTTCACAAGAGAATTTTTCATAGTGTTGCTGCTAAAAATATGTTCCGCGTACTTTGCGGAACCCGAGCCCGAACCGATGACCTACAAGACAGAAAACGAGTGATTGCTGGGTGGGATTCCTGGGGGAAAACTCTCCGATGCTTAAGTCAGAGCGCAACTACTTGATAATGGCTCTGAAAAAGCATGAAGATGTGTAATTGTGTGTGTCTTCTACCTCGGGAGGTAGACCCCTTTATATAGGGGTAGGAAGAAGAGCCCTGGTAGGATTGAGCCGTAGGCTAGATGTGTTAGGATCACGTTAGGATCCTTGAGGATCACGTCACAATCTTTGATAAGATAATTATCAGTCTCCCAGTTTGACTAGGATTGCCGGGTATTCCCCAATTATTGGGAGTATATTTGAGATATATCATAAGCCCCCCACTTCCTTAGCCAAAATGTTTGGCTGAGGAAGTTTATACCTGGTGTCTTGAGACACACGTTAGATTTGTAAGGGATTCTCCATCCGCTTGTAGGGGTAATAATATTTCTCTACTCCATGTATTCGGACCTAAGCTCTTGGGAGCTTAAGCCTTGGAACTTTGCCCGAGTAGGATGCTAGAACTCTAGCTCTTGAGAGCTAGGTCTTTCGGATGTCGCCTAAGTAGGCTACTCGGAATCATCTTTGGGAAGATGAATCATGGGATCTCGGGATCCATTAGAGGTTGTGCCCCACGTTAGCCTCTCTAGAGAGAAGACACAGAGCTGTGCATGCAAGTTGTTGCATGTGCTAAGTGTTTGAATGTCCCCTTGAGGGGTCACCTCTCATGTGGAAGGTGTTTGTTTTGTGCAAGTGTGTGTTCTTTAGCTTGAGCTGACCACATCATGCTTGCGTTTTACTTTGACGTGAACCCTTATCGTCAGCTAAGGGCTGGCAAAGAGGCCTCGCACTCACACTCGGCCATGTTTCGAATTAACAAAACAGGGTAGGGCGACAAACTCTCACTAGGTTTTGCCGTTTCACGGGTTAGAACTATAGCTAAACCGTTCGGATATAACTTGAGCTCTATCCTGTCACCCTTGAGGGTGTTCATCCCTTGAGGGACCGCCCTAAAGGGCTAGTGGAACGTAGAGTTCTGATAAGTGCCCTTGAGGGGGAATGGAGCTCATGTAAATACCCTCGGAGGGTTGACGGAACTTAGAGTTCTCATACGCGCCTTTAAGGGGGAATGTAGCGTAGAGCTCATGTAAATGCCCTGGGGGGCTGGACGGAACTTAGAGTTCTCATCATACATGCCCTTGGAAGCGGATGGAGCGTAAAGTGCTTTGATTCACCAGTTGCATTGGTAGCATGCGCTGGTGTGAATGTTTGGCCGTTGATAGTCGGTCACTGTATGACCGGATATATAATGTCGAGGCGGCATGATACTGCAGCAAAAACCCTAAATGCGACTTCAAGTCACAGGGCGCTGTGAATTTGTTCCTTGCTTATGGCGTGGTTTATACATCAAAACCTTTTGCAAGAAATAAAAGTACGTGACTGAAAAAACAGCCTTTGAAGCAATAAAGCATATAAAAATGCAACTATGTTTTTTAACACAGAATGAAGGGCGGTGTTCAAACACCGTGGCCCCATTAGGGTTTTGTCAGTTAGCTGACAGGGGTGTGTTGCACTGCGTGTCGCAGGTGAGCTTAATATGTCATAGCAGTTGGATGCCCCGACTTGTGACGTGCTTGCACTAATGGACGCGAGTAGATAATGCTAGACAAAAAATAAATAGGTCTAGCTAATAGAGGCGCACCAGAAGCAGCCTTTGGAAGGCTTACTAACGCCTGAGATCGCAGTCGCTTAACTTTTAGCAACATATATGCAATAAAATATACGCCGTTTTTAAAGAACGTGCGACATATGTTAAATAAATGAGACCCGGTGAGTCTTAAATTTAAATAGGCCTTTCTGACCGGTTAAATGCTTAATACTTTTAAAAGTGATGTAGCCCAAGTTGAATAAATAAGACCCTGTGGGTCGTAAACACAAATAGGCATGTTGCATGGGATAAAAGCTTAATGCTTTTAAAAAGGTTGTGGCTAATGCAAAATAATGAAGACCCATCGGGTCTTAACTCGAAATACTCACAACCATGGGGTAAAAGTTGAATACTTTTTAAAAAATGGAAGAATGTACCTAATTTGCTTCTGCTCCTTCTTCTTTCTTCAACAGAAAAGTCATAGCCCATCGCGGCACAAAGGTGAGGCGGCGGCGTGATGCGGCGCAAAGGTGGATCGACGACGACGATGGGGTGACAGTGATGGTGTTGCCCATCGCTGTGGTGATGGCATCGCCTTGCTGCTGGTCACGGTGATGTTGGGTTCTAAAAAACCACAGAATCGCTGTTGTACAGGGCCACGCTCTTTCGATCTCTCTCAATCTAAAGTGAGGTGGCGCGATTGGGAGGCAATGGCGCGGTGACGCGCTGGTGGCGCTCTTTGTCTTGGCTTCGGCCGACGGTTGGATTTGGACGAGGTGCGGTGGCCATTTGTTAGGGTTTGGACCCTATGCGGCGATGATATGCTGGTTATGCGCAGCGGTGTGGCGTCAGCTTCTTTGCCGCTGGTGGTTTGGCAGCTTGATTCCGACGGTCCCGTCGATTAACGCTAGCGGTGGTGGCCGTGGTGGTCCGACGTTGCTTGGTGGACTGGAACGGTGGATCTGGTAGCCATTAGTCACGAGAATGAGACAGCGACGGGACTACTAGTCACGGTGGCGTCACGCTACCGCTGTTCACGGTAATGCGCTTCTCGACGGTGCGGGTCTACTGGAGGCACTGCGGTGGTGACATTCGTTTGGGACGCCGGGGTTTTTTACGGCAAGCTAGCTGCCGTTGGTTGCGACTGACCGGATCCGAGCGAATGAGCAACGTCTGGTCGTCGATTCCGTGTGCTTGGTCGGGATATCAGCGGCGGAGCTGCCGCTGGCAGTGACACCGAACTCTGTTTGGGCCGACAGTGGTGGCCACCTGTGGTGGCGAACGACGACAGTGCTTCTACCTCCTCTTTTCTTGTTTCCTTTTTCTGGACCTGTTGACGACGGTACCGTTGGTTGGCCGCTAGTGGCGATTAGGGACTCCGGTGGCTTGATGGTTGAGCGGGGATATGGTTGCCCTTGTAGGTACTGTTCATGGGGTAGTTGTTTAGGGTTTTGCCCATGAGGGCGGCGATCTGCAAGTTATGGGCGACGGCGCTGCCTCATGCGTGGTGCAGATACCCCAACTTTTTTTTTCTTCTTTGTTGATACGGCAGCCCCGCTGTGGCGGTGGTGCTGATCGTGGTGGCCAAGACTCCATTGGCACTGCCTTGTAACTTTGGTTGTGGCTGATTGCCGCCGACGGTGGCGATGGTGCGGTTGATCGCTGCTCCAACTTGACAGTAGAAATTGGAGACACGCAACAACGCCAAAATGTTGCTGCTAAAAATATGTTCCGCGTACTTTGCGGAACCCGAGCTCGAACCGATAACCTGTAAGACAGAAAACGAGTGACCGCCGGGTGGGGTTCCCGGCGGAGAACTCTCCGATGCTTAAGTCAGAGCGCAGCTACATGATAATGACTCTGAAAAAGCATGAATGTGTGTAATTGTGTGTGTCCTCCCATACCTGGGGGTAGACCCCTTTATATAGTGGTAGGAAGAAGAGCCCTAGTAGGACTGGACTGTGGACTAATCCAATCAGGATCGTATTAGGATCCTTGAGGATCATGTCTATCTCTGATGATTGAGTTAGAATCAATCTCCCAGTTTGACTGGGATTGCCGGGTATTCCCCAATTATTGGGAATTATATTTGAGTTATATCATAAGCCCCCCACTTCCTTAGCCAAAATGTTTGGCTGAGGAAGTTATACCCGGTGTCTTGAGACACGCATCAGATTTGTAAGGGATTTGTTATCCGCTTGTAGGGGTTAATAAGATTCTCTACTCCATGTGCTCGGAGCTAAGCTCTCAAGAGCTTAAGCCATGGAACTGTGCCCAAGTAGGGTGCTAGAACTCTAGCTCTTGAGAGCTAGGTCTTAGAATGTCGCCTAAGCAAGCTTTTCGAAATCGTTTTTGGAAAGACAAATCATGGGATCTCGAGATCCTTTAAAGACTGTGCCCCATGGTAGCCTCTCTAGAGAGAGGACACAAAGTTGTGCATGCAAGTTGTTGCATGTGCTAAGTGTTTGAATGTCCCCTTGAGGGGTCACCTCTCCTTTGGAGGGTGTTTGTTTTGTGCAAGTGCGTGCTCTTTAGCTTGAGCTGAACACATCATGCTTGCGTTTTACTTTGACGCGAACTCTTATCATCAGCTAAGAGCTGGCAAAGAAGCCTTGCACCCGCGCTCGGCTGGGTTTTGAATTAACAAAGACTGGTGGGGGGATGAGGTCCCACAGGGTCTTTGTGGTTTCACGGGTTAGAGCTATAGCTAAACCGTTCGGATAGAACTTGGGCTCTATCCTGTCACCCTCGAGGGCGTTCGTCCCTTGAGGGACCGCCCTAGAGGGCTTGTGGAACGTAGAGTTCTGATAAGTGCCCTTGAGGGTGAATGGAGCATGGAGCTCATGTAAATACCTTGGGGGGCTTGACAGAACTTAAAGTTCTCGTGGTACGTGCCCTGGGGGGCGGATGGAATGCAAAGTGCTCTGATTCACCAGTTGCATTGGTAGCCTACGCTAGTGTGAATATTTGACCGTTAATAGTCGATCACTGTATGACCGAATATATAATGCCGAGACGGCAGGATACTGCAGCAAAAAACCCTAAACGCGACTTCAAGTCGCAGGGTGCCGTGAATTTGTTCCTTGCTTATGAAGTGATTTAAATGTTGACGCTCGCAGGCATAGTTTAAACCCTTGCAAGAAATAAAAGTACGTGACTGAAAAAATAGCCTCTGAAGCATTAAAGCTTATAAAATTACAACTATGTTTTTAACACAGAATTAAGAGCGGTGTTGAGTGATTGTGGGCCCATCAGGGTTTTGTTGGTTAACCGACAGGGGTGTGTTTGTACTGCGTGTCGCAGCTGAGCTTAATATATTATAGCAGTCGGATGCCCCTGACTTGTGATGTGCTTGCGTAAATTGGCACAAGTAAATAATGCTAGACCAAAATAGAACATAGGTCTAGGTAATATACGAGCGCATAGCTAAAGGCTTGATAGCGCCTAAAATCGTGTCACTTAATTCTTTTTAGTGACAAAATATAAAATGCACGCATACTTTAAAAAATGCGTGGCATACATGAATTAAATGAGACCCGTGGGTCCTCAATCTAAATATGCACCCTAAAAAGCTTAAGGCTTTAAAGAGTTAATGGTGTATGCCAAATAAGTAAGACCCTTTGGCTGTGTTTGGCGCGCGGGATAAGACCCCGGATAGGATAAAAATAATTCTATCCGGCGTTTGGACACGCACTTAGTCCCCGGATAAGGTATCATTTGGACTTGTTTTATCCCCCTTGAGTGGGATAAAATAATACCTGGGGGGGGAGGGGGTGGTATTAAATTAGTCCAGATGAGGTCGGACTAAAATGAATGGGACCCACCTCACTTTTCTTCCTCTTTCCCTTCAACGCCATATATACATATACATTGCGCGTGTGTATATATATATATATACACACACACACACCATATTATATATATATATATATATATATATACTTATATACACATATATATACAGCATATAACTGTATATATACATATATATATATATATATATATATATATATATATATATATACTGTATATACGTATATATACATATATATATATATATATATATACTGTATATATACATATATATATATATTGTATATACGTATATATATACCTATATGCTGTATATATATATACATATATATATATATATACCTATATATTGATATATATATATATATATATATATATATATATATATATATATATATACTTATATACACATAAATATACAGCATATAGGTATATATATATATATATATATATATATATATATAGGTATATATAAGTATATATATATTGTATATATGATGTATATATACATATATATATATATATGTATACCTATATGCTGTATATATATGTGTATATAAGTATATATGTATATATATATATACTGTATATATATATATATATATATATATATATATATATAGGTATAGGTATATATATATATATATATAGGTATAGGTATATATATATATATATATATATATATATATATATATATATAGGTATAGGTATATATATATATATATATAGGTATATATATATATATATATATATATATATATATATATATATATATATATATATATAGGTATAGGTATATATATATATATATATATTTATATGTATATATATATATAGGTATAGGTATATATATATATATATACAGTATATAGGTATATATATATATACTTATATCCACATATATATACCTATATATACATATATATATATATATGTATACATATATATATATATATATATTTTACTTTGTAAATTGCATATCTGATTTATAATCCGGACTTGGTCCAAACGCTGAATAGGATTTCTTGCTTATCCGATCTTATCCGACGGTATAGCTTGTCCGGCCTTATCCGCCCTTATCCGGTCCTTATCCTTATCCTTATCCTTGTCGCCAAACGCAGCCTTTGGGTCTAAAATACAGATATGCATTTGCATGTAAATTTTCATCCTTTAAAAGCGTATGGCCCATGTCGAATAAATGAGACCCTTAGGGTCTTAAATATAAATAAACATCTTTCCAAAAAGCCTAATACTTTAAAAAGTATGGCATATGTCGAAATGGTGAATACCATGCGGGTCTAAAATAGTAATATGCATAATTTCGGAGGAATTGTATAATTTCTTTAAAAAAGGAAAGAGTGCACCTGTTTAATCGTCTGCTCCTTTCCTTTTTGGACAGAAGGCCATATCTGCCCATTGTGCGGCGATCGCACCGGTGGGCACGATGGTGCAAGCTCATCGCGGTGGTGATGGCGCCGCCTTGCTGCTGGTCGCGGTGGCGCGCATCTCGAAAGAGGAGGTCGGTGCCGCGACGTAGCTCGGTGATGCTTGTGATCTCGGACTGCGCGGGGTACAGGGGTAGGTCGTGGCGGTGATGGTGTCGACCGGTATGGCGATGGGCCTGCCACGGCGGTGACGGTGATCGGGCCTTCTGATGCTGGCGGCGGCAATTGCACAGGTCCTATTTGTGGCTGTGAAGGCGATGCGGTATGGACTGATGGGTAGCGCCTGCTTGAGAAAGGCGACGACGGCATGGTGGTGGTGCCTTTTGCAACGCTAAGGTTGCAAGGCCAAGGCACACCGGTGATTAGTCGGAGTTTTGACCCGTGGTGACGGGGCCGCTAGCGTCGCGGTGGTGCATATCACGATAACGGCGACCTGGAGGTGGCGTTGTGACTTCTTCTTTTTCCGTTTGCATTGTATTCGGGTTGATGCAGTTGCCACCGATGGTGGTGGACGATGGTGACGCTCTGGTGGCTGATGTTTGCGTGGCCCTTGTTGACGGTGAGCCAACCGTGAGGTGACGGCGGCGCCATCTGTCTCGGCGGTGAGGGCGCTATTGGTGCTGTTGTGACGGTCGCTTGGCGGTGCCGCCATTGTTGCTCTGGTTGGATGACAACGTCTAGGGACGAATGACGCTAGTGTCTGCGTTGGTGCACCACTCGATCGACGTGGAGCTAGCGGCTATTTACGCCGATTGCGACGACATTCCTCTTTCTGCTTCCTTTTTTTATATTTAATTTTGTGGTTGTTGTTGCTTCGGCGGCGAGTTGCCGTTGTTACCGGCAGCGTTGTCTGATCAAAATGTTTGCGTTTGCTCCTATTAGTTCTGTCATCGGCGGTAGGTGGTGCTAAAGGAAAAGAAGGAGTATTGAAAAAAGAATTTGACTATATGTGGGATTTGACTATATCTTTAAGCCCTAGATTTTGATTTCTCTGTTGTTCATCATTTTCTTGTTTCGTTTTCATTGTGTTTGTTACTTGTTCTTTGAAATGAAGTGTATTGCGTTGAATTTATGTACTATAACCAATTTAGCATATAATGATGTTTGCCGGTTTGATTAATTTCAAGGGTCGGAATTAAAAAAATGAATCTCTTATAGGTTATTTAGGTTTGTTTGTATACTATTTTGGCCTCTTTTCATAATAAGTTAGTATTTTCTCAACAATGTTGTTTCTGTAGATTTCTTCAGTGATGGAAGATGGTGTTACATAGTATTGTGGGTTATTTCACGTCCAGCTCACTGAGAGTTGATTGGGAGAGCTTGAAGAACCGGTTTTTATCTGCTTGTCCTTCATGTTTACCTTCATTCTATTTGACTGAGCTATCCAACCGTTCCTCTGTAACTCCATTCTACTTGCTAAAGGTTTTCTCCATGGACAGAAAGGGGTTATTACATGGTACGTATAAAAACTCTTACTCCTTGCTCTTATTTTAAAAACTCCGGTCGGATGTGGTTGATTGTGGTGTTTGACAGGTTCCGTGTTGGCAATCGTGCGGTTGCTAACGGAGCTGCTGTTGGTCGTGCGGTTGTTGATGACGTGACATTGGGGTGCGATGTCGGAAAGCTTGTTGACGAGGTGCTGCCCCGGCGTTGATTGTGGCAGCAACGAAGTGTTTCCCCTTGTTGCGATGACATAGATTTGGAGCCACGGTGGTGGCGATTATGCTTGTCGACATTGGTGACACCGGCGTTGCTCCTTCCCTTTTTCGTTTTGTGGTTACCATGGAGGATTGTTTGAAGGCGGTTGGGTCAGGTTCCAAGACGTATGACCAGAGTTTTTTTTCTCTGTTGATACGGCAGCCCCGCTGTGGCGGCTCGTCTGATCGTGGTGGCCATGACTCCATTGGTGTTGCCCTCTAATTTTGGTTGTGGCAGTGCTTCTCTGTTGATACGGCAGCCCCGATGTGGCGGCTCGTCTGATCGTGGTGGCCATGACTCCATTGGTGTTGCCCTCTAATTTTGGTTGTGGCAGTGCTACCTGATTGCCGCCGATGGTGGTGGCGGTGCGGCTGATCGCTACTCCCGCTTGATGGTAGAAACTTTTGATAAATATAATCTAAAAATTCTGAACTCTCAAAATTTTCTTTTGTGACGGCAATTTACTTGGAGACCTGCAACGGCGGCACTTGCGTTGGCGGTTTCGACATGTTGCCGCTGTTGCTTATGAAACGAGTGTTTGAATTTTCTTGAGGTCGATTGGCTAGGCTAGCGAGTCCCACGGATGGCGCCAAAATGTTGCTGCTAAAAATATGTTCCGCGTACTTTGCGAAACCCGAGCCGGAACCGATGACATACAAGACAGAAAACGAGTGACCGCCGGATGGGATTCCGGCGGAGAACTCTCCGATGCTTAAGTCAGAGCGCAGTTACATGATAATGGCTCTGAAAAAGCATGAATATGTGTAATTGTGTGTGTCTTCTACCTGGGGGTAGACCCCTTTATATGGGGGTAGACCCCTTTATATAGGGGTAGGAAGAAGAGCCCTGGTAGGATTGAGCCGTAGGCTAGATATGTTAGGATCACGTTAGGATCCTTGAGGATCACGTCACGATCTTTGATAAGATAATTATCAGTCTTCCAATTTGACTAGGATTGCCGGGTATTCCCCAATTATTGGGAGTATATTTGAGATATATCCCATAGGATTGCCTCCAAGTTCCTCGACTCGTACCACCGAATTTTCTGTTGCTTTTAGCCAAGACCGAAGCAAGTGATATCTGAAAATTAACTTTGTTAGTTCCTCGTACATGGAAGTGTAGGTATTTTCTTTTCTTCTTTATTCCTATTAAACATATGATGCTCTATATTACGAAAATCATTAGGCTCCAGAGAGAAGTTACCATTGCTGGATCAGTTGGCCGCAGCCAAGTTGACATTTCGGAGGTCGAAATGTCCCCAAGTAACTATAATCATTACAATCACTAGTGGAATATGCAGTCCAATAACTGGCAATACTTTGAGTATTAATACACACTTGACTCTTTCCCATACTTCTCATATCCAAAGCCAATGGTTCATCTCCATCAGGTGCATTAAATGAAGCCAGCAAAGTCCCTAGACAGTTGAGATTTGCAAATGGCTCACTGCAAAATCAGATATAGCTTCTGTTCTTTTGTACCTTATGCTATGTTAGTGTTTTTTGTTTTTGCACAATCAAAGAACCTTACATCCACTCAACAAAATATATACCATCAAGAAAAACAAGGTTCATGGCCTCTCCCTTGGAGCCACCCTTAAGCTGATTGCTAAAATGTAAAATCTACATGAATGAACACAAGTACTAGCAAATGATATTTACCCAAGTATATGGCTGCCTATGATCTAATTTTGCCTTTCTGTTGTGGAGATAATGGTTGCGTATCATCTGCTTATTCAGGTTCTTCAACATAAAAAGGCAAAGAATAATTTTTTCACTTTAAAGCATTTATAAACTAAGATGCAAGAATCAAGGGGAGGTCAAGGTGCGTTCTTTTTGCAAACTAGTTTCTGGGTTAATTTTTGCTTATGTTATGCCATTTAACTTTATAACAATTTTCTTGGTCATTTTTTCCTTTCTTTTTTGCAGGTTTAGTTTACATGTTGGAAGACAATAAATGCTTTTGTCGGACTTAAAAGAATCAATATGCTCTATGTTAAGATTTTAGATGACATGAACTCTTTAGGTTCCTTTTAGTCAACAATTTTAATTTGTATGTTATTGGATACAATAGTCTCTTGAAGGTTATGGTGGTATATAGATTTGGATGTTGGGTATGTGTGATGGTTGAATGAAATTAGATTGTGGTTGGTTCTTCTGATTATTTTATTTGCTCGCTAAAGTGATCGACTTGGTTGTTGTCGCTATTATAAATTAGGTCAATGCCTTTCTACAAGCTGCTAGACTGATTTTCGACGGTTTACAAAATTTTGTGGCTAAATCTTAGCGACATTTGTTTAAAAGTGGTGCAAATAGAAGCTACGCTTACAAGATAATGTCGTCAAACATTTCTGGCACTTGTACTGAAGTGTCGCTAATTTACCGGCATTTTCATGTAAGTGTCGCAAATTAAGTTGGGTCATGGACCTCATATGAGGCACTTCTAAGTGTAGCAAATAAGCGTCGCAAGTTAATTGTCGACATGTATTGGAAGTGTCGGGAAATTCCCGACGGAGGATTTTACGACATTTAGGAAAAACTTTGGTGAAGTGTAGGGAAACTTATTTGCGACACTTTTATTGTTATTAACGACACTTTTTAAGTGTCGCCTAAACTCTTTTTTTTGTAGTACCTAGTGCTGGATTGCATACTATGTCATCCATCAGCAGAAAGGGTGCCAGCTCTATTTGAAGAGCAACAGCGTATGGCCGTTGGTCATTCGACCAATTGAGGGTGTCGACCGACATCCCTCTCAGCAGTTGCTCGAGTGAGCTTCGGAAGTTAAAGCAATCGGGCATGAACATCTCTGTGAAGGGGTTATGGGGAATCATCGTCGTCCATCGTTGCCTTCTTCACGTAGTGTTGGATTGCATAAATGTCATCCATCAGCAAAAAGGGTTCCAACTCTATTCGAACAGTAACAGTGTATGCCCGTTGGTCATTCAGCCAATTGAGGGTGTCCATCGACATCCCTCTCAGCAGTTGCTTGCGTCAGTCCCGATTGATGTTGTAGTAGCACCCTCTCACATAGGTAAAACTGTTGGTTAGAGAAGCCAACTAATACTGTCTGACTCCTCGGTAGCATCTGTTCTTGGAGGTACTAAGCCTCGCTATGCCACTTTGCAATCAATCCCTAAAAGAAGACATTTATGCTAGACATAACACAGAAAAACATTTTCAAAACAAGTTATGAGAATTATCAGTAGCTAAGTGTACTTGTTCATACCTCACAATGATTGATGGCGTTAAGACTTAAGTGATTCTCCCTCTGGTTCCACCTACACCTGGCCAGCTTCTTGCCCTAGGCCACTCGGGCCTAAAGTCAGTGGGCGCAGCGAAAAAGTCTGGAATTCATATACCTTCATAAGAATATAAAACAATTAGAACATTCCAAAAATACAGACTTGTAATGAGATATAAGCTGAGGAAGGGGGCTTAGAATATACCTCATGTACGTCGTTATAGGCCATAAAACTCGGTGCCACTAAGTTTGATGCAAAGTCCATTGGGTGGTAGAGCTACGAGAGCGCTGCATCACCCAATTGTACTCCTTGATCTTGCTAATATCCTCCAACGCCCTCAAGCACCAAAGATGGACAAAGTCATCTCTGTTGCTAAACAGCGTGTCCCCGAGTACATACATAGAGAATTCCCGAACATACTGATCAATCATATTGTCTTGGCGCCCTCCAACTCCATGTCTTTATTGTGCTCTTGGATGATGAAAGCAAGAAAGAGCCCCCTTCTTGAATGTACAAAGTCTCGGTCTTTATCCACATTATAAGACCAAGGTATGACCCTCAATGCCTTACCCTGGTAACGTTGATGAAATCGTATGGGGTGAGCGTTGCCTCCTCGAATGTTAGGTGAAATGTGTTGGTGGTGTCCCATCAGGGCTCGACCAAAGTCAGGAGGAGCCATTTATACCGATTAAACTTGTGCAACTCGTTCAAGAAAAGATTGAATCTCGTGGCCTCCACTTTGTTCTGTATCGCATCGGGGACCTTACTCCACCAATCCTAAACCATGTTTGGCAATTCCTTAAGCCTAACGTTCGTGGGGTGACGTTGGAGTTAAAAAAGAAAAAAAACACTACAAGAAAAGAGGACTTTACCGACAGACCAAAATCTGTCGCTAAAAGCCATATTTAGCGACGGATCCACCCGCCGTCTAAGATCCGTCGGTAAAAGTTTTTACCGACGGATCTTAGACAACGGTTCCGTTGCTAATAGAATTTTTCAAAATTTATATTTTCAGTCGAAATTTTTAAGGAGAAAGTAGGGAATGACCCCCTCTACTTTACACGATGTGCGTTTTGCCCCCCTCCACTTCAAACTTAAGCACTAAACCGCCCCATAGTTTAAGAAAATAGGCACGGTTGACGGATCCGTTATGAATAGCGTGAAATGATCAAAATACCCTTATTTCCTTACCCTATTTAATTTTAATACCATTCTTCTAACCTCAAATTAGTTAAAAAAATTAGGGTTTGTAACATTAGTCCTTCTCAAATTAGGGTTTAAAATTTTAAATTGGGCTAATTACACCTATATCCCTGAGGTTTAGGGGTAATTACACGCGAGGACACAAAGTTTCAAAATGTAACATACGTGACAAAAAACGTTAAAAAAAAGTAACACTTTTATCCAACCGTCAGTATTCCATCCAAAAAGTGTAATTTTCGTCATTACGTATTTTGAAAATGGCAATACTACCCCTGTACAATATATCGTGAATAATTTGATATCCTAATTTTCTCTCTCCACAATTTAAACCCTAAATCTGAAGTCACCGCCGGCAGCCCCCCTCCCCCGCCCCACGCCGCCAGTAGCCCCCTGGCCCCACCATTCTGCAGAACCACCCCACCACGCCGGCAAGCCCCTTGGCAAACCTAAGTTGTCGAGATGCCTCCGGCAAGCGTCTTGGCAAACCCACGCCGCCGGCAGTCCCCCTCGCCCCACCATCCGGCAGACTTGCCCCACCACACCGGCAAGTCCTTGGCGAGGGAGGGAGGAAGACTGGATGGGAAGGAGACAGATCTAGCCATTATAACGACGGCGATCGCACCGGTGGGCCTTGTGGTGATGGCGCTACCTTGCTGGTGGTCACGGTGGCGCGCATCTCGAAGGAGGAGGCCGGTGTCGTGACGTAGCTCGGTGATGCTTGCGATCTCGGACGGTGCGGGTTACGGAGGTAGGTCGCGGCGGTGATGGTGGCGACAGGCAGATCGGGAGTGAGACCGCGATCTTGCGGCGTCGGTGCCTCGCCGGAGGGCCTGCTACTGCGCTGACGGTGATCGGGCCTCATGACGCTGGGTGGCGCAGATGGATTGCCTTAGGTTTGGTGACGGCATTGACTCGGTTGCTACCGGGGAAGGGGGTTGTGGGCATGATGGGGTGGGCGGGTGACGGGGAAAGGGGAGGCATACGGTGTTGGGGCGGGGGTGGGGGTGGCGGGGGGGGGTGTGGGGAGAGGAAGATGCAGACGACGTGGGGGGGTGGGGGGCAGAGGGGGGGTGTGTGGGTGCTGGGTGTGGGGAGAGGAAGAATAAATAGTAAATTAAATGAGTAATTTATTTTAAAGTCAGGGGCAATCAAGTCTTTTTGTCAAAACCGTTAAGTATTTTTGTATTCCGTTTGTCAATGGACATAAGTGTTACATTTTGAAACTTTGTGTTCTCGCGTGTAATTGCCCCCAAACCTCAGGGATATAGGTGTAATTAGCCCTTTTAAATTTCTCATTTCCAAATTTGGGCTTCCAAATTGAGGATTCTCTTCACCTTCCCCCTTACCGTCGCCGCCCTCACCCTCCCCCTTCCCCGTCGCTGCACCCACCATCCCTTCACATCACTGCCGCACCTACCATCCTCCTTCCCCGGGGCTACAAACCCCGCCCGTCATTTGTTTATGGTGGTGGTTTGTATGGCTTGACGTGCCGTGGTGGTGCGAGTGGGTATATATGGCTGTGGTTTTGGTGTTGGGTTGGAGTTGACGCTAGTGGTGGGTTACCCATGGTGGGTCGTCTGGTGGTGTGGGTCAATTTAAGGCGGAGGTGGGCTGATTGGATGGTGTTGAGGTGTGACGAAGGTACGATGGGGGTCGTGGTGGCAGTGGATCGCGGGAGTGGGTCGTCATGGTATGTGGTGTTGGGATGGTGCGCAGGTGGTGTTAAGGTATGACGGTGGTGCGATTGAGGTCGCGGTGGCGTGTCGCGGTGGCTTGTCGAGGTAGAGGCTCGTGGTGGGGTGTCATGGCTGTGGCTCACGATGCGGGTGTTGAGGGAGGATTGGGGTCGCAGCTAAGGAAGATGGATTTGAGGGAGGATTGAGCCGGGGTTGTTGCGGCGGTGCGGTAATAGGTGGTAGTTGAAGGCTACTTTGACGCCGGCGCCGTTCTGGTGGTGCCGTGGTAAAAGGTGAAGAGGAAGAAATTGAAATTGAAGAGCCAGGAGAAGGGGCAAAATTGTCATTTAAAAAAAAAACTTTAGTCAGCGCATGTGTTGACCACGCGCTGTTTAGTTTAACAGTTTCCGTCAACCGTGCCCATTTTTTTTAACTGTGAGGCGGTTTAGTGCTTAAGTTTGAAATGGAAGGGGGCAAAAAGCACTACGTGTAAAGTAGAGGGGGTCATTCCCTACTTTTCCCAATTTTTAAATATTTTGGAATTTTTTTTAACAGCAGTGTCTTTAGTGACGATTATTTATGTCACTAAAAGTATAAAATATTAAAAAACTACTTTTAGCGACGGTAGAATTTGTCGCTAAAAGTTAACCATAATAAAACCAAAATTTCCCCTTTCTTTTCTTTTTCCACAGCATCGTCGTCGTTCTCCCGCTGCCTCTCTCCTCTGCCGTCGACCTCTCTCTCACACGCCACCTAGAGATGTCAAAAGGGTCGGCCCACCCCGACCCTGCCCTAAAATGGGCCGGGCTAGTCCGGCCCTAAACATGAATAGTGACGACCATGGTCCATAGGGCCAAGGGCCAAAGCTAGGCCCAAGAATTGGAGGAAAAAGCCCTGCACAGTCCGGCCCTAAAAAGGCCTGGGTCAGGCTCGACCCAAGCCCAAAATGGCCAGGCTCGTTTCGGCCCGGGTCTGGCCCATTTCCTCTGGGCCCAGGCCCGACCCTTTTTTGGCCAGGAAATTTAATTTTTTGGGCTTGACTTTTTTGATTAATATCTTGGTCTTAGGTTATTTGGGCTTGACTTTTGAAGTTATCCAGGTTTAGGCCTTCTAAGTTTCTTGACAATTATGCAAATATATGTATCTCTTCATAAAAATCTCATGCTTAACGAGTCGTTCGCGAGCATCTTTATGAACACTTTTATATGTTCATGCTCTCGTTTAAGTACTAAAAGCAATTTTAATATGACAAAATGACCAATAATTTAGCATTCGAATAACATATATTAAATGTCTGTGTAATTAATTAGAACAATATGGTAGTTTAATTGGTCAAACCCGACCGTAAGTTGTTCTTAAATAAACTTATATTGTCGTTATAAAGTTTTAGAAACAGACTATTATGCGTGTATCCATCTTAATCTGACAATGTTTTGTCAGTGTTATTCAAGCTTCTTAATTCTGAGTCCACCATAGCAAACTAGAACATGAAACCCATGACGGAGATGAATCTGAGAGGGTCAGTTGGTTACAAGGAACTTGCATTTTACCAGAACTAAGGCAAGCAAATTTTAAATGGACTTGATAATTAAGTACAAGGAGGAGGGCTTATGAACAAATTTATCCAAAATTTAATCTTTTCACAACATAAAACATGAATATAAAGAATTTAAAAAAAAAAAAAAATTTTCAGGCCCGGGCTTGGCCCTAAAGTTAAGGCCTAGGGCTTGGGCTTGGGCTTGGTATCCTCGAAGTGGGCCTGGCTCGGTTCCCTACCCCTGAAGCCTGGCCCCAGCCCGCTTCTCTTTTTGCCCGCTGGCCCTGGGCTGGGCCGACCCATTGACATCTCTATCGTCGCCCCTCTCTTTTACAGTCGCCCTTCGTCTCCCTCGCCGCGCTGCTCCTTACCTCGGTGGCCCACTGCCTATCCATTGCAGGCCCGGCCGTCATCCACCGCTACCGCAGTCCTAGCGGTCACCCACCGCAGGGCCGTCAACGGCCACTGCCCATCCTCGGTATGTATTTAATTTGATTTGTTATAGTGTAATTGAATCCTAATTTGTTGTAATTGTAATTAATTTGTTATAATATAATTGTATTTGATTTGTTATAATGTAATTATTTTAATTTATTATAATGTAATTTTATTTAATATATTATAACGTAATTGTATTTAATTTGTTGTAATGTAATTGTAACAATTAAACCCTAATTACCCCCAATTGAATGAAATTAACCCTAATTAAACAATAAATATTCTTAATTTAACCAATTAACAGTAATTAGCCCCGAGTAACCCTAATTGAACGAATTAACCCTAATTAAACCAATTAACTGTAATTAATCCTGATTAAACCTAATTGAATCAATTAGCCCTAATTAATCCCGATTAATCCTAATTGAACCAATTAACCCTAATTAGTCCTGATTAATCCTAATTGAACAAATTAACCATAATTAATCCTGATTAAACATATTTGAACCAATTAACCCTAAGTAAACCAAATTAACCCTAATTACCCGTAATTGAACCAATTAACTGTAATTCATCATGATTAAACCTAATTGAAGCCCTAATTAATCTCGATTAACCCTAATTGAACCAATTAACCCTAATTAATCCCAATTAACCTAAGTAAACCAAATTAAACCTTAATTACCCGTAATTAGACCAATTAACCCTAATTAACCCTAATTGAACCAATTAACCGTAATTAATCCTGATTAAAACTAATTGAACCAATTAACCCCAATTAATCCTGATTAACCCTAATTGAACCAATTAACCGTAATAAACCCAATTAACCCTAATTGAACCGATTAACCCTAAGTAAACCATAATTAAATCCTAATTAGCCTGGATAAACCCTAATTAAATCCTAATTAAACCTTAATTAATCTAATTATATCCTAATAAAGCCTAATTAACCTAATTAAATCCAAATTACTCTAATTACATCCGAAATAGCCCTGATAAACCCTAATTGATTATGGTTATTGTTATAATGTTGTTTTAATTATTGTTATACTTTTGGTTATTTTTATAATTATTGTTGTAATTATTGCTAGAATAGTTGTAGAATTTAGTGACATTAATTATGGTTCTTTATTGTTGTAGAATTGTTGTAACTTCCGAACTTAAACCGAAAGGTCAATCATCAACTCGACAATCCCAAAATCCTAATCCCAATAATAATGAATGAATCCTAATTAAGCCCTAAGTTAGTCCTTATTAAAATCTAATTAACACTAATTACCCCTAATAAGTACTGATTAATCCTAATTAACTTTTAATTAAACCCTAACTGATAGTAATTAACTATAATTAAATCAATTAACTATAATTAACCCCAAATAGCTTGAATTGGCCCTGATTAGCCCTAATCAGCCCTAACTAACACTGATTAACCTTAATTCAATGATAATTAAACTCTAATTGACACTAATTAACACTAATTAACACTAATTAAACTCAATTAACTCTAATTAACCCTAATTAACCCCATTGGGGCCTTAATTAGCATTAATTAACCCTAATCAACACTGATTAACCCTAATTAACTCGCCATCAAACCCTAATTGGCAGTAATTAACTCTAATTTAACCCAATTAACTCTAATTAACCCTAAATAGCTTGAATTAGGGCCGATTGACCCTAATTAGCTCTAATAAACACTGATTAACCCTAATTAGCCTAAATAAATCCTAATTGCTCTGATAAATCCTAAATAAATCCTAATTAACCCGAATTACCCGAATAAAATCTTGATTCCTTCCTAATTAACCCTAATAATAAGCCTAAATACAACCTAACCCTAACTGAACTGTAAACCCCATCACAATCACTAGTGAGACAATATCAACTCTGTGTCTGAACTCTATATTCCACTAAGAAACGTGACTCGGCTTCCCGCATTAGGAATATTCATTGTTATTTTATGTTGTCCGTTTGGTCCAACTCGTTGTCAACGAATTATAAAGGGAATCATTTCGGTTATGACATGTTCTTGTAAATTAACCTAATCATTCCATCTTTCTGAAATTTTGATATTTCGAAAAGATTGTTGCATATGTTATCAATTTTTAAACGCATGTATGCATAAAAACCCTTACTTCATGTTCAAAGGTACTCTTTACAAAGTAATGCTTTGTAATGAGCCTTTGAATGTCCAGTTTAGAAAAGTTAACTGTTTATAAAACAGTGCTTCGACTCATGATCCGTGTTCTATGTCGT
Organism: Escallonia rubra; assembly: GCA_033065855.1. Classification (NCBI taxonomy): domain Eukaryota; kingdom Viridiplantae; phylum Streptophyta; class Magnoliopsida; order Escalloniales; family Escalloniaceae; genus Escallonia; species Escallonia rubra. The sequence goes on along the minus strand of JAVXUO010000740.1, from coordinate 408,022 downwards.
GAATATTTAGAACACGTTCTCCAATGTTTCTTTGGATACATACAAATCTGGTGTTCAAACATCCGCTTTGTCTTGCAAGGCAAGATTAGATGAATGTTAGAACACTTAATCGACGTCGTGTACTTGGAGAAATACGGGAAGTTGCTGCCATAATTTTTTGTAGACATAGGACTAAGCATGAGTTGGTAACTGCTTTATATACATGTGCTTTTCGGAATGGGATAGGACCACTACCTATTAGAGAATGGACGAGGTATAGCTATATTGTCACATGCATGCATTCATTTTCACATCGACCCTACCTAATTAACTATTTTAATTTAAGGTGGTATATATATATATAGTAATCTCAGTCATCATGTCGGGCGATTGAAGTTGGATGAAAAGGAAAAGTAATGATGATTTCGAGGATCGCGTCGATGAATTTCTCGAGTTCGCTTACGTGCATCCTGCATATGTTGACTTTGAGATGACAAGGTATCCATGCAGTAAAATGTGAGTTGTTATATTGGAGAAGGAGAATGGTGGTAAAATGGCATCCTCTCGGGTCTGATTATGTATACACAAGGTGAACGCAGCATGGCGAAACAGTGGTACTGTCATCCAACCCAGCTAGTCAAGCTAAAGCTAGGGCGGAAGTGCAGTATGATTATCGAGATATGATTATAGATGCTGGGCATGCTAATGTTGATTGGGACAACTACCGCAGTGATGACAGTCCCCAACAGCCGAACGAGGGGGCTCATCAGTTTTATGATTTGTTGAGAGGCGTTGAAGATCCATTGTGGAACGAAATTATGAAACACACTCGGTTGTCTGCGGTTAGTAGGTTATTACAGTTGAAATCGGACCACGGGCTAAGCGAGAAAGGATTTAACGAGTTTGTTACTTTTATCAAGAAAATTTGTCGGAAAGTGAAAAGCTGCCCCCGTCGTACTATGATCCGAAGATGATGATGATAACTTGGTTTGAGCTATGAACGGATAGATACGGGCAATAACGACTGTGTACTTTTCTGGAAAGAGAATAAGGACTTGATAAATTGTCCAGTATGTGATCATTTGAGGTATAAACCGGACAAACGGAAGAAGAAAAACATTGCATGGAAAGTATTGCGATATTTTTTGGCTACCCTAAGGCTTCAGCAGATGTACTACTCATTTAATACGACTGAACATATAAGGGCTCACTGTGAGACTCGTACTAACGATGCTGATGTGCTGGCACACCCCGCTAATGGAGAGGCATGGAAGGAGTTTGACTGCATGCATCTAACCTTTGCTCAGGAATTTCGGAATGTTAGACTTGGTTTGGTGTAATAAAAAGCATGTGATAGAATATTCATGTTGTCATTTTAACGTGTTAATTTCTTTGGACTTCTTTTATACAAAGTCAGTTATGGATAGATTACAATCCATTAATTCGTTGTCGCGGTGGATGTCGAGCCGCGTCCACCCCGGTGGCTCTCACCTTGTCATTGCCTGCTGATGACGAGGCACATAGTGCGAGCTCCAGCCGCCGCCCTAGTCGCCCCAGGCCAAGTCCTCCCACCCGCATCCTGGTTCCCTTTCTTTAGTGGGCTCGACCTCAGGTATATTTGATAATAGCGTTTAGTCGTAATGTTGGACTTATATTTAAATTATATTTGAATTGTATTAATCTTGGTGTTTTGTAGGATCTCGTCAAGGCCGTGGCCCGACACGTGGGGTGCGTATCAATCCCCAACGTAAACAGAGACTTACTTTTACCGATGAGGGGCAATAGGTAAAAAATTACATAATGCAGTAGTTATCAATTTAATTCCGATAGTTATTACGGTTCACTTATTTTATACTATTAATATATTTCTTTATCAGGATCCTGGAGTGTCCGGTGAAGACGAAGATCGACGTCCTTCTGAAAGGCCGATTCTTTGAACCACGATGTACTGGAAGGACTGGGATGCCGGGACGAGGAAGGCATTGTGGGAGGAGTGGCTGGTATGGTTTAAGCTTTTGCCAGTTATTATTTGTTTAATTAGTACCTAATATTTAAATTAATCATTTTGATTGTGTAATAGGATGCCTTGCAGGAAGGATTTGACTTTGAGTCACCTGAGCAGCAGGCGTTGGGGCGCCAGACAATTTTTGCCTATATCGGTAAAAATTGCCAGCGATGGCTGCACGATGCACGGGAGTGGGCGAGGAAGATGTCGCCTGAAGGTGCCCCAATGGAGGAGTGGAAATTTATCCTCCTCATTGGATCTCACCATCCGTATGGGGGTAGATGGTTGATAAATGGATCACTGATCCATCATGGGAGACGAAGACTAAGAGTGGGAGGGAGAACATAAATGATCGAGATCCTATGGACACGCGGGAGGGGGGGGAGGAGGGAGTCGGTGTCTCACGACATCGTCCGACACAAGAATGCAGCTGAGCACCTGAACCTGGAGCTGGATAAGGTCTGTGCTCTGATGTACACAAAGACGTACATGAGGAAGAGGGATAAGGACGATGCACATCGGGCAGGGGACTTCATTTCAGATATTTCCTAGCATATCGATGTAAGTTAAAAATTAATTTGTTTATGTTAAATTTCAGCTACGTATTCAATGTCTATTTCCTTTATGTCAATTACTGTTTTGCAGGCCTCGTATGAACAATCAAGGAATCTAGGCAACAGTCCGACTGGCCATCAACGTACACGAGTACGGGTACGAGTGCTAGGGGATTGAAGTGGTGGCTAGATACACCGTGGGTCGTCAATAGACAGAAAGGGAGCCTACACGGCCTGCCCAGCACGACTACACATGCTGTGATCGAAGCGTCCCCACCCCCTACTGCCCTTCCACAGACGTAGACACCACCCCCGGAGTGACTTTTACACCCGACCGAATCCGTCACATTGCGGAGGAGATGTTCCGGATGATCAGCGCACGGGAGGATCAGCAGGGCCCTACTGCTGGACATCCCTAGCCGGATCCGGATGACGGTACCGACGATCAGCATGATCCAGATCCCGGTCTCGACAAGCCCTGATAAAGCCTTTCCCCTTTTCCCCTCCCATGCTATCCTGTTCTTCTGCTCCCCTCCCCTCCCCTCCCCTATTTGTATCCCTCTCCCGATCCTTATTATATCATGTCCAGAATGAACAATTTTGTATTGATTTTATGTTTAATTAGTATATATAGTTTTGATTGTTGAATTTAATATATGTTTTAGGGTTAAATGATTGGATCAACAATCGTTTAACCCTAATGTGGATTGAAGAATTGGGATTGAATTTGAGTTACAGGTTTGGGTATTTTTTTTTAAATATTAAACTTTTAGCGACGGATTTTATTCCGTCGCTAAAAGTTGGGTACATTAAATATTTTAGCGACGGAATATACCGTCGCTAAAACCTTTAGCGAAGGCCACTTTTAGCAATGGAATTCCCGTCGTGGGAAATTTAGTGACGGAATTCCCGTCACTAAAAGTCCGTCGCTAATACATTTAGCGACAATATATTCCGTCGCTAAATATTTTTCAAAATTATTAATTTCAAAAAAAATAAACTTTAATTATGAAAATTATCTTTTGCAACAGAATTTCCGTTGCTAATGAATTTATCGTCCGGTCGCTAAAGATGGTCTTTATTTGGCGACAGATTTTCAAATTATGTTGCCAAACTTATAGTGACGGGCTTAATCGCAACAGACTTTTAGTGACTGTGCGTCCATCGCTAAAAGTTTTTTACGACGGGAAATGGACTTTTAGCAACGGAATATTTTGTCGCTAAAAGTTCAGTTTCTTGTAGTGAAAGAGAGCAATATGGTGGTACGATCTATCGGTAAAAGTCCATCAACTACCGACCGAACACGCTAATTCATCGGTAAACTTTTAGCAACGGGATTATCGATCACAGACTTTTACCGACATACATTCCGTGGGTAAGAGTCTTTACGGATTTTGGCTCTTTACCGTGGAAATTTCGGTCGATAAAGACCCATTTTCTTGTATTGATGGTGGCGATTTATTTGATGAGGCTTAAATTATTATTATTTTTTCATCAATGTCCGAAATCTAAGTGAAATTACCAAAAGAACAAAGCAGGCTAATGATACAATGTGAACGGATCGAGAGCGCAAAGATTAATTCAGGGACTAATTCAACGACATGTTAATACTTAAAAGACCATAAGAGAGGTTCTATTTCTTGAAAAAGGACTCTCCTGCTATGAAGCAACAAACGTCAAAATTTAAATGAGAACGGGAAAAAAAGGGTTTGACTAACGTTTGTAAAAGAACCATGATGACGAATAAACTTGCAGAAGAACTATGATAATGAGACGAGAATAGTGCAGAGACTACGCGGACCTTGGCGTTTACAAGTTTATATGGTAGCTGGGGTGAGGTTACAAGATACAGTACATGATTGGAATGATATGCCTTTGTCTGCCTACACCAGGGAACACATTTTTATTCCAATCTTGTACAACTACTACGACCGACTTCATCATCTACATGAATACAGTACATGATTGGAATGATTAGCATATTGGAAGTACATTTCTGGTTTCTGGGACCGGTCTGTCCTGCACAGTACAAGAAAAGTGCTTCCAAAATCCCAACCGAACGTTGTCCCGAGGCTAACGATCTTCTTAGCATGACCATTCCTCGGTGTAAAGCAAGGATTCCAAAGAACCTAGATCCACAGTGGCGTTTTCATCCAGAAAATCATTTACTGTCCAATCTTCGAAGATGGACGAGTCATTAATGTTGCAACCGCAATCTTCTCTAGTAGCATCTTCAAATGCTGGAAATTCGTTCCTTCCAAATTTCTGCAAATCCAAGTCGTCCAGGAAGATGTTTTCTGGAGGTGTCATTGTTGGAAGCAGGACTTTGGTGCACCTTTGAGCCTTGGTTCGGATTGCAACTGGTGGTAAGATGGGTGGCTGGATAATCTTGGGCTCCTGACCAGCCGGTTTTCTCAGTTCAGATTTGTTCCTGGGACTTGGGTATTTCGATGGTTTTGAAGATGACTGAGCTCCAGATACTTTCTTTCCTAGCGTCGTGTTCCAATAGTTTTTTATTTCATTGTCTGTTCGGCCCGGGAGCCTTCCAGCTATCAAAGACCACCTGTATACCATAAACAGAAGAATTAGCTCATGCGGTGGTGATACTTATATATCCGTCCACCTTGCCGCCATTGATATTTCATCGTTCCTAATTTCTTCCAAGGCCATGTTGGCCATTGTAGCTAGTTTCCATAGCCAAGCATCCGTTTGTGCTCTTGTACAAAGTTTTACCAGAGTCAAGCATTCACTTGTGCCTTATAGTTTGTAACCTATTTTCTTAAGAGTATGTTTGAAAATCATTTGGTTTTCAGTTTTTTTTCCAGTTTTGTAAACTGAAGAAAAAAAACGCGTTTGGTACACAGTTTTTGCGTTTTTTTTTTCAGTTTTGAAAACTAGTTTTTAAAACATGGTTGTTTTTTAAAACTCTCATTTTGAAGTTTTGAGTTTCCAGTTATAGTTTTTGTTTTGAGATCACCACCACCACCCCCCACCCCCACCGCCACAGCCACCGCCATGACCACCGCCGCCACGACCACTGCAACCACCACTAAAGGAAAAACTCAAAATAAAAACTGAGTAATCAAACATTCATTTGTTTTTATAAAAAATAAAAACTAAACTGGTTTTGATTTTTGTTTTTTTTTTAAACGGAAAACTAAAACTGTGACTGATTTCAAACACTACCTTAGTTAATGAAACTTTCTTTCTAGAAAAAAAAAAAAAAATAGCTCTAACAACAACTTGTTGATTAGCTATGGTACTGCCAACACGTGCTCTAAAAGTTAAAGCTATTAGACAACGTGTATACGTTCACAATCCCCTTGCACGTGATCCCACTCGCACAAACCAAAACTTGAATCCAGCAAACTCGTTCTAGTTCAAGTGATGTTAAGCCCCTGGATAATTCCAAATGCTTTTTAAGGAATAAGAAACCGAGTCTACTGATATTTCTACAACCCCACCCCCGTTGCGACCCTCACTTGCGCGTGAGAGACAAATCAAGCTATGCAAAACGCAACATCTATAATGTGTAAGACCTCAGGAGATGACAATTCTTAGTATATGCACAAGTCATATCCTGCTTTAAGGATTGGTTTTTAGACTTCAGGTGAGACATGAACAGGTGAGAGCTCTTGTTCATGGTATCTCTTTCTAGAATTCTGGGAGGGAGAGAGAGAGAGAGAGAGAGAACCTGTTGCCAAGAAGCTTGTGGAGTCTGATGATAAGTTCCTCTTCATCACGCGATATGTTTCCTCTCTTTATGTCTGGTCTAAGATAGTTTAGCCATCTCAGTCTGCAGCTCTTTCCACACCGCTTCAAACCTGCATTCACTCCCCAGTGATATATATTGTTCATATTTTGGCATTCAATGGGATTGTGGTCAAGCAAAGCAAAAGAGAAGAGTTTCAAAACAGGAAACTGAAAACAAATTAAATGTAGTGTACCAGCTCTCTTAGGAAGGCTCCTCCAGTTGCCTTCTCCTTGGGCCTTAATGTGTGCTGAAAGTATCTTATCTTCTACGGCAGTCCATGCTCCTGTGTTTAGTCCTTCCTTGGAGCAGCATGGACTCCTCCCCATGTCTCTCTTTCTTCCACTCTGTTTATCTCTCTTTTCCTAGTGAACTCACAAGCTAACAGGCAATTATATTACTGGAGGAGGCTATTGATTGCCTTTTATAGCCACCCAATATTCAAACATTAGAGAAGCCAAGTGTAAACATAACTAATACTTATGGGCTTCATTGGGATGTCAGATATCAAATGAAAGTCTAACAAGCAACAATCATTTCAAACAAGAGGAAGTTTGAGAGTCTTATTGTTTGGAAAAGTAACACCACACTGGCGTTTGAGTGACTGAAAACTAAAGCTGGCTAACAGATGGTAGAAATGCAGCCTCGTGTGCTCTTAGAGTACAGTGTTCTCTTCTCAAGGTTAGTGACTTACCAATTGGAGTGTTTTTGGTCAAAAACTAAAGTTATTTACGTTAAGTAAGAACAATTACATAGTAAAAACTTCTGAAACAATATTTTGTTGTACAAATCTGAATACAAAAGAGGAGTGAGCCCGTCCAGTCGCTATTGCACTTTAATGTGAACCCGAGTATCTAGCTACCAGTGCAAGAGAATAAACAAAAAAAAATACAAGCAAGTACTCCACCCTCACGTGACTGGGGGCCTAATAATCAGAACCGTCCAATACTGGCCGACCCCAACGATTACGAGGCTGATTTTCAGGCCCCCGAATGGTTGGATGTTGTTTTTGGTTTATTTATAAAAGTCTTTGTGCCGTGAAATCTAATGTTTAATGTACTTTTCAATCAAGAATCTACACAAACGATGGTTGTCATCTAGTCACCCTAGAATGTCAGTGCCTTGAGCTTCAATAGTAACTTTGGTAGACAATTCAACTTTTGCTTGTTAATGAAAAGGGCATAAAGTAGAGCTCTTGAATCTTCCATCGATATTCCCTCCATCCGGACACCGCTAAACTTTATGACTAACGTTCGTCCTTCATTTATATAACTAGTAACTAAACCGTTAGAAAATTTAAACGTTCAGTATTATTGGTCCAAAAGTATTTCTCATCGCCCACACTTGCACCACCCCCTCCACCACCCCCAGTACCACCACCTACAAGAAACAAGAAAAGAAAAGAAAACAGAAATATTATATTCCATGGATCAGTTATCTTGTCAATTGATGTGCAATTTTTAAATCTAAAATTCTATAGAACACTCTAGTTATGATCTTCTTTGACAAGTCAAGGGCATAATAGTGCATTAATTTAAGTTGAGGATGTAACACACACACCAACACAATAAGTTTATTTAGACATCCTTTCTGTCAAGGTTCTTCTGCGTGAATATGGCATTGGCATCGATTCCTGTACTGCAATGGGCATGGAGCTGTCCGTGCAAGTCACGCAGAGTGAGAATACAAATGAAAATTCAAATATGTGCATCTCTTCAACCCTCCAGTCAAATCGTAGTAGAAAATCTCGCAGTGTACTCGTTTTTAAGGCAAAGTTGTATACTTTTATCTTATCTTAGCCATTATGAAAACTTATTCGATTCAAATTAAAATCAAGATTGAGGTGTCAGCCATAATTTGGATCTTACGAGCTACGTCACCCTTACGATATTACTCGACTTTGCTTGAGTCATTTTAATGTCCGCAATAATTCGGATCTTATGGATTATACCAACTTGATTGGAATCGAGGGAGCGCTCAAATGCAACTAGCTAGCGAGCCTAAGATTGGATAGCACTTTGGTCTTGTTTGGGTATTAGTTTTAACAACAAAAGATGACTTAGTTGAGTTATAAGATAAAGTTTTTAAAATTATGAAATTATTATTATTATTATTATAACTAATGTTGCTAGAATAGCATTCATCAACATGTTTTACTATGTCAACCCGAGCGAGATGAAGTTCAAAAAAATTGGCATTTTATATGTATATTATACTCTATTCAATGTTTTTAAAAGGTAAACATATTCTTTTCAAAAACAAAATTATGTTGATTACAAAGGTACGTGAAAATTGAAATATAAGAGTAAATTCATTTTCTGAAGATTATTTTTTATTCATTCGTAAGATCTTTCGCCAAAAATAAATAAAGAAAGAAGAAATTGTTATCATGATATTTATCAATTCTATTACCAGTTCGGTCACTACTTCAAAAAGTACAACCATGCATGATTGAACATGTCCACTAAGAAATTCGAAACTAACGAACGATGGTGTCCATTAAGAAATTCAAATTAATCTAACGAACGATGGTTACTTCTTACATTTGGATACAGAAATTCAAATTAAACTAACGAACGATGGCTACTTCTTACATTTGGATACAGAAAGGACCAAAGGAAAAGAAAAAAGTTTGCTCTTTCCTTACAATGGCAGCTAGCTAAACAGAGACTTACTTTTACCGATGAGGGGCAGTAGGTAAAAAATTACATAATGCAGTAGTTATCAATTTAATTCCAATAGTTATTACGGTTCACTTATTTAATACTATTAATATATTTCTTTATCAGGATCCTGGAGTGTCCGGTGAAGACGAAGATCGGCGTCCTTGTGAAAGGCCGATTCTTTGAACCACGATGTACTGGAAGGACTGGGATGCCGGGACGAGGAAGGCATTGTGGGAGGAGTGGCTGGTATGGTTTAAGTTTTTGCCAGTTATTATTTGTTTAATTAGTACCTAATATTTAAATAAATCATTCTGATTGTGTAATAGGATGCCTTGCAGGAAGGATTCGACTTTGAGTCACTCGAGCAGCAGGCGTTGGGGTGCCAGACAATTTTTGTCTATATCGGCAAAAATTGCCAGCGATGGCTGCACGACGCACGGGAGTGGGCGAGGAAGATGTTGCCCGAAGGTGCCCCAATGAAGGAGTGGAAATTGTATCCTCCTCATTGGATCTCACCATCCGTATGGGGGCGGATGGTTAATAAATGGACCACTGATCCATCATGGGAGACGAAGACTAAGAGTGGGAGGGAGAACATAAATGATCGAGATCCTACGGACACGCGGGAGGGGGGAGGAGGGAGTCGGTGCCTCACGACATCATCCGACATAGGAATGCGGCTGAGCACCTGAACCTGGAGCTGGATAAGGTCTGTGCTCTGATGTACACACAGACGTACGTGAGGAAGAGGGATAAGGACGATGCACATCGGGCATGGGACTTCATTTCAGATATTTCCTAGCAGATCGATGTAAGTTAAAAATTAATTTGTTCATGTTAAATTTCGGCTACGTATTCGATGTCTATTTCCTTTATGTCAATTACTGTTTTGCAGGCCTCGTATGAACAAATCAAGGAATCTGGGCAGCAGTCCGACTGGCCATCAACGTACACGAGTACGAGTGCTAGGGGATTGAAGCGGTGGCTAGATACACCGGGGGTTGTCAATAGGCAGAAAGGGTGCCTACACGGCCTGCCCAACACGACTGCACGTGCTGTGATTGGAGCGTCCCCACCCCCTACTGCCCTTCCACAGACGCAGACACCACCCCCGGAGTGACTTTTACACCCGACCGATATCCGTCACATTGCGGAGGAGGTGTTCCGGATGATCAGCGCAAGGGAGGATCAGCAGGGCCCTACTGCTGGACATCCCTAGCCGGATCCGGATGACGGTACCGACGACCAGTAGGATCCAGATCCTGGTCTCGGTGAGCCCTGATCAAGCCTTTCCCATTTTCCCCTCCCATGCTATCCTGTTCTTCTGCTCCCCTCCCCTCCCCTATTTGTATCCCCCTCCCGCTCCTTATTATATCTACACAAACGATGGTTGTCATCTAGTCACTCTAGAATGTCAGTGCCTTGAGCTTCAATAGTAACTTTGGTAGACAATTCAAGTTTTGCTCGTTAATGAAAAGGGCTTAAAGTAGAGTTCTTGAATCTTCCATCGATTATTCCCTGCATCCGGACACCGCTAAACTTTATAACTAACGTTCGTTCTTATTGGTCCAAAAGTATTTCTCATCGCCCACACTTGCACCACCCCCTCCACCACCCCCACTACCACCACCTACAAGAAACAAGAAACAAGAAACAAGAAAAGAAAAGAAAAGAAAACAGAAATATTATATTCCATGGATCAGTTATCTTGTCAATTGATGTGCAATTTTTAAATCTAAAATTCTATAGAACACTCTAGTTATGATCTTCTTTGACAAGTCAAGGGAATAATAGTGCATTAATTTAAGTTTTGGATGTAACACACACACCAACACAATAAGTTTATTTAGACATCCTTTCTGTCAAGGTTCTTCTGCGTGAATATGGCATTGGCATCGATTCCTGTACGGCAGTGGGCATGGAGCTGTTCGTGCAAGTCACGCAGAGTGAGAATACAATTGAAAATTAAAATATGTGCATCTCTTCAACCCTCCAGTCAAATCGTAGTAGAGAATCTCGCAGTGTACTCGTTTTTAAGGCCAAGTTGTATACTTTTATCTTATCTTAGCCATTATGTAAACTTATTCGATTCAAATTAAAATAAAGATTGTGGTGTCAGCCATAATTTGGATCTTACGAGCTATGTCACCCTTACGATATTACTCGACTTTGCTTGAGTCATTTTAATGTCCGCAATAATTCGGATCTTATGGATTATACCAACTTGATTGGAATCGAGGGACCGCTCAAATGCAACTAGCCAGCGAGCCTAAGATTGGATAGCACTTTGGTCTTGTTTGGGTATTAGTTTTAACAACAAAAAATGACTTAGTCGAGTTATAAGATAAAAGTTTTTAAAATTATGAAATTATTATTATTATTATTATTATTATTATATCTAATGTTGCTAGAATAGCATTCATCAACATGTTTTACTATGTCAACCCGAGCGAGATGAAGTTAAAAAAAATTGGCATTTTATATGTATATTATACTCTATTCAATGTTTTAAAAAGGTAAACGTAATCTTTTCAAAAACAAAATTATGTTGATTACAAAGGTACGTGAAAATTGAAATATAAGAGTAAATTCATTTTCTGAAGATCATTTTTTATTCATTCGTTAGATCTTTCGCCAAAAATAAATAGAGAAAGAAGAAATTGTTATCATGATATTTATCAATTCTATTACTAGTCCGGTCACTACTTCAAAAAGTACAACCATGCATGATTGAACATGTCCACTAAGAAATTCTAAACTAACGAACGATGGTGTCCACTAAGAAATTCAAATTAAACTAACGAACGATGGCTACTTCTTGCATTTGGATACAGAAAGGACCAAAGGAAAAGAAAGAAGTTTGCTCTTTCCTCTTACAATGGCAGCTAAACAATTCCGGTCATACTAGAATATGTTTCAATCAAACTGTCCAAGCTCCGTCTTATTAATCAAGAGTTAGATTAAGAGAGGGTTTATTATATCTCGATAGTGTTGTAATATGGTTTTCTTGGAAAGTAATATGAAAAATTTTAATTTCACATGTTGATGTCAAAAGTTGGGGAGCAGGAAATCTTCGGAAAAGGCCATTAAAGGAACGCCAATTGTTTTGGTTGGTCTAGATTAAGCGTCAGTATTGACTTTTGTGCATGATTTTTTTTTTGTTGATATTAAACGAAAAAGAAATACAACTTAGTTCCTTGGGTATTCTGTCCCGATTACATCTGCATTAAGCAGTGACTGAAGTTCCACAAGGGGGTTGATCGAGATAAACAAAAGCCCCATCTTGGTGAATACTTAAATTGGCAAGTGTATCAGCACATTGATTGCCTTCTCTAAAAATATGTATTATATTTGACTTTGTCACAAAGAGCAAAAATCGACAATCATTCAAAATGTTCGCCAAGGAATGAAATTCTGCATTATTTCCGTCAATGAGGAATTGTTGGACCATCAACAAATCTGTCTCTACCGCAGCTTCACTGATGTGGTAGAGACAGATGTCTCTACCACAGCTTCACTGATGAAATTCTGCATTATTTCATCAGTGAGGAGTGGTGAGGAGTTGTTGGACCATTCAAAATGTTCGCCAAGGCATGATGCTGCTCCTTAAGATTGGGACCTCTCTCCCTGTCTTCTTTTTTTTTTTTTTAAATTTTCCCAATAGATAAGCATTATACTAACGAGTCTCTATCTTGCTTACGGCACAATTTGAATTTGAAATAATATAAAATGAATTGTTATTCTCATAAAATACAAGACTATAATTTCTCTTTTAAAGATTAAAAAGTGTAACTGAAAGGCAAAAGCTATTGACATTAAAGGGTTTGAAACATTTTAAACGAGGTGCTTTGAATATGTCAATCTTAAAAGTATTAAGAAATCGTACCAAAAGTATAGAAAACCCTTTTGTATTACTCATGTCAAGGACTCTTCTTCTAGATCTAGAACTGCAATATGAAAAACCGCAGATATTCATGAGAGCCGGTGATGGAGCTCTCATGGCAGATATAGAGTATTTCTAACAGTTACTGGACTGAGGCCTCATCTAACTTTCAAAGAGCCCTGTGGTTGCGTCCAAAAGCTGATGACTTGGTTAGGTTTGCATTCGATTAGCCTCCTCACCAAACATTTGATTGCATTAATTAATTTCAACATGTTTCTTTAGCATGTATATTATCTTAGTAACTAAATTTTCTTTTTATGTGAGTTGAAAGCATACTGAAATTTGTATATTATCTTAGGTAGCGTTTGGTAACACTTCCAATTTTGATTTTCTGTTTTCAAAAAAATAAAAACCAAAACCTATATATTTTTTTTACAAAAATAAATGGGTGTTTGATTATCAGTTTATATTTTGAGTTTTTTTTTTCTTTTGAGTATTTGATTACCTAGTTTTTATTTTGAATTTTTTCTTTGGTGATGGTTTGCGGTGGTGGGGCGTCGCGGTGGCTGACGGTGGTGGTGGCCGGCCGCTGACGGTGGGAGTGTGGTGGTGGTAGTGCTCTCAAAATAAAAACCAAAACTGAAAATCGAAAACTCTTTTTTGGAGTTTTCAAAACAGTCATGTTTTAAAAACTAGTTTTCAAAACTGAAGAAAAAAAAACGAAAAATGTGTGTCAAACACGTTTATTTTCTCCAGTTAACAAAATTGGAGAAAAAACTGAAAAAAATAAGTGTTACCAAACGGAACCTTAGTAACTAAAATTCTGTGCTATTCACTGCAAGAGAGATAATTAATTATGAAGCGACGCAAGGAAGGTTGTGAGGTGAGACAATTAAGAGGTCGTGAGGTTGGAAGTTACTTTCCGACTAATTATACTTTAACACATATTTAATTGTATTTTAGAAATAAAAAATTCTAAAAAAAAGGAATGTAGATTTGGAAGCAAAGGAGGCCCTATCAAATGAATCTGGTTTCAGTTTATAAAGGAGGGGCCACGAAAAAAGAGAAGTCTCAATATGAAAAGAGCATAAAAGATAACCATTATACTAACGAGTCTCTATCTCGCTTACATCACAATATGTGAAATTGAAATAATATAAAATAAATTGTTATTCTCATAAAATACAAGACTATAATTTCTTTTTGAAAGATTAAAAAGTGTAACTAAAAGGCATAAGCCATTGACATTTAAAATTTGAAACATTTTAAAGAAGTGCTTTGAATATGTCAATCTTAAAAATATTAAGAAATAGTACCGAAAGTATGGAAAACCCTTTTATATTCCTCATGTCAAGAACTGCAATATGAAAGAGCCCCAGAAATTCATAAGAGCCGGTGATGGAGCTCTCATGGCAGATCTAGAGTATTTCTGACAGTTACTTGACTGAGGCCTCATCTAACTTTCAAAGAGCCCCGTGGTTACTTCCAAAAGCTGATGGTTAGGTTTGCATTCGATTAGCTTCCTCACCAAACATTTGATTGCATTAATTAACTTCAACATGTGTTCTCTAGCATCTATATTATCTTAGTAACTAAAATTTCTTTTTATGTGAGTTGAAAGCATACTGAAATTTGTATATTATCTTAGGTAGCATTTGGTAACACTTTCAGTTTCGGTTTTCTGTTTTCAAAAAAATAAAAAATAAAATCAATTAATTTTTTTTTTTACAAAAACAAATTAATGTTTGATTACTCAATTTTTATTTTGATTTTTTTTTCTTTTGAGTATTTGATTACCTAGTTTTTATTTTGAGTTTTTTCTTTAGTGGTGGTTTGCGGTGGCGGTGGTGGTGGCGGCCGGCCGCCGGCGGTAGCTCCTGGCGGTGGGAGGGTGGTGGTCTCAAAATAAAAATCAAAACTGAATACCGAAAACTCTTTTTTGGAGTTTTAAAAAACAACCATATTTTAAAAACTGATTTTCAAAACTGAAGAAAAAAAAACGAAAATTGTGTGGCAAACGCGTTTATTTTTCTCCAATTTACAAAACTGAAGAAAAAACTGAAAAAATAAGTGTTATCAAACGGAGCCTTAGTAACTAAAATTCGGTGCCATTCACTGCAAGAGAGATAATTAATTATGAAGCGAGGAAAGGAAGGTTGTGAGGTGAGACAGTTAAGAGGTCGTGAGGTTGGAGGTTACTTTCTGACCAATTATACTTTAACACATATTTAATTGTATTTTAGAAATAAAAAATTCTAAAAAAAAAAGGAATGTAGAGTTGGAAGCAAAGGAGGCCCTATCAAATGAATCCAGTTTCAGTTTATAAAGGAGGGGCTACCAAAAAACGAGAAGTCTCAATATGAAAAGAGCATAAAAGATAAGCATTATATTAACAAGTCTCTATCTCGCTTACGGCACAATTTGTAATTGAAATAATATAAAAGAAATTGTTATTCTCTTAAAATACAAGATTATAATTTCTCTTTGTAAGATTAAAAATTGTAAGTAAAAGGCAGAAGTAATTGACATTCAAAGTTTGAAACAATTTAAACGAATTTTGAACATACCAATCTTAAAAGTATTAAGAAATCTTACCGAAAGTATGGAAAACCCTTTCCTATTACTCATGTCTTCTTCTAGATCTAGAACTGCAATATGAAAAAATCGCAGGTATTCATAAGAGCCGGTGATGAAGCTCTCATGGTAGATATAGAGTATTTGTGATAGTTACTGGACAGAGGCCTCATCTAACTTTCAAAGAGCCCTGCGCTTACTTCCAAAAGCTGATGACTTGGTTAGGTTTGCATTCGATTAGCCTCCTCACCGAACATTTGATTACATTAACTTCAACATGTTTCTCAACCATGTGACATTTCCCCACCACTTTCAAAGTCGTGATCAAAGTTGAAACCTTACCAGTTACTATTAGTTTACTCCTGGTCAACAATTGGTTGCGTGAGAAACAATCTGCTGATCTTCATGTTTTGCTCTGACTTCTAGTTAATTCCTCATTTCCGTTGCAAGTTGTTGAATTCTCTCATTAATTTTCAAGCTACATTTGTACGAGGGGAGAGGATACGAGACTCGTCCGAGGCTAACTCAAGAGGAGTAATCCTGAGATCTGATTTGATTTGAATTAAGAATGGCAGTAAGCACTCCAGTTACTGCCATTCCTGCCGCTTCACGTGTCCCGGGGTCATCGTCACGAATCGATTCGGCTGAAAGCCTTGAATGTAAGGAAGCGGAAGGGGGTTGAGGGGGTGGGGCTTGGAGTGCTGGCTCTAACTCTATATTGTTTACGGCACAATCTCGCATTAATTTCAACAACCAAGAGATGAGTAAGTTTATATTTGTTCCTTAAACTTGGTGTCGTAACCTGGTTGGTCCTTTTCATTTTTTTAGTACTTACTTGATCTTTTCACTAAAGAATCATGTATCTTATAAGACCTTCCATCTACTTTCATAAACTGAAAACGTTATCTAGGCCCTACTTGACCTTCTCATGAGACTGAGAATGAACAAGCACCTTTCTCCTTTACTCCTCCCCACTCCCCCCGAGAAGAGACAGCCGAATCCATTATTTGAAATCAGACAGCATGACGTGTGCTTACATGCCGTGACGGAATCGATATATTTTTAAAAAAGAGCTTTCTATGCTGTGAAAGATAATAAAGACAGTTGACTCAATTATCTCAAGACAATTCTCATTTATTCTTTGACTGAGACATCGCAACACTCGTCAACTAAAATGGAAAATAATTCAGCTTTCATGTCTCCAATAATTACATCTCTTATTTCTCCGGTAATGGCACTAACAATTTCTTTTTGAACTTTTGGTGATGTCAATTTGAGATTCTGAGGAGCATTTGACAATGTGACTTTTTTCACACTTTCATTGTGATCCGCAAGGAACTCTAAAAGTTCAAAAAAATGAACAAACTTTAGCTCCTACCCGAGTTGTAGGAATCTTCCTTCAACCCCATGTATAGTGACAATTATTAGTAACACTTTCTAATAACTTTTCTTCTAACACTTTCAGCGACAATTATTAGTAACACTTTTTTAGCGTCACTAAATAAAAGTCACTAGAGACATTTAGAGACGATTGATTGTCACTATATAGGGGGTAGGAGGAAGATTCCTCCAACCGGGGTAGCAACCAAATTTTTTCCCTAGAAAATTTCCATGATTCTCAGATTCGTTAGATTCAACATGCCCACGAAAAGACAGCCTTGACGTAAGAGCAACCGAATGACATCAATTGATGCAGTCAAGCGAGTACGGTATTGAACCTTACTTTCATCTGTTTGCTTTGACAAAACTACTTCAATACTCTGCTTAGGATTATCAAAGGCTTGATACTTACTTAAAGCAAGGTTGTGTGCACTATCAACTTCTCCGACATGTTTTTGCGATTAATCCCTTTTCCTCCAATCTTTAAAACCATGGTTGACAAAAATACCACCACCCCCTTGCTCTCCATGAGCACTTCCGAATAAGTAACAACACAAGCAATATACTTCATCTTTTGTTACACTATACTCCAACCAACTTGTATATATATGTCAAACTAAGAACAAACAAATCGAAGAGACTGAGTATCGATTTGTGTAAATGGTAAATTGTGTTGACGAGGTTGGGAAGGACTTTTTGACCGCTCTTCGAACATTATCTCAAATATTAGGACCATAATCCAAAAAGTCCGGACGCAACCCAAGATCTCCAATAAGCTCGTCAGAGTTGAACTCATCGCTAACTCTTCTTAAATGCCCGAAACTAACATCACGATGCACAATAGAAGCCTTGTCCATTACTGTTGGAATTGGAGACTATTGAATACTATCTTGATTTCTACACTCATTCTTATTAGAGTGCGAGGATTCTTCCAACTTTGCTTTCTTTTTAAAAAGCTTTTCCGTTCTGAAAAAAAAAAACATTTCATTCATAAGCAACTAAAAACATTTCGACCTCCCAATTTTAAAACTAAGTGACCAAACAAGCTCAAACTTCTCAAGTGCATAGAGAATTCTAATGGTAAGTTAACCTAACTCGTAAGCAATTATATTGAATTTTCAATTACCTAATGTGATGTGCAATTAGTTAATTTTGGTTTACTTGAGAGAAAGATGCACGTTACGTGCCATATTGACGTTTAAAGTTACTGCTTATTTGCACTATTTTCTTCTATTGCAAGGTTGTTTAATATTTTCAAGACATAGTTACTTTTCTTATTACTTATTAGTAAAGCCCTAACACGCCTTTTTTTTTCTTTGTTTTATTAAAAAATGAAGTAACTCTAAAATTGATTGGTTCAATAGAGTTTTTAGTTCAGTTTTGAAGTAAAATTATCAATTTTTTAATCTTCTTCTTTTCCTTTTTTTCTTCGTAGATTCACTATAAATAATTAAGTAAACCAAAATGAGTCTGAATAGACTGTAAACAATCCCCATTTAATCAATTTCCAAGCAAGCAGAACACCAAATATATAATGGTGTTTCCTAAATGAAAATGAATTTTTAATTACCTAATTAATTGATATGCAATTAACTATAAAAATCAAATTAGGGTACATATCTCAATCCAATTAGCTCACATTGTCACTCCCCCAAAACAGAAGCCGTGACTAAAATCAAATTTTCTGATATACCGATATAATTCTGGTGACATCGGTATAAACATAGCAACTAAACCCTTTAAAATAAAATATCTCCATAAAACAAAAATCTAATACAATCCATTCTCTGAATAATCCCTTACAAAACCATCTACTAAATGCAGCGGCTAAACAAATTACATCGAGTCAATTCTATCAAACTACCCACATCCGGGTAAAGATCTCAAACTAAAGCTACAAAGTTTAAATAACTATAACAAAACTCCCAAAAACTTCAATGCCGTCACACGGATCCTTAGTCACTTTCTTGACCTGTGGCAAGGGGCAAGGTAGAGCGAAAAGGTGAGCTCAAATAGCTCAGTAAGGTACAAAAAGACAGGATATCAAAGCAAAAAGTAACAGAGTCAAACGACAATACTTGGTGGAAATGGGCAAACCAAATTCTTATATCAAATACCAAAACAAACGTGATTAAGCATTAACCCTAAACATATATATAATATGTCAGGAACGCTACACAACAAAACATACGATGACTATGTTGGTCATAAGACCCAAACGTCGAACCAAACGTACAAACATCAAACATGTGCTACCGGTAGCATGCTAAGCATCTATTAATCGCCAGCATATAATCAAACGTGTGTCCAAAGGACCCTCTCAAATTCGAGAGTTGTTCAAACATAGTCATTAGCAATCATCAATTGACGAGCACCGTAAGAAAGGTTTAACGAGATTAAAGCCACTTAACTCTGAATTTTGATTGAACGGGACACGCTAACAGAAGTAGTACAAAAATACGAAAAGATAGCAAAATGTTGCCAATTTTGCAGTATGCCCAAGAAATGGCAAGCACACAGTGTATATGCATTTGCAACCGAACACTAACCGGACCGCAATGGAATAAAACAAACCATGAAGAGGTAATTTCGGACAAAGAAGATTACCACCACCTAAACAAGAAGAAACTAGACCTTATTCTAAGACTTGGTTGTATTAGAAATGAAAGAAGACAAGAGGCTAAAGGTTTTACAGTAAACACGTGTAACAAAAACATAGAACAGCCAAGAATTTCCAGCAATTAAAATAAGGCAGCTTGGTCCAATGATTTCAACATGTGGGGGCAAGGTGAAGAAACAATCAGTAAGGTGAATTGTGTGAACCTATACTACCATTAACAAATAAAGTCTTTCAAGATTTCAAAGGATCAGAATATGGATTAAACCAAAACCACCTGTATTCCTCATAACTAAGGCACTCACGAATTGTTGTAACATAATAGCATGAAGAGATTATAATGGATGAAGACAATGACACCGCCTGAGAAGAGAGAAAAAGACCAACACATGGCTGGCGAAAGACACTGCCCAGAAACAATGGAAACAAGAAATGATTAAAAATACAAGACCCAGCCTTACAATCAAGATGGTTTTAGGAACCGAAATTCATTGCAGATGGATTGTCTAAATTTTTCGACACGAAGCAGCACTACGAGAATCAAGGTGAAAGATGTAAAAAATTATCTGGTTCAAGACCTGTTAACACTTACCACAAGGCTCCACGTGATCAACCATTAAAAGAGCCAACCAAGGACAATTAAACAAAACAGATAGACGCACAGGTGCTACTAGTTTCGCGGAGAACCGAATAAACAATAAGATCAATTTGTACCAACGAAATCTGAACTCGAAAATACCCTTTCCACAACAAAGAGGTTAAAATCCCTTACCTTATACAAGCAATTCGGCGAAAGCTCAATCTCCCAGCGCTACGATACTCGATTTACACCAAAATTCTTCAAAAAAACGCAAGATTAGGGGCTGAAATTAAGAAGAACCAAAGGAGGCAGCAAGAGGATCGAAAGAGGGCTGGAAGAAGAAGAAGAAGAAGAACTATTTATATTAAAGCCCTAATTGGAAAATTACACAAAACCTCCCTGAACTTTATCCACTTATTCAAAATGCACCAAAACTTTTCTAATATCATTAAAAGGCCACAAACTTAGTTAATTAGCTATTGATTGATTTATTTATTTTAAAGTGACAGAAAATTATTAAAATATGGGGTATTACAACATATCTCAATCAACATTCTCAAATGCTTAATCTAACAATTTAAAATGCTCGATTAACAACCTAAAATCCTCAATCAATCAATAATCTCAAATTCTCAATTAATCGCCGGCTAAATTTGAACAATCTAGGTCTGTAATTGTAAATCTCAAATCCTCAATCAACAATCTCAAAGCAAGATCTGTAAATCACCTTCAGAGCAACAATCTCAAAGCAACAATATTAAATGCTCAATCAACAATCTCAAAGTAACAATATCAAATTCTCAATTAATCGCCGGTCAGAATGGAACAGAAGAATACCTCTTTGCCATCGCCGGTCCACTCGTCGTCTCCTTCCAGTTCCACAGTTATCAGAACTCTAGATTGTGGCTACCTGCCGACCAGTGCTATCAGAGAGGGAAAGAGACGTGGTCGACTGGTCGGTGGTCGTCAGAACCTTAGATTGTGGCCGGTGGGCTCCACTCCGCCTCACTTTCGTCACTTTTTAGAACCCTAGATCGTGGCTGTTGCTATTAAAGAGAGAGAAAGAGAATCACAGATCGTGGTTTCCGTCCGTGTCGGGGGTGGGTGTCTGTTGGTTGCTGTCGTCTACGATTGGCCAGAGTGGTCGAGTGGGTGAGGCCGTGAGGGTGAGAGTGTGGGAGCTGTCATACAGAGACGAGAGAGACCAGCAGCTGCCGTCTGTGGTTTGTCGGAGTGGTTGAGTGGGTGAGGTCATGAGGTTCAGACTGTGGTCTATGAGAGCTCTCGCAGTGTCGCACAGAGAAGAGAGAGAGAAAGTCATAAACATGTGGCTCAGTGGCTGTGAATTATGAAATAATTTTTTTCTCGAAAGTTAGGGGGGTAAATGAGCCCCCTCCTGAAAGGGTAGGTCCACCCCTGCTTATATGTTTAAGATTTGGAAGGAAATTATGGTGGTCACAGTCTTGCAAAGGTGGTGATGGCCAACGTTCTTGCAACAGTGCTGGTGGTCAAATATGAGCACGGTTCGATTTGGTTTGGTTTTAAATCACAAACCCAATCATTATCCATTAGTTTGAAAAACTTTGAATCGACCAAACACCATAGCTTTAGTCGGGTTAAGTGTTTCAATTTGGCTTGTTTGGATCAACTTGCGTCTATCTAAAAAATTTATTCATGTGCACATATATTATTTTGCCTCTAAATATTATAAGAAATATAAGTTATATTTTATCTAAATTGTAATCTTGCTGAGTTCGATATTTAAGTGCTCTCGTTAACATAAGATATGAATATTATTTCGGATATGTACTACGATGCGAACTCAAGTAGCGTTTTGTCCTTGAAGTACGAGAAAGAACGAGCTAATATACAAAATATGTTCATCACCGTGCTTTTGTGTTTCAAGTGCTCTCAAAAGTTTCTTTTCTTTCAACTTTAAAGGTTTTATTTATTTGGCTTTATTTAGTACTACGTATGTGAAAATAATTACTAAATGTCACTTAAAATAAATAAATATATCATAGTATTCGATTTGGTTTGGTTTGTGATTAGTTCCAAACATTGATCCGTGAACCGAACCGAACCCAACTGAGGTCAGTTTGAGAAATGTCAAACCAAACTGTTAAGATTTTTGGACGGTTCAATTTGATCGATTTAAGTGGTTCTGATCAGTTCCTAGTGGTGGTTGACGAGGCGGCAGTGGTCGTCGATGATCAAAGGGAGGCAGCATGTGGTTGTAAAGCAGGGACGACATGATTTTGATCGAAAGGATGCGGCGATGGTTAGAGGACATGCTAGTGGTGATTGAGAGGGCATGACGCTTATGGTGGTGATTGAGCTTTAGTTTTATAAGAGTTGGCCCGTACACCATCCTTTAACTTTAGCTATTACACCTGTGATTGTTTACCTGAGATTGGTTCTTGAAATTTTCATATTAAGATGGCATCGAATATCAAGGTCTTAGGATGCTAAGGGTGTTTTGGTCGATACTGTGGGTTATTTGTAGCGAGCGATGAGTTGTTTTGTTGAGCTAATGGAATGATGGTCATTGGTCTTGGCTATGGTGGATGTTGGCATCGATGGAACAACAATGCAAATTGCATATATGTGGGGTTCTTCTGTATGTGGCTCTAGTGAATGAAGATGAACATGGGAATGAGGGATGGGTTTTAATGATGGTAATCGACCGGAGAACCAAGAGTTAACAAATAGAGAAGAGCCATTTCAATATATGGAGGAGAGCGAGAACACTAATGGTGATGAAAATGCTCAAAATAAAGAAATGGAGGTTGAGAGCATTGAGAAAGAGATTGGAGTCAATGCAGACCAAAAGGCGAATAACCTAGTTGACTTTTTTCATTACTTGGATTTCCAAGGATAGAAGAAGAAAATGATAAATTTTGCATGGTGAAGGAAGTTGAAAAGCTGCCACATGAATATGTCAAAGAGGTTGATATTTTTATGAATTATTTTTGCAAATATTATCTTGATAAACATGTTATACAATTAAAAAAGTGTTTTCGTTAAAAGACAAACATGTTATTCTCAGCTTGGTGCGGAGAATTTGTTGAGTGACATGGGTTGGGTGAACATGAAAACATTTTTTGACCCGGATGAGTTACTTGAAATGTCCAAAGAAAATAGTCAAAATCAAGTATACACACAGGTGACTAAGAAATGTCAGATGTGCAATAAGAAGATGACCCACATACGATACACACCAAAAGAAATGGTAAAGAAGATTGTTGTTGTTTTGGAGATGAAGACCATTATTGGCACTTATCAAGCCCCTCAATCATGAATAATGTTTGAAAACATAAATCAAGTTTATAGGGGGGTGTTGAAAATAAACTTGTTATGTTTTTTACAGTGGTGTCATAGCGCCAGGTTAGTGGTGTCATAGCGCCAGGTTAGTGGTGCTCAAATGAGTATGTGAGTTTGAGTGACCTTCACTCTCCAACACATTGGAAATCTGGAAATAATCCCTCTGTTAACCTTCAACTCCTTTGTTTTTAAAACTTTGCTTGATCGTTGAGGATTCTACAGAATTACTCTATCTAAGCCTAGATCTAGAGTGCATCAGTTGTTGCATCATGAATTTAAGGTCATTTAGACCTTGATGGACAGCTGGTGTTGGAAATTTGATGCAATCAAAATCACAAACAAAAACTTTGAGTCGCGTATCACTTTTTTTTAGACTTTATTTGTCCCCACTCAAATAATAAGTTTGTTGACGGGTTAAAGGCAAACAATGCTTCTGGATACAACAAATCTTAAGAATCTGCAAGCAACAAATTCAAAAATTTCCCTTGGAATTCTCTTTGAAACAATGTAAGCTTTGGCTATAGAAATTTTGCGGAAAAGGTTTTAAAGATTGCACATGTTCTGGAAAAAACAGAAACACTTTGCATTTATAGAATCTAAAGAGGTGTCTGTTGAAAAGACACAACTGCTGACAACATTTAACATAACAATAAGTGGAAATGATATAAGTAATTACACATTTTAAGTAAAACATAATTTCAAAATAAAACATTTTCCAAAAATATAATCACGCTTTTGCACGATTGAAGCAAGCGTGCAAAAAATTCTTAGTGCGCCTAATAATGCGCATAAACTCGTGCACCCGCATGGGGGTAACATGAAGACTATCACACTCTAGTCATACTACCAAGTACAATGTAAAAGCACCATTCCACTTATAAGTTCTTTCCAAAGTCCATTTCTATGCAATGTGAGACTTAAGAGTTTGCTTGTCTTCAAACAAACTCCTTAAACCCAACAATCCCCCATTTGTTTGAAAATAACAAAAGATTTTAAAACATCTATAGCCAAGACATACGTGAAACTAATATGTATATGTAAAGGTATCTTTCAATATAAACCTCTTGTTAGTGCAAATTATTCAAAGTTCTATAAGAGCTACTAGTGGCCTTAGCTTTAAATTAGCTACTCTTTACTATAAAATGGAGCTATTGTACTTATACAAATTTCCTGCTCCTAGGAGAAATTCTTAGTCAACTAAGCACTATTATGGCCTTGTGCTATATCATGCTTCATGAACTCTCTAGAAAATAAACCCAAACTTTCATAAGAAGCGACACCACTTCTAAGTTCATATAAGTGAAGTTATGCTATGTGTTTCCGTTATTAAGAACGCATAACAAAATAATTTTATATTTCATTAAGAAAAAATTCTCAGCCTCCAAGTCGTAACGGATAGTACTGGATACTTGATTATTAGGGGGCTCACCATTATCAGTACTAGAAATCACACATGATTAACTTTTTTTTACCCTTAATACCTTACAACTAGTCATTTCCTAGTGTTAGGTTGGGTTACCATTACTGATGATTAATTCAATGGGTTTCAGCCCCATCTCAAACGATGTCATTCTTACTACCTCTCTTGACAAAGCTTTTGTAAGAGGGTCTGCCAAGTTTTTGCTTGATCTCACATAGACAATTATAATAACGCCATCTTGTATCAATCGTCTCACAAATTCATGTCTTGGACTTATATGTCTAGACTTACCATTATAAGTACTACTATATGCCCTTGATAAAGTGGCCTCACCATCACAATAAATAGAAATAGGAGGCATAAGATTAGGCCATATATAACAACAAGTTTCTAATCCATTCTACTTCACTACAACTTGTTGCAAGAGCAATAAATTCGGAGTTCATAGTAAAATGGGATATGCACGTCTAATTCTTACTTGCCAAAGAAAATGCTCCTCCTGCAAGGGTCCCAACTAGAAGTAGACTTATTATCTCCCATACTCGCGATCCAACTTACGTCGTGTATCCTTCTAATACAGCTGGATAGTCATTGTAGAACAATGCGGATCGCATGGTTCTCTTAAGGTAAGTGAGGATTCTGCCAATAGCCTTCCAATGTTCTACAATTGGGTTACTAATAAATCAATTAAATTTACAAACAGAGAAAGCAATATCCGGTCTCATGTAATGCATAACATACATTAAGCTACCAAGAGCACTAGGATATTCTAGTTGTGCTACTGCTCTACCTTCCTAATTTCATATTTGGTTCAAAAGAAGTACTGAACTCTTGAAATCCAAGATGTATAAACTTAGTTAATATTTTCTCAATATAATAAGGTTGACTTAAAGCATAACCCCCCCCCCCCCCCCCCAACCCACACACACACATACTATGCCTTCTTACTTTTATTCCTAAGACAATATCCACCTCACCTAAATCTTTCATTTTAAACATGGAGGATAAATACTGCTTTGTCTCATTTATCTGAACCATTTTAGTTCCAAAAACCAACATATCATCAACATACAAGCAAACTAACACTCCATAGTTAGTAATGAATTTAGAATAAATACACATGTCTGCACCGTTGTGCTTAAAAGCGAAAAATAGTATAACTCAATCGAATTTCTCATGCCACTGCTTTGGTGTTTGTTTAATCCCATACAGTGATTATACTAGCTTGCACACCTTCTTTTCATTTCCAAGTAAGACAAACCCTTCGGGTTTCTCCATGTAGACTTCTTCACTTAAGTCCCCATTTAAGAAGGTAGTCTTAACATCCATTTGATGAACATAAAAATGGGTGCTAAAGCCATGAGAATTCAAACTGAAGTTATACCAGCCACTGGTGCATAGGTGTTGAAGTAATCAGTTCTCTAAACCCTTTGGCTACTAATCTAGCCTTAAAGGTTTGAACAGAACCATCAGAATTGTATTTTCTTCAAAAACCCACTTACACCCTATTTTGGAACTTTGGGGTAAAGAAACTAGTACCCATGTGCTGTTAGACGTAATTAAGTTCATTTCATCATCTATTGCTTCCTTCCAAAATGATGCATCCCTTGATGACATACCCTCACTAAATGGCTTAGGGTCTTCCTCGAAATTTAGCACGATAGGGTACCTGGTGTTTATATTATTATTTTTGTCACCTTTAACAAGAAACACAATATGCTGAGAAGAAATAAAATCGGGATTTTTTTTCTTCTATTTCCTTGTTGTAATGCGTCTTTTAGGTTATGCTGGCTGATTTCTAGAATCAGTAAGCTGATCCCTTCCTTGCATTCCCAATCCTAGAGGTTCATTTGGGCCATTTCTTAATAATCATCCTTTATGATATCAAAATCAGTGGAAGACTTATTTTTAACGAATTCTACATCTCGAGATTCTACTGTCACATTAGACTCCAAATCAAGAAGTTTACACGCCTTGCTATTTTTAGCATATCCAACAAATACACTTCTAACTATCCCTTGGTCTAAGCTTAGTCCTTTTAGGATCTGGAACTCTATAGTACGCGAAATACCCCCACACTTTTAAAATGAAAGGTTAGGTTTTTTACCTTTCCATACTTCATAAGGGCTCACGTTATTCCTTTTGGAATGCATCTTATTATGAATATAACATGCGGTGAGCAAAGCTTTCGCCACAAGTTCAAAGGCATTTTACCATTAACTATCATACAATTAACCATTTCTCCAAAAAAAACTGGTGTTTCCAGTCAGCCAGCCCACTTTTATACCGGTTTATTGGGGCATAATTCCAAATTTTGCTGAAAGAATGGGGATGACGAAAGCTCAAGATTGGTGGAGACATCAAGTATGGGAATGGGTGGTTGAGGAGCTTTGTCAGAATAGATTTCCAGTAAAAACTAACTGAAAATATTCAAATCGACTAGTTTTGCACCCGCTTCTGAAAGATTGCTCGCAAGGGTAGCGATGGGGGATTCTTTCATCACAAGAAAGTCATCTTCAAAGTTTAGGTATGCAATGAAGATGCATAATTCAGGCGAATTCACAGGCAAAGTCTTATAAGAGACATGCAAATGAAGTTTGTAAATCGAGTCAAAATTGAAAAAATGAATTTCTTTTCCTTTCGCTTTGTTGTTGTGGTTAAAAACTACATCATACCTGCTTGGTAGATTGTTTCGAAAATAAGGTTCAATGGTGTACTAAAACTCTAAGTTGCAAACAATCAAACTCTATGTAGCTTGAACAACATCTTGCCTTTTTGTCTAGATTTATTTCTTCAGAGTGCTCCAAACATTAGATGAATGTTGTTCCCGTGCATATTATGAAAATCATAGGAGAATGACAGAAGGGTATTTTGGTAAAGTTGCATAATGCATTGGATAATCTGGCGCTGCTTTTTAGCTACTTTCATTGACCGAGCTTTCACCATCTCTCTACATCTAGGATTCCCGGTCTGGAAGAAAGAATACTCTCCCAAAGCTTGGGATGGTATTCAGAGTGGTTACCGACCATTTCTTCGCTCGAAGCTCAGAGCTCCTAACTCAAAGCAGCGATAAACCAAAGTGAGGCGGCCCTCGTTGAGACGATTAACTGACTGAACCATCAGGAGGGTATTCTTAAGCTTTATAGAATATTGGTCTAGAACTAATTGTGGTTGACGGCTTTAGATGGGTTGGAAAAGGGAGCCCTTTCTAACCTTGGGTGTATATGTATATATATATACCCAAGGTTAGGATGGGCTCCATTCCTAACCCATATAGAGCCATCCACCATGGCCAACTTAAATGGCTCCAGATAACCTTTCTCAAAAAAGCAAAAAGCAGCACTGCACTATGTGTATTCCGAAGCTACCCTTTCGCACTTGACCTTTAATACTTAAAGATATTATAATGGTAGGTTCTTAATTATCAAATAGTGCACCAGATGGTCTCATGCACTATTTTTATGGCAATGTTCAAGTTTTTTTTCCTGTTGGACTCTTGTTCATCAACATCAACTGAAGGATCTTATAATATGCTTTGATTGGGAGTTGTTCAATAGCTGATTTTATGCTATTGCTATATAGGAAGTTGTTTGATTTTGTCTATATCCCAGGGAAGAAGTACACAAATTGTAATCACACCGCAATAATCACCGGTTAACACCACCGTAAATTAACAATCACTAATTACCCCATTTTCTCCCGATCATAACCACTAACACCGGCAACCACCACCGTACAAACAAACTTACCACCATTTACCCCGGTAACCCACCATCACCCATAACCATTCTCTCATCGCTGCACCACCAACACTAACACCATTCACTCATTGCGACACCACCAACAACCACAGCCACCAACAAACCCACCACCACTCATCCCCTACAGACCACCAATAGCCACACTTGGCAGACCCACCTAAATTCTCCCATGACTGCACTGCCAAGACCAGCCACTACAATCCACCCACTACTAATGGTGTTAAATGAGCCAGTCAGCGCAGGCCCAACGGGCTTCATAGCAAAATGCACCGGGCAGAGCCTAAGCCTGGGAAAACAGGCCAGGCTTGGGCCGAGCTCTCTCAAGAATATGAAGGCCCAGCCCTAGTCCAAGACCTTGGCCCAAAATTTATGGTCGGGCTTGGGCTAGGCTCGGGCTAGCCCAAAAAATAATTTTTAATCTTGTAATAAACTTAAATTTATGATACATTTATTTACAGGTCCTCCTCTTTCAATCCCGGCTTGGTACTTGCTGCGTGTAAACAAATAGGACAGTTACCTTTTTTCAATTATATAAAATTTAATTGTTCAAAAAAAATGAAGCATGTTCATATATATATTTTACTTTGAATATATATTTCATTTGTTCAAAAATATCAACGACGAGAATATAAAACATATTTTATTCTAAAAGTTGAGAAAAAAAGAAAAGAAAAGGAGTTTACCTAATTATGTAGAAGATCTTCGACATTGTCATTGCTGCTTTTTCTATTCTCAATTTTTGTTTTTACTCCCAGTATTTAACATCAACATAATCCTTCCAACAAATACATAACTCCATTGATTCAGGAATAAGATGACTCCTCGTGTCATCCAACACCTTCCTACTTGCTAAGAAACATGAATATGAAGTAATTGTGGAGACTTGCACCAATAGTACAATATGGGCAATTTGAGATAAAACACGACAATTTTTTCATATTGTTTTAAAAATATTAATATATATCTAAATTCTCTTGCTTATCTAATGATAGTGAAGCATCGTGGTTTGTATTCGAGTATAAATCAATTTCATTAAAAGAGGGAAATAAAGAAGAACCTGTAGAAGTTTCTTCCACTTTTACTTGTTTTGCAGCTACACTTTCAACAGCATTCAGATGCTTCCCATTATATATTTTACAGCTAGATAATATTGCGTGCACGCGTATGTCAGCATAATTTCGATACTTGTAAACTGTAATAAAGTTGTTTAGACGACGTTCTTAAAAAAATTGTATGTGTGTATGTTGCAGTTGAACCATAGCCCATTTTCTTATCTAATACTGAAATAGAATAATGTTCACCATACAACTTGAACCTAGGATCCAAAGTAGTGGCAATAACAAAAATAACATGCAATTCCTCCCAATTTTTACTAAATTTTTTGTTCATTTTTTTCACTATCTCACTAAACATTCTTATATATCTCATTCTATCTTAAACTTGTGCCATTTTAAGTACTTCTGGTATGGTTTAAGAGGATGTGTGATAGTACGTACCAGACAATAGAAGGGTAGACGTATGAAATACCTCCAAAAATTAAATCAGGTATGCAGCTAACTGCCGTTCCTCGGGAGTTGGTAAGTCTTGTGCGGACTTGGTTAGTAGGTAGTGAATATAAATTGGTTTGTATATCATAACATGTAAAAGCATATGATATGTGGAGTTCTAGCTTTGCTGCATATCTGTAATAGGTCTACTACGAGCAAATTATATTGAGTATACAAATCTTTAAATTCTTGTATTCTCGGACCCAGAGAATCAACAAGCATAACCATATATATCCCTTAATTTGGAAATAATTGGTCCTATAGCAGCTAAACCATCTTCAACAACTAAATTAACTATATGGCAAACACATTGAACATGAAAAAATCTCCCATCTAGTAAAGGTCTAAGGTTCATCTATAATCATTCAACAGAGCATTATTATTGGAAGCATTATAAAAACTAACACTCAATAACTTGTCAGTTATATTAAAGGTGTTACATATTCGGATTATAATGTCTGCAACATAAGATGCATCAGATGGATATGGAAAGATTTCAAAAGCAACGACTCTCTTGTGCATAACTCAATACATAATCAGTTCAATGTGTCGTAACATAAGAATAATTAAGCATAGTGTAATGAGATCTCCAAGCATCAAACGTAAGACTAACATTACCATTATTTTTTTAAAATAATCAATTAAGCGTTGTTTAGCAACATAATATTATTTAAGTGCATAAGACCTAGTAGTATTTATCTACAAAGGTTGCATATAAACCTTTTTATACAAAAGTTGCACATAAGTATGCATATATCTAGTATACTTTTTCATTATTGGCAAAAATAAAGGTTCTTCATGGTGCACAAAAATTCAGCAAGACCATCTAGTGTTGTTGCTAACTTGAAATAAATTACTTACTGTCGAAAGATAATTGCGTTTGGCTCTTCTCAAGATGGCCTTGAGAAGATGCACATGGCATTCAATGCGTATTAAGATATGAATTACAACTACCACAAGTAAAATATTTTAAAAATACTTACATTGAACTTTGCATACACCATCAACCATAACATTTGTAAAATACTCTCAGCACTTAGCTTTGAGCTTTCTATCTGCCTTTTGAATTTCTAACGGACTTGAGGCAGGATTGTTCGATCTTTCCTCTCCATGAGTACTAAATCCGGTAAAAAATGGGCGTAGGAGTATTAATGTCTCCAACCAAGCTGCATTCTTGACTAAAATGTTGTTGTTCTTGTGAAGGTGGATTATTGAAAATCAAAAAATTTTTGGTTAAAAGTATAAAAAAAAAATTGGGTTATCTAAACCCACTGTTAATTGCGCTCAAGGTGGTTGTGCTACTCGTGGCGCTAGACATTTTTGGCTACGTAGTTTTGATAGTCTTGAACTAGACATACTTTTTAAGATGATTGAGAGTAAAGAAAAAACAAAATTAATAAGACTAACTAAATAGTAAAAGAATAAAAAGTACTAAACAATAATAAGATAAAGACTAATGATTAAAAATTCTTGTAGTCAAAAAGTTGAGAGGCTTAGTACTTAGGGGTGAGTACTAAACCGTTCAAATCGATTCGAACCGCTCATATCAATCAAATCGAACCAATTCAATCCGAACCGTCCAAAGATCTTAATGGTTTGGTTTTATATTTTTCAAACCGACCTTGGTTCGGTTTGCTTCACAATTCACATTTTTAAACCGAACCGAACCGACTTATGATATGTTAATGTACTTTTAGTA
Source organism: Escallonia rubra (assembly GCA_033065855.1). Lineage (NCBI taxonomy): Eukaryota > Viridiplantae > Streptophyta > Magnoliopsida > Escalloniales > Escalloniaceae > Escallonia > Escallonia rubra. The sequence continues at coordinate 376,282 of JAVXUO010000740.1, read as the reverse complement.
ATATTTCATTGATAATTACACATATAGGGTACTAAGCAACTTCAAATAAACAAATCTTGAAAGTTAAAAGAAACGAAAACATTAACAACAGTTAGAACACAAACATTTTGTGACCAATATCTAGTTTATATTACTCATTCTTTCTCATTCATCAATGAGAACTTATATATCGAATGAAACAAGTTTATATGCAATTTAAAAAAATATATAACTTCAATTAGTAGTGTGCAAAGGAATAACGTCTTTAAGTGGGCAAACCAATCCAAACCGACTAAGCCGAACTGTTTAAACCGACCAGAACGAACCGTCCAAACCGATGATGTTTGGTTTGATTCGGTTCACAATTTTTTAAACCGAGGGTTAACGTTTCGGTTTGTGGTTTGACCCCCAAACCGAACCAAACTGAACCGTGCTCACCTCTATTAGCACTTACTAAAAATAAGAATGTATAAGAAAGCTAATAAAATGTGGATAAGAGAGAATTGTGAATTGCTGTGAAAAATGTGAAGAAAATGAATCAATTTATAGATTTTCAAAACTTGTGAAAGACCAAGAATGCCCCTAAAAACTAACCGTTTATAGTTGTTGGGAAGATAAATATGTAAAAGTGTATAAAAGAGTTCTTGGAATAAGGTTGGACGAAAATATCCCTCAAACTAGCCGCTATATAACTGTTAGAAGGATAAAAGTGTAATTTTCAAAAAACCGAACTATGTTGGATGGAATTTGATAATTTGAATTTAAGCGAAACGGGCCGAGCCGGGATCGAGCTTGGCCCGGACTTGGACTCGGGCAGGTTTGGATAACAGTCGCGGGCCAGATTTGATCTTAAAACGGGTCGGGCCAGGCTGTTTTGGGGGAAAAAGGAAGCTCGGGCCCAGTCCAAGCCCTAAGCCTTTCGGACCTAGACTTGCATTGTTCATCCAACGGGCCATGCCAGGTTGGGCTCGGCATTTTTGTGGCTGGACCGGGCTTGCCCAACGGGGCCCTGGCACGTTTGATACCTCTACCCATGACTACACTACCAACACCACCCACCACCATTCACTGCCGCCAGTACCAACAAGAGCCACAACTATTGCCATTCCATTGCAATCAACGAACTCACCACAGACAACGAATCGACAACCCACTAGAGTGTCACTAACCGAAAAAGAAGTGCCAACATAATTACATAATAGAATTGGACTATTTATCACACAATTGTTTGTTCACTTCCTTAATAAAGGTGTTGGGGTCCATTGTCCTTGTTATTGGCATTAGCGGGGTTTGCTTGTCGAACACAAATACGACTTGGCAGTTGACCAAAATATTGGACCTTCGTAAGTAAACTTGGGGAGCTAGGTGCAGACTGTTTCTCGATATTCTTTTAGTCCCTTCCGCTCCTTGATGGACAAGAAAGAGGAAATTCTTAATTGTATCACTTTTCCATGTTTCAAACAAAGTTGTCATGCAGCAGCAAGTGGGTTTTGGCATCAACCTACAAGTTTTATACACTAACCATATTATTAGTATCAACAGTGCTACATAACGATATTCACCAAGATTTTTATGTCCCTAAAGGTGATAATTTTTTTTTAACAAATGCCAATATAATTTCCACAGAAAATTGGGTGAAACCCAAAAGGAAAATAAGAGAAAAAAGAAGAACAAACTCCCGCTTTTCGCTAATTTTTTTTTATTAAAATAGAACAAACGCGATATATGAATGACCACTTCGATATGTTAAGAATTCAATTTTACAGCACCTATAATGCTGTGGAAGAGGGCTTTCATGGGTATAGTTTTATCTTTTGAGAAGAATATGTCATAACATATAACACTTTCGGATATGTGCAATACGCTGAGAATACATAATTTTACACGTATTTATTTGTAAATATACGAAAATGCCATATAAAAGCATGACCGTCTAAAAGGAAACTCTTTTGTGTAATAGAGCTCAAATATATTTCCACTGGGATTTACTCTCAACTTAGCTATGCTTATTAATGTTAACTTCTATCAGATTTGGTGAAGGAATTTTGCTTCTACCTAAAGGAAATACATTTCAAGGCATAATTCTTGCATGGGCCCTCTTTATGATATGGTCAAGTATCTCAAGCGTAAAGCCACACCCCAGTCGATAGTTGCCACATATTTCTTGGTCCATGCTCTTGTCTTTCTTTTTTGGGATTCAAGCACATTTCAAACACCTCTTATATCTTCTGCAAAAGAAAATCCATAAATGCACCAAAGTTTGGGTCTCATTCTCGTTCAAGCTTGCTCAGTGCCCAAAGACAAGTACTCTAAGATGGAAAGTCTCTTCTTTAGTGCTCTGGGTTCCTCTTGTCTTCTACTAATACTCTACTGCGTGCTGAGAACTTTTAACTCCATTTGGTGGAAGCCAAAAATCTTAGAGAAGCACTTAAAGCAACAAGGGATTGGAGGCACTTCTTACAAGTTTTTGTATGGTGACATGAAAGACCTTAAGAGGATGATGACGGAAGCCTGGTCCAAGCCCATGGCCTTGAGCCACCAGATTGCACCGCGAGTCAACCCGTTCTACCACCAAATGGTGCAGAACCACGGTAAGCAAGGATGTAACTAACTCAAAGTCATCTATATTTATGGAAGCGTGCTTAGCCAATAGCCCACTTGTTTTAATAGAAACACAGCATTCAAAGAAATCTGAAATGAGAAATGGATTGACATGAATTCAGAAGTAAAGAGATCTTATGGTGATTCCCGGTAAAAGAGAGGAGGACAAGCTCATTTGCTAAGTGCATAGGGCTTCTTATAAGTGACAACCTGTCACAAACAAATTGGAGTATAATGCATATAGCTTCTCATAAAACGAAAAATGATAAAAAAGATCAGTATCCTCTACAATCTTAATCGTGAATTGTAAAGGTTTTGTCCACGGTACAAGTTACTCCAAACTCACATACAACTTATTTGTGACGCGTCAATTATTTGCTTTCCTGTTTCTATGTGTGTCTTATTGTGCTGAATATAGTCGATGTTTGCGACGTAGGAAAAATTTCTGTGGCGTGGATTGAAACAAGACCAAGGCTGATAGTAGCCGACCCAGAGCTGATGAGGTTGATATTAGTGGACAAGCAAGGTCACTTTCAAAAGCCACCAGTCAACCCTCTTGTGGATCTTCTAACACTGGGTGTCTCAACCTTGGAGAGACAGAAATGGGCTAAACGCAGAAAACTGATTTCTCCTGCTTTCCATCATGAAAAAATACAGGTACTTCTCATGTTATCCATCAATATAATTCATGCAACATCTTGATTAACATATGTTTTGTCTATTTTGCGTCATGTTACATTTGTATGATATGATTGGCTATCCACACCCGTTCTTTTGCCTTTCTCATATCGGTTAAATAATGATGAACAATTAAATATATAAGTCTCGTGGGCCTCTCCTCTCATAGTCAATTGATTTTGAGTTGGATACTTTCACACTTTTCTCTTTTTTCTGAACTGTAACCAGATAAAGATACATGCATTTATTTTTGGTACATCACACCCTTCGTATCAGCTAACAGCCAGTCTTATAGTAACATATTTGTATTGTGACAAAAGTTCTTCAGATGCATCAAACTTGATAAAAATGTCGGGTGATACCACACGATAGTAAATGATCCCTGTAGGAAATCTTGCAATAGGAATGTTCATGTGTAGAATTCATGGATTACAGCATATAAAACAATTTACCTAACATGGTTATGGTAAGCAGGGGATGCTGCCAGCATTTTCGGATAGTTGTTATAAGCTGATAAACGGATGGAAGAAGTTGGTGGGTTCTCAAGAATCATATGAACTGGATATTGCATCCGAGTTGCAGAACCTTTCTGCAGATGTTATAGCTCGATCAGCCTTTGGGAGCAGCCTTGAGGAAGGGAAGAAGATATTTGAACTGCGAAAAGAGCAAGTGGTGCTTGTTATTGAAGCATCACAAGCCCTTTACATCCCTGGTTTAAGGTGGAATTCCATTTCTAATTTCGTTCTCTAAGTTAATGGACAAAATTTAGCTTAAATCCGCATATCAATAGTATAAACTTGTAGCTAAACAACATCTTTTGTGATACTCCAGTATTTCTCAAAATACGATTAGTAATTCTTCAGCAAAAGTTACAAAAAGGCATCATTACAATATTTTTGCCATGATAAATAATTAGATTTTCGAGCTATACATTTGCCATATTTTACCCTTTGCTTACTGTGGCCTAGAAAACCTACACCATAAACTATTTTGAAGCAGCCATAAGAATTAGGCTCGAGATGTTAATAACGTAGGTCTTTTGAAAATACTTCTTATCGTACTAAACGTATTTACTATCCAGATTTTTACCTACTAAGAAGAACAAGCGGAGATATGAGATAGACAATGAGATCAAATGCATGTTGAGGAACATGATACAGAAGAAAGAGGTGGCAGTGCAAAATGGAGAACCATTTGGGGATGATCTACTTGGCTTGCTCTTACAGTGCAAAGGAGAACTTGATAATGAGATGACAACTGAAGATGTGATAGAAGAATGCAAGTTGTTCTACTTCGCTGGCCAAGAGACCACCGCTAACTGGCTCACATGGACAATCATAGTCTTGTCCATGCATCCCAATTGGCAAGACAAGGCTAGAGAAGAGGTTCTCCAAAGCTGTGGGAAGAATAAACCTGATCTTGAAACTATAAACCACCTCAAGATTGTAAGTAAATTTGAAGCTCACACCTTCTAGTTTTTTCTTCCATTTTTGTTTATGTTATTTCAAACTTCTATGCCCAAGAAAGGGATGCTTCCTAAGGATGAATAATCCCTTTTCGCTAAGCCCCTAGTAACATCTTTCTTCGATCAGGTTACAACCCTTCAACCGACTAACCCCTGCCCAACCAGAAATCGCTTCATATCGTAACCTTGCAGGTTATTCGCCCGACAGTTCCAGGAGAGAAAAGAAAAAGGTCGTAGATCTTTAGTACTTCTATGTAAACCAGTTCTTTGATAGTTTAAGTAAACAATTACGTTTTTCTTAGCTGCGATTTAGAATTAGCACTACTTATTTGGCATAGGAAGACAGAAAAGACTGTAGCATGGGTACCTTGAAAATTTAGTTCGCTGAAACTATTTCTGAGACACTGTTGCAACTAATCACCCAAATAGAAAGTTAAAGTTACACATTCAACATTTAATTCAAAATGATGCACTGTTCATCTATGATGAAGGAAATAACTCTAGTCAAATGTCCTTCGTCTAACAGAATGTACTCAATTTCAGGTTTCTATGATTCTACAAGAAGTTATAAGGTTATACCCACCAGTGACTGGACAATTCCGACATACTTACCGGAGAACCAATATCGGGGGCATGTCAATCCCTGCTGATGTTGAAATATTTTTACCGACGCTGCTGCTTCATCATGATACAAGATATTGGGGTGACGATGTACACGAATTCAGGCCAGAAAGATTTTCTGAAGGAGTTCCAAAGGCATTCTTTCCATTTGGATGGGGACCCAGATTCTGTCTAGGCCAAAGCTTTGCAATGCTAGAAGCAAAATTGGCTCTTGCCATGATTTTGCAGAATTTTTCGTTTGAGCTCTCGCCGTCTTATATGCATGCTCCTTATACTACTATAACGCTTCAACCTCAACACGGAGCTCCTGTAATACTACACCAGCTCTACTTTAGCTGTTTTTGTCGTTCAGAATAAGGAGTGTATTCATCCAATGGCTAGCGCCAAGATATGAAGCCCATTACATATTTTATAGTTTTGCTTTCACGGTTTCATAGCTATTGTAAGACATCTCTTCCATTGCTTGCCAACACACATATACACACAAGTTTTGCTGTTTTCTTCTTAAATATGAAATACGGGTTTCATCTCAAGCCAGCCTAATTAGAACTCATAACTTAACTAGCTTGTTGGCGGTCTAGTTGAGAAGGCAAGAAGTACTTGAGAATCCTGCTACTGCCCTGGAATTAACACGAAGAACGACAAATGCTTAGAGGCACGTTTCATAATTGATTTGCCATCGGCAAAATATAGTTCAGAATACAACAAAGTTTAATCTATACATTGATTGTCAGCCTGCTAAGTGAACTAAAAGGACAGACCCCGGATTCGTCCATATATACCAAGTCTCTACCATATTGTTCATTTGGCTTGATTGGCTGTAATTTACAAGCTCACCGGTCCATATTCATAGGGTCAAATGTACCCCTTCAATAGCACCTACTAGAATCTGACAGTGTGATCCTGCAGTTATACCAGCGGCTGCTCGTTTAAGATGAACAACATTTGAATATGTTGTTGTCGTACCATGGTTGTGTTTGCGTCCAGTTGCAAACTTAAAATCGAGTTGTAAGCAAAGCTATACTCAATTTATAGTACAAAATTTTTGCCAGGACTTCTCTAAAACTGCAACGTATGATATTAAACTAAATCAAACTTAAAAGATGCGCCCACAAAGATCTTGGTTGGATTAGAGAAAGAAAAGGATGCTGAACCAGGACTATGCCTGGTCTTCAAAGTATTACGCATTGATTGCCAAGTGCCAAAGAAAAGAAAAGAAAAGAAAATAAGACTAAGGGTGCGTTCGACAAAACTAAAATTTAAGTGCTGAAGACTATTAAGGCTCTGTTTGAAGTTTTCAGTTTTTTTCTCCAGTTTTGTAATCTGGAGAAAAAAAACGCGTTTGACACAGTTTTTTTTTCTTCAGTTTTGAAAACCAGTTTTTAAAACAGGGCTGTTTTTGAAAACTCTCATTTAGTAGTTTTGGGTTTTCAGTTTTGGTTTTTATTTTGAGACCACCACCACCCTCCCACAGCCATCGCCCACCACCGACGACCGCCACCGCCACCACAAACTACCACCAAAGAAAAAACTCAAAATAAAAATTGGGTAATCAAACACTCATAATAAAAAACTCAAAATGAAAACTGGGTAATCAAACACTCATTTATTTTTGTAAAAAATAAAAAACTAAATTGATTTTGATTTTGATTTTTTTGAAAACAGAAAAGCAAAGCTAGAAGTGATTTCAAACGCTTAAAGTGCTAAATTTGTAGAACTGAAAATTCTAAGCTGCTGAATGTTAGGTACTGAAAAAAAATCGATGCTGCCTGAAACTTAAGTGCTGAATCATTCCATTTTGTTTGGTAAAACATAACAACTAAAGTCTAAAAGCTGTTTCATTTGACACTAATGCCCTTTTACGCTATTTTTTAAAACTTCACCTACATCATTATACAATTAGACAATTGAACGTATTCCTGTACCAATGCTTGTAGCCACTCCACAAATACTATCACCAATAACAGAACACTAGTGTTAGTAGCACTAGCAGCAGCATCAAGCATAGGCTGTGAAAGAATGAGCCGTTGTACTTGTCAGGTACATCATCGCAATACGTCTCTTTTGCAAATTCTAATATTTCTAAACGATGCTTGTGGGTGTTGAAACTTAGCTATATGTACATACAAATTCATTGGCCATATCGTAGTATTGGTAGTGCGTAACGTCCCAATTTTTTTTTAGCGTTAATTTCAAATAAACAAAGGCAGAAAACAACAAAATATCCAGTCTCCCAATTGGGTATTCAGAGCATCTAAGAATAAGTCTCTAAGAAACATCAATAAATATCACACCAGCTTAAAACAGTTGCATTGACCTCAAATTACTCCTACACGAGCTCCAAAAATAAAATCTAAAGCAAAATCTATTCGATAATAAATATAAAAGGAATGTCATTCCCTAAAAAGTTTCTTACTTAGCCATACATTATAATCTTTTGCACAGCTCCGAACACTGATAACCTGAAAGTAAGATGGGTGAGCACAAAGCCCAGTAAAGATAATCGCACACACCCACCCACAGAGTACAAAGCACGCTATATTGATAATAGTACTTGGAATTGATAAAATGCGATACCAAGGTGCATGGCGAATACCAAAACCAATGTACTAACTTCCAATTCAAAAAACTAAATTAACAACAAGATCAAATAGCTTGTACCAGCGGAAAATACGATCTCAAAGAAAGGAATTACCATATATAACTAAATTTGCAGCGGGTCAAAAGGTTTAGACATGTTTAAAACAATACAAATTCAAGTTCGAAACGTTTCCACAAGTTTTGATAAGGATATCTTATATTTCAAAAAGACTCTAGCGAATTCAATAATACTTTAGATAAGTTCAAAAACTTCTTCAAATAGATCAGATATCAAAATCCAAATGTTCAATAGACGAAAACCATGGGAGCTATTAAAAAATGTGTTACTCGTGCCATCACTGACACGTGAGACAAGGTTTAGAAATTAAGATCGCGATCTCTAACTCATCCCGCTTAGCTAGCCCATGTTCCAATCTATGTGGATAAGTTAGAATTAGATATGTCACATACACTGTGACATGACTCACCAGATTATCAAAACATATACCAAATCAACTTAATAAACAACAACAGTTTGAAGCCGACAAAGTCATTCTCGTTCACACGATTCTACGCAGAATAGTTTTATTCAAGTGCTAACTTCAAGAATGAAGCCAACGAATTCTAAGAAAAGTAAAAGCCTAAAAGTTGAAAAGGACTTGTTACTATTTTCATAATGTCTAAGATCATCAAAAACTGATAAGAAACGAATAAGATAGAGCAAGTCAAAGTAGGCTGATTTGCAGTGTCAAACAGCAACTTCTACACCGATGAATAACTTTAAAACTGAATTTCAATCAGAAAATAGACCAATTATGATCAAATATAAAACTAATAAGTTTAATAGAAATCTTTAAGGTTTCCAGATTGTTTAGAATCATCAAAAACCAATGAGCAATAAAGGAGAGAGAACAAATCGAAGTAGGTTGATTTACAGTGTCAAAAACAGAAAAGTATGCACTGATAAATAACTTTCGAACTCAATTTTGGCCAAGAACCAAATGGATTCTGATAAAACCTTAAACTAAAAAGTTGAATAAAGCTCTCAAAGATTTCATAATGTCTAAGATCATTAAAAACCAAAGAGAAACAAATAAGATACAATAAATCAAAGCTGGTTGACCTGAATTGGCTGAAATATCAGCATAACAATGTTCAGGTCTATTTGTGAATATTGATCACTTGGAATTTCGGAAGACCCAAAAATACAAAGTTGTAGTACACTATTTGAGGTTTTTCAAAAGTGTGTAAGAACAATGAAATTGGACAAGGAACGAAAAAATACGGGCTCTTGAAGTTGCTACAAAGATTTACAACAAAAAGATCACGAATCAAAGTCAATAATCGAAAGTACAAAGAACTATTTAGCATAACGATCAAGAATATAATTAGGGTTCTAAAGAATCAATAGATTGCTTAAAACAATAAATCAGTTGACGAACGGATCGATAATCAGAATTCAGATGGGGTAAATGCGTGAGAAAATCCTTACCTCAATTGTGTAAATCAACTCTAAGGGTTCGTTTGACAAAATTTTTTTTTTGGTTTTCAGTTTTTAAAGAGCAGTTTTTTAAAGAGCAGCTTAATTTTTTTTTTTTTATAAAAACAAGTGGGTGTTTGATAACCCCTTTTTTTTGAGGTTTTTTTTTTGGTGTTTGTTATCTCTTTTTTTTTTGACTTTTTTTTTCGTTGTTTGCGGTGGCGGTGGTGGGGTGTAGCGGTGGTGGCCGGTGGTGGTGGTGGTGGCCGGCGGCCGGAGGTGGCTGTCGGAGGTGGCTGCCGGCAGTCGCCGGTGGCCAGAGGTGGCTACCGGCAGTGGCCGGCGGTGGTCGCCGGCGGCCGGAGGTGGTCGCCGGCGGCCGGAGGTGGTGGTGGTGGTGGCCGGCGGCCGGAGGTGGCTGCCGTCAGTCTCCGGCTGTGTTCGCCTGAGGTGGCTGCCGCCGGTGGGAGGGTGGTGGTGGTGGTCTAAGAAAAACAAACCAAAAGTGAAAAAAAAAACCAGTTTCTGGAGTTTTTTTCACTCTTACTCTTCAGTTTAAAAACTGGTTTTTAAACTGAAAAAAAAATGGTTACCAAACGCTCCTTTTTTTCAGTTTTTAAAAACTGAAAAAAGAGGAAAAAAATTTTGTCAAACTAGGCCTAAGTCTTTATCTCCTCAAACAAATTATATCAAAAACCCTACTATAATAATACCCAAAATTTCAATCAAACTCTATCAATCACAATAGTTTATGTGGTTCTTACCACAAACCTCAATCCCAATATCAAAATAAGCTCTTACCTCAATGTAATTATCAAAATCTGAAGAGTGTTCTTCCTAAAAATTCTTTGGAGGCTCTTCTGAAGTTTGTTATGCTCCTAGGAATTATATTGTACGTAAATCATCGGCCTAAAAGGAATGTAATTATATTCCTAAAACGATCAGAATTGCAAAATACCCATTACGTCCCAAATTTCTCTAACTTTATAAATGGGTCAAACTAAAACCCAAATTTAAATTGGGTCATCTAATCCCAAAAGTATAACCCACTTTCCGGCAAGAAAAGTTTAAATTGATTTTTATGTCTACTATTTAATTCAAAGTCATAATACATTCTAATTCATACTTACACAAGTATTCTGATAAAAAAAATCTGGGGTGTTACAGGTAGAAGTTTTAATTTATTAACAGCCTCTCAGATTATATTTTTTGATGAGTAGATCATAAAACAAAGTTACATCTTAGCCTTGGATGACGCTCAATTACTAATCAGGAGTTGAAAATGAATTTTAGTAAAAACATTTTTATCTTTCATGATTGAAATTTGTTACTCCTGTTATTGTTTTTCATGTTTATTTCTTCGTCTTCTCTTACAGACTCACTTTTTTCATGCCAGTGAAAATTTCCCTCTTTGCATCACTATCTGAGAGAGCAAATCATACACAGGACCTTCAGTATTGAACAGGCTGATACATGTTCCACTACCCAAGGGAAGGTGCAGGTGGTGACAATGGATGCCTGTGGTGAAACCCATTTAGAGAATAAAGGATACTCAAAACTTACTTCAGAATTTGCTTCATATCAAACTCTTTCCTGAAAATTGCGCTGCTTCACCTTCTACCTCTATCCACTTCTCTCTCAATCGTAAGTCCTATATTTTTATTTTGCCGCAGATAAATCTCATCAATCACTAGGTGTACCGCCGGTGATCTTATCTTCTTCACCCTCAACCATAATGGCTTTTCCTCTCAAAATCCCTAAACGCTAGACTAGAATCACAAGATTTCATTGAATAGTGAAGCACTAGATTTGGATACGCAGAAAGGAAAACCCAAGAATTGAGTACCAATACAGAAAGAACAAATGAAATAAAATCATAATTACATTCACAAATTAAGCAACACCCACATAAATAAGTACCATGAGAAAACAAAGAAATCACGTAGCTGCAATTGTGGTTGGAGAGTATGTGAGAAGAGATTGCTACTTCGGCTCAATCTGGAGGAAGAAAAAGAGACAATGAAACAATCGGGATGAAGAGGAGGCAAATAAGGAGTTATTGAGGGCAAATTAGTCACTTAGGTGTTAAATGTTTTAATGACCTACCGTTGAGCGTGTTCAGTGATAAGTGATAAGTCAGCTATGAGTAACTTAAAATATTGGCGCCTTTAATTGACTTGCCACGTATTATTTTAAGTGGTAGAAAAAGTTGCTTATCAAATGCACTTAACTTTAAGCTATTGAAAATTTTCTCCCTTCTTCGGTTTTCTTTTTATGTGATCTTCTTGTCATAACTTATGTTGACCGCTGAAAATCATCGACTGAAAATTATTGATTTTCGCTTGTCATTAATTGTCCTTCAAGTCATGACTTTGCTCTTTAATCAATCAATCAGATCAACATTGAATTATGTGGCACATGATCTATAAATTAAAAACTTAACATGTCTACATGTCCAATCATTATCGATCAATGATAAAATTCATGCTTTATATGTCAACATTGTCCCTCTTGACTAGTGCGAGATAAGTAGTTGTACAAGTCAATAAATACGTTGTCAGGATCTTTAAGGTTTGAATGTATTTTTTTGGCGGTTATCCATCATCACATGATCTCTCAATACAGCTCACATGAGCATATATAATTGAACTAGGACTCCTTACCTGACCAATAATCACTATCCTTCCCAATTATAGTTCTTCTACCCAAGTCCATTTATGTAGATGCACTTAGACTCTTTTGGCTTGTAATTCTTTCCTCAGAATAGCAGCAAACTTCCTTTGAACTCTTCTATTTTGGGATCTGTTCAAGTCTTGATAAGTTTCTTGAGGTGCGAAGTTTTCTTTTTTCGAATCCATTAGTTTCTCTTGACCAACTAAACGCCATTGATCATCTTTTGGCACCCTTAGCTTGATCATCCTTGGTTCTTGTAATAAAACCCTTCGATTAGCGTTCCCTAGACCAATTTTGGTTTGATATTGCTTCAGAGGTCATGGTCCAAAACTAGTAGAACCCATGTTGTTTTGGCATTGCCTGATGGTACCCGGACTAAAATTTCTTGGTCCAACATTGTTCGGGTAAACTACTTGCCTAACCATTTTAGGCCGGTTCAAATATCTCTCAGATTCACTTCTTTTCCTTTGATTCTCTTGCACTTTTTCATCTATTCTATATTTTCTGCTTTCCTATCTTTTGCCACGCTTATCTTTTTTTTTTTTTGTTGCTTAAGAACGGTGCATAGACCCTACATCTTCATCCCTCATGCACAGTGTGTGCCACGAGCATCTGTCGCTAGAACATCGGAAAGATCTGAAGGTGGAACAGTCAAGATTTAGAGTCCATAAGATCCACTCTTGCTTGACTGGCCAATTTGTCGGCAGAAGCATTAGATTCCCACCAAATGAATATTAATCTGCAATCCCAAGCAAGTTTTGTATTTGAAAAATCAGGTTCCTGTCTAGATCCATGAGGGAGTTATTTGTAATGGCTTCAATTGCCTAAAAAACATCGGATTTCCAAAATTACTTTGACATATTGACTTTTCACTTGGTCCAACATTTGACGTTGAAGTTCCAAGCCTTAGAACACACTTCCTTTTCTGAATTTGACTTTTCATCACCCCACTGCACATTTCCTTTTTCTTCCACTTTCTGGCTATAATCTTTTTCCAATGGTTTTCTCTCCTTGGACTTGGGTTCAACCTCCTCACTACAACCATTAACCTCATCAAAATTCTCCTTTGGACTAACATTCAAAGACATAGTATTTATGTCAACACCATTTCTCTAAAAGGGTCACTATCGACATTCTTAACTTCTTTTCCTTTCTCAACAAACTTCAACATTTTAGCCTCAATATGATCCTACACAAGATTACAAGAGCAACCCAATAGTTAGTACTATGATTGTTTGAATTGTATGACTTATAATGTTAATGTTTCTTATCCTTATCCTTTGAAATTTTGAGAGATCCTTGGACTTGAACGAAGTCAATCTTGAATAACAAGTCAAACATTTGATCAGCTTGATTAAGGTCAAAGGAATATTACCTAAGAGTCGGTGAAGAGTTTTACTTGGAAGGCAGATTAACAGGATTTCTTATCTTAACCAAGGGCTTGCGTATGACTTTTTTTTTATTAATGATTTATGTGGCATCTATGTTTATTAAATTTATAAAATCTTGGAAAGAAGTTCCTAATATATTATCTCCTCTTCTTTTAACAACACTTCATATTGAGCTACTCTAGAATAAAGCTCAAATATATTTTTGAACTCCATTCCCTCAAATTTTTACCTGATATGTAAATCCAAACCATTTATGCCTAGATATGGCATTTAAAAATGACATTTGTTTTTTGATATCTTGAACCTTTATAAAGCTCTATAGTTTCCCCTGAAAACCGCTTCAATCGAGCCAAATTAGGTAAGGAGGTCTATGGCTCCACTCTAAAAAATTGTGCATGAAACAAATTATCCATATCCGTGTATGAAAATACATGAGTTTGATGGCAAACTAGTAAACCACGAAATTATCACTCCAGCTAGTGAATATTGAAACCACTTTAACTTTATCAACTCATTTTGACCAAGTTCACCACACATAGGCCTTTAGAAATGATTTTTAACACTTGGCCATGGATTATCCTCTGCCATAGGGTAAGGAGTATACCATCCTTATGCATTAGGGCGGTCTGAGCTTTGCCCATTATGTGGCCTAACATGTGTCTCAATCCTACTCAATGAGGCTTCTGGAATTGAGATATCGCCATTGGACAATTGAAGAGCTTTACCCTTTTTTAACGTAGCATCCATCAGTTTTATGATGGATGAAGTTTGTTTCTAAACTTCTCCAGATTAATCCTTAACGAAGTCATTGTTGGAAGTGTTTTGACTTTTCAAACTGCCGGCATGCTTTTCGGCTCGCAACGACTCAAACGGTCGGGGCTGTTTGTTTACTTGCAATGCCAACTCTTCGCCTTTAGTTAGAAGTAGCTTGACCGTCAACAAGTTTCAAAATAATCATTGTTTGGCTATCCATTTTAACAATTAGGCTTTATCAAACCATTTGTCATAGCATGAGTTGATGAACTTACATTTTTCATAAGGCAGCTGTAAAAGAATATACTAGATTTCGCACCAAGTAATAAATAAGAGAATCGAAAAAAATAACAGAAAATAGAGACATCAGATTTACGTGATTCGGCGAAAGCCTACTCCACGGTGGTAGCAGCAATTTCACTATGTTTTTCACTGGAGATTACAGACCTTTGTCTCTCTCAACAAACCCTCTCAAAGAATGGCTCCTCTCTTTTCAAGAAATACTTTTCCTACCCAAAGAATGACTCTTCTCTCTTGTCTTTTCAAAGAAAGACTCTTCCTACTCAAAGAAGGACTCTTCTCTCTTTTCTCTTGTCTCTTAAAAAAAAGACTCTTCCTACTCAAAGAAGGACTCTTCTTTCTTTTCTCTTGTCTCTTAAAACACAATACAAGACAACATATATATACTTAGAGATAAGTAGTGACTTTCTCTAATAACCAATATGGGACAAGACTTATATACTTAGTTCCAAGTCACAATCTTCTTTGAATAACCGATGTGAGACACCCACACATTCTGGGTTTTTTATTCAAGACACATTATCACAAATCTCCACCTTGGCTTGGATAAAACAAGCCACAAACAATCTGAAAAATATCATATGCCGCTACCACACCTGCCCCCTAGGGCTGCACCTCAAATACTGTTGATACTGATCAAATCTAAGCAACGCTTAAATTTGATCTCTGGAATATGCTTTGTCATCATGTCCGCTAGATTTTCATCTATGGAAATCTTCTCTACCATAACAATACCCTGAGAAATCACGTCCCGAATAAAATGAAACATGATATCAATGTGCTTGGTCCGCTCATGGAACATCTGATTTTTGGTCAGATGTATGGCACTTTGGCTATCGCAGTAAACAGTGCTAGACTCCTGCTTCAATCCTAAATCATCAACCAAGCCCTTCAACCAAATGGCTTCCTTCACTGCTTCAGTCGCCGCTATGTACTCAGCTTTTGTAGTAGACAAGGCAACAATAGTCTGAAGAGTAGCCTTCCAACTGATCACACAGCTCGAAAAAGTGAAGATATATCCTGTCAAAGATCTCCTCATATCCAAATCTCCAGTGTAGTCTGAATCCACATATCCAATAACACTACCATTCGCATTACTACCCCAATGGTAGACTAAACCAATATCCATAGTACCTCTCAGATATCGAAGTATCCATTTCACTGCCTGCCAATGATCTTTCCCAAGATTACCCATGTACCTGCTAACCACACTGACTGCATGAGAAATATCCAGTCTCGTACAAACCATAGCATACATGAGACTTCCCACTGCACTAGCATATGGAACACACTCCATGTGCTCCACCTTCTCCTGGGTCTGTGGGGAATCAGCTGCTGAAATCTTGAAATGTGCCGCCAAAGGAGTAGTCACAGGTTTAGAGTTTTTCATACCAAAGCGCTGCAGTACTCGTTCAATGTATTTTTTTCTGGGACAAGTACAAAATTCCTTCAGGTCTATCCCTCTGAATCTTCATCCCTAATATCCTATTTGCTGCACCCAAGTCTTTCATCTCAAATTCCCTTTTCAACTGCTCTTTTAAACCATTGACATATGACATCGATTTTGCAGCAATCAACATGTCATCAACATGCAACAACAAGTATATATGAGAACCATCTACGAGCCTCTGGTGATACACACAACTGTCATAGGCACTCCCGGTGTAACCTCTCTATGCCATGAAAGTGTCGAACCGCTCATACCACTGCCTTGGAGATTCCTTTAATCCATACAAGGATTTCTTCAACAAGCAAACATGATCTTCCTTATCTTGGAAGTTAAATCCCTCTGGTTGACGCATGAATATCTGTTCTTCCAACTCACCGTGTAGAAAAGCTATCTTGACATTCAGTTGTTCTAACTCCAAGCCAGATAGAGCAACCATAGCAAGCAACACTCTTATCGAAGTATGTTTTACTACGGGAAAAAATATTTCATTGTAATCAATACCTTCTCTCTGAGTAAAACCCTTAGCTACCAAGCGTGCTTTATACCTTGCATCTTCCGTTCCAGGAATTCCCTCATTCTTCTTGTAGACCCATTTGCAACCAACAATCTTCTGGCCCACAGGCGGTTTCACCAATTCCCACGTTTAATTTTTGTGAAGAGATTTCATCTCCACACTCATAGCAACTGTCCACTGCGCTGATTTTGTGCTCTTGATGGCCTCTTTGTATGTAACAGGCTCTTCAACCTCAATACTCTCTGCCACACTAATAGCATAATCAACCATATCCGCATATCCATACTTCTGAGGAGGTTGAATTTCTCTTCTCGGTCTGTTTCTGGCAATGTTATAATGTTGTTCCTGAGGTTCTTCATTCTCCTCGGTAGAATAAGAACCATCATCCTCATCTGTAGGAATTATAGGCAAAGAATCTGGAGCTCAAACCTCTAGCTCCACCTTCTTTCTGACACCGTGGTCTTTTCCTGCATCAATCAACTCTTTCTTCTTCGAAAGCATCGAAAACTCATCAAAGGTCACATCTCTGCTAATTAAGAACCTAGATGACTTAGAATCAAGACACCACAACCGGTATCCTTTTATCACATTTGCATAGCCTAAGAAAACGCACTTCTTTGTTCTCGGCTCAAGTTTACCATCATTAACTTGAGCATAAGCAGGATAACCAAATATCCTCAATTTTTTGTAATTAGCATGCTTACCAGACCAAACTTCTTCAGGAGTCTTGCAATCAATTGCAGTTGATGGAGACCTATTTACCAAATATGCAGCTGTGTTAATAGCTTCTGCCCAAAATTCCTTCGATAACCCGGCATTCGAAAGCATACATCGAGCCCTCTTAAGGAGAGTCCTATTCATCCATTTTGCAACCCCATTTTACTGTGGCGTTTTTCTAACAGTACGATGCCTCACTATGACTTCATTCTTGCAGAACTTAGTAAACTCATCCAAGCAGAATTCCATGCCATTGTCAATCCTCAATCATTTAATTTATTTGCCGTTTGTTTTTCAATCATCATCTTAAACTGTTTCCACTGAACAAAGACATCGCTCTTCTTTTTCAAGATGTACACCCAGACCTTTCTTGAGAAGTCATCAATAAAGGTCAACATATATCTGCCACCACCTTTAGAAGGAACCGTGGAAGGACCCCAAAGATCTGAATGGATATAATCCATTGTACCTTTGGTGGTAAGAACAGCCCGACTGAATTTCACCCTACACTGTTTCCTGAAGACACAATGCTCACAAAAATTCAGCTTCCCGATTTTCTTGCTTCCCAGCAAACCTTGTTTGCTTAGCACATCCATACCCCTCTCACTCATATGCCCAAGACGCATATGCCAAAGCTTGGTAGTGTCAGAATCTATATAAGAAGATGAAGCTGCTGCTGCTGCTCCTGTAACTGTGCTACCCTGTAACAAATAAAGACTATTTTGTCCAACCCTTTCATCACAACAAGAGCACCCTTCATTATCCTTATAACTCCACCTATAGCCCGATAGCTACAACCATTGAAGTCAAGCGTACCCAAAGAAATCAAATTTTTTCTCAGCTCTAGAACGTGCTTGACATCAGTCAAAGTTCTCACAATACCATCATACATCCTAATATGAATTGAACCTATCCCAACCACCTTACAGGCGACGTCATTTCTCATAAGGACTTTAACACCATCAAATGGGCGATAAGTGGCGAACCAATCCCTATTGGGACACATATGATAGGAGCAACCCGTATCAAGAATCCACCCTCTATCTAAGGAACTGGTAGTAACTGAGAGAACATCTGCACCATCAGAATTATCTTCTGCTACTCCAGCATCAGCCGTCTTGGAATTATCTTTTTTTTTTCTTTACGCTCAGGACAATCCTTTTTGTAATGCCCTTACTTATGACAATGATAACACTTCAATTTTCTGGTCTTTGACTGAGACCTCGATCTTCCTTTATTTCTAGACCCAGCATGGTCAGTGCTTCGGCCTCGAGCCATCAGACTGTCACCATGTTCTTCTCCCTTATTTTCTGAAACCTTCTTCCTTAATTCCTGAGAATTTATCACAGCCTCAACCTCCTCCATGGAGATACTGCCCTTCCCATATAATAAGGTAGTAACAAGATGTTTATATGACGGAGGTAAAGAACACAGCAACAGTAAAGCTTTATCCTCACCTTCTATCTTGATATCAATATTTTGCGGGTCTAATATTACTTTGTTATATTCATCAAGATGATTATTGATCGATGTACCTTCTTTCATCCGAAGAGTATACAGCCGTTGCTTTAAATACAGGCGATTTGTCAGAGAATTCGTCATGTATAAGCTCTCCAATTTCAGCCATAATACAGCCGCAGTCGTTTCCTGAGAAACCTTTCGCAACACGTTGTCGGCTAAACACAGTAACAGGGCACTATGGGCTCTCTCCAACATGTCTTCTTTTTCATCATCAGACATCGTATCAGAAAGACCTTGTTTCCCCTTTAACGCTTTCAACAACCCTTGCTGAATTAAAACAGCACGCATCTTTATCCTCCATAAACTGAAATCGTTCGATCCATCAAACTTCTCCAAATCATACTTCGTCGAAGTATTTGTCGCCATTGCAAGGTGCTTTCAATCTACCACTGAACCTCATCTCTGATACCACTTGTAAAGGAATATACTAGATTTCGCACCAAGTAATAAAGAAGAGAATCGAAAACAATAACAGAAAATAGAGACACAAGATTTACGTGGTTCGGCGAAAGCCTACTCCACGGTGGTAGCAGCGATTTCACTATGTTTTTCACTGGAGATTACAGACATTTGTCTCTCTCAACAAACCCTCTCAAAGAATGACTCCTCTCTTTTCAAGAAAGACTTTTCCTACTCAAAGAAGGACTTTTCTCTCTTGTTTCTTCAAAGACAGACTCTTCCTACTCAAAGAAGGACTCTTCTCTCTTTTCTCTTGTCTCTTCAAAGAAAGACTATTCCTACTCAAAGAAGGATTCTTCTCTCTTTTTTCTTGTCTCTTAAAACACAATACAAGACAACATATATATACTTAGAGATAAGTAGTGACTTTCTCTAAATAACCAATGTGGGACAAGACTTATATACTTAAGTCCAAGTCACAATCTTCTTTGAATAATCGATGTGGGACACCCACACATTCTGGGTTTTTTATTCAAGACACATTATCACAGCGGCCAACCAACAAACCATTTCCCACACTAACTTATGGCTATCCTATCACCAGTTTCTCCTCTCATGCAGAAACATCGATGCTAATGTTGGCATCACCCATTCCACTGTAAGCGCCACTATTGGTACTCCTACTACGTTAGACAAGATTACTGCTACTTGTCCCATTGTTCACAATTTCATTCCTTGCACTTTTGTTATTATTGCCATTGTTGGCAACATTGTTGTTGTTCACCCCACTATTGGGAGAGTTATTTCCAATGCCATTATTGGCCACACTAGTGTTATTGGTGCCATTATTGGCATCATAATTCCTTGCATTACTCCTAGTACTTGGCATTTTCCACTTTTATATTAAAAGTTTCCTGCTGGGCGTGCCAATGTTTGCACCAGTGGCAAACATCCAATCGAGTTCTAAGAAAGTGCAAGTTCTTTTTTTTTCCTTTCTCTAATGACTTCTTTCCAATGAAATGACGATATGAAACTAAGATCATACATAAAAATGCACCCACAAAGATTTTCATGGACTAAAGAAAGAAAAGTACATTGAATCAGGACTATGCCTAACGTTCAAAGTATTACATATCGATTGCCAAGTGCAAAGCAAAAGGAAAAAAAGTAGACTATGTCTACAAAGATGGTTGTGCTCAGTTATGTCTTCTTCCTTCTTTGTTTTCCTTTTTATGTGATCTTCTTGGCATAACTTACTGGAACCGCTGAAAACAGTCAATTTGCATGTAACTACTCAAAAGTGCCAATTGATTCATCTTCAACTGATAGCTGTTGTAACCACTCACAGGTCCCTACACTATCGCCCCCATGCTCGCCTACAATATCTGCCATTAACTATCTCTTGTCAGTAATTTTCATTTAAGTCGTGACTTTGCCCTTTAATCAATCAATCTAACCAACATTTAATTTTACGGCTCGTGCTCTATATACTAGATACTTCAACTATCCACGGGTCTATTCATCATCTGTTAGCAATAAAATTTATGTTTTATGTGCCATTGTATGGTGCTGATGCATTGTACTCCTGATGTAGACCTTATCACACTATGAATATCATGTATGGAAATTCATGAGGCGTGGCTAGTTCTATAAATTAACTCCACTTTTTCTCGATTTGTTCAGCCATAAAGAACACTCACTTGGATGCAAATTTTAAAATGTATTAACTAGTAGTAATTCTAATGATCAGAAAGAAATTAGAGCACAAGCTCAAAACTTACGTAGGTGGAACCCATTAGATATGCAATGGAGTCCAAGCACGCAAATCCTTTTGAAATATTGAATAGAAGAGAGGTTTCAAGTTGTATGGTTATGGATAAACTCTATGCAATCAGTTGTATTAAGAAGAAACTCGTGAACATCGAGCATACTATCTTCAAACGGCTCATATAGACAGGAAGCCAAACACCTCACATAGACGTTTGCATACACTGTGTGGTAAAGAGTACTACCATTCATTGATCATTACCAAGACAATGTGGTGATTATCCAAAATCCAACCCCTATTTTTTTAGTCAAAAGGACGCATCTGAGAATCTGATCACCTGGACAATTCCACTCAAAGATAGCAGGTCTGCCTGTTCACGAATTAGGCGCCTAAAGCTTTGATGGATAATCCTAGTTTAGTAACTACTTTTGTGTTTAAAAAATTCTATTGGCCACATCAATTGACTTCCAAAATCTTCAAAGGTCTAACTTATACGAGAGCTCTCAATCATTTTTTGTATCAGTTTAATAGCATATCATACTCAAAATTGACACTGTTTAGAAAATGATGAATGCTCTCCATGTTAATAACATAATTTATATAAATACATCAAGTCGAGTTCTTTTCTAGTGTGGTGGCGCGTGTCGATTTTTACTCTGAACTTTCTTGTGAAGTCTCAGCTTACTTATAACTTTGATCTCCACTACATAAACACCTCAGACGGTAAGGTTTTATTCAAGGAAATAATGGCAACAAGATCAGGTACAACTATGAAACATATGTTGTATTTTGCTATTTTTGTGATAACCTAGGGCATGATGAGAAAGACTGTAGAATTTTTGGGAAGATGGAATGTTTACCAAATCATTTCCCATTTTGGCTACTAGGAAAATAGCTTAAAGAGATAGGGAGGATACACAGTTGGCAAAAAGTAGATAAAATAGCTCTTCAAGGCGAGACCAAGCTGTTGAAATTGGCTTGAATTCCAATTAACAAAAGCCACCCACCATCCTTTACCAATCTTGGAGTGTGATTACATTCACACACAATTGGACACATATCCTTAAATTAAAGAGATATGTATGAGGTGAAGACAAATGAATAGTGCGCCAACATGTGGTAGCTATTCTTTTGAAGGTTTTTTGGTTTCACATGGTGGTATGGTTCGATTCGGATGATATCTTCACCTACTTCTTCTCCTATAAGGTTTAGGCACACAAAAACACCAATATTGAGAAACATTTCGCCATTGAGAGCTAAATGCAGTGGTTTACCTTGAGTTAGCCACTAAGAGCTTAAACGTATTAAGCATTTATATCATATGATGGTAGCTCAAATGCTAGAGTGTTAAGTGCATTCGTAATAGCACTAACGAGTGAGAAAACCACCAAGAGTTTTTATTCACTGAGAGAAAAGTAGTGAGGTGAATTTGGTGTAATCGAGAATGGAGTCTTAGTGACTGAATGAAAGTTTCTTTGTAACTTTTCCACTTTATAGTGCAACATTTTTGCTTTCTTCCTTGTGAACGTAGGCAAGAGGTGCCACGTTAAAATAAATGTGTCCATATCTTTGTGTGTGACAGTTGTTATATTTTTTTTATTTTTCTTGATGTGCTAGTTGTACTTATTTTAGGGGTTTAAATCCCAACAACTGGTATCAGAGCTTTGTTGTGTCAACTTTATCTTTTATGAGAATATTGATAAACATGACCGGTCTAACAAACGGGGTTGAGAAATTCAACAGTCATGATGGTTTCTCCCTTTAGCAAAGAAAAATGAGAGATCTTTTTATTCAATAAGGTGTACACCGAGGACTACATAAAAGAAGTCGGAAATCTTAAAAGTGAAGACTGGGAAGACATGGACGAGAAGGTGGGCAGCTCGATTCGACTTAATTTGCTAGATGAAGATTTGAATAACAAGAGCGATGTTCACAAGCCATTTAAAGGAAGCTAGAAAGCTTGTACATGGCTAAAAACATGACAGATAAGCTTTACTTGAAAAGAAAGCTATACACATTGCAGATGGAGGAAGGTATGAATCTTTGATGCATTTAAATATCTTCAATGGTACACTCACTTAATCGGCGAATGTTGAGGTGAAAATTAAATAGGAGGACAAAGCATTGGCTTTCCTAGCATCGTTGGCCACTTCTTATGATACCTTATTACATGGGAATGATACTCTCTTTCTACGTGGTGTTACTTCATCTCTCTTACTTCAATAGAAAATGAAGAAGACGGAGCCGAAGGCACTTGTTACTGAAAACAGAGGCAGAAGTAACAATCGAAGCGGTGGCAAATTTAGAGGCAGATCTGAAAGTAGATCCAGAGGCAAGTCTCAGTTCGGAGAAAGATGGAAGTGCCACCATTATGGCAAAGAAGGACAATAAAACAATTTTTTTTTATGTGTGGAAGTGTGAAACAAAAGAAGATTAGATGAAGGATGATGATAGTCGTGCTAGAACCAGTTTTTCTGAAGGAGACCTTGTAGGTTTTACTTTTCAAGAATGAGAGTGCAATCATGTTCTATTCACAAAATCAAGTGGGTGGTAGATTCTGCAACATCTTACCACGCTACTCCTATAAAGGAATATTTCACATCATACAAAGCAAGAGACTTTGGCTATGTGAAGATAAGTAACAGCAGTCATGCAACTATAGCTGGAAATGGTGATATGTGCTTAAAAATTAATGTGGGCTGCAAACTCACTTTGAAGGATGTATGACATATTCCTGAATTGCTCCTTAATCTGATCTTAACGCATTCTATGGACCTCCCAGGCTACCACAGTTATTTTGGTATCGCTAAATGAAAACTCACTAAGGGGTCTTTGGTGGTTGGAAGAGGGAATGCTTATTGCACTTTGTACAAGACTCTTACAAAGATTCGTAGCAATAGTTTCTTTTTGCCAAAGGTAGAACACTAAACCCCTGTGATTATTGCCTCTTTAGCAAGCAACACAGAGTTTTTTTTTCAGAAGTCCTAACAATGAAAGCAAAATTTTCTCAAGATGATTTACTTTGATGTATGTGGTCTTATTGAGGTGAAGTCTTTAGGTGGCGTCAGATCTTTCGTCACATTTATTGATGATGCTTCAAGAAAGTTGTGCGTGTATTTCTTGAAGACGAAGAGCTAGGTGTTCCAGATTGTTTAGAGTTTTTCACGCTATGGTGCAAAGGAAAACAGGGAAGCCCCTAAAACGCACAGATAATGGAGGTGAGTACACTTCAATCGAGTTCAAAAAGTACCTCTTGAAGCATGGCATTCGACATGAAAAAACGGTACCCGACACCCCTTAACAAAATGGAATAGAGGAAAGAATGAACAGCACAATTATTCAGAAAGCAAGATGCATGCTAAAGATGGCTACTTTGCCTAAGTCATTATGGGATGAATTTATTGGTACGACATGCTACATGATCAAGAGATCTTCAACAGCTCTCCTTGACTTTGACATTCCTGCGAGAGTCTAGACCGGGTGAAATATGTCCTAATCTTATTTGAATGTATTTGGTTGCAAAGCATTTGCACATGTACCCAAAGAGCAAAAGTTAAAGCTGGATGATATGGCTACTCCCTACATATTTATCAGTTATGGTGACGATGAATTTGGATACAGGCTATGGGATCCTGAGAGAAAGAAGATCATCAGAAGCAAGGACGTGGTATTTTATGAGCACGAGACTGTGATTGACTCAAAGTCGGTCAATCCAAAAATTATGGCAAATGGCGTTACCAAGTTTACACCGATCTCTTCTCAATCAGATACTTTCACATATGGTGAAGGTATTCTAGAAGAAGAGCATGATGCAAAAGATGACCAAACATTAGCCGATGATGGTGATAAGTCTGATGATGAAGGTGTCGAGCAGGGTGAGCAAATCCCTCCATAATGGTTACGGAACCTCAAGTCAAGAGGTCCACAAGGGAGCATACGCCATCTACAAGGTATCTAAGTTCAAAATATGTTTTGGTTATAGCAGACGGCGAACCAGAAACTTTTCATGAAGCACAATCTCGTAAAGATAAAGACAAATGGCTAAAAAGTCCATGCAAGAAGAGATGAGTTCCTTATAGAAGAATCATACTTATGAGTTGGTGGAGCTTTCGAAAGGGAAAAAAGCCATTAAAGAACAAATAGGTTTTCAAGTTAAAGAAAGATGGTGACAAGCTAGTGAAATACAAAGCCAGATTGGTGGTAAAAGGTTTTGGCTAGAAGAAAAGTATTTACTTCAATGAGATTTTCTCCCCACTTATGAAGATGAGCTCTATTCGTGTTGTTTTGGGTCTAGCTGCTAGCTTATACCTTGAGATCGAGCAGTTAGATGTGAAGATTGAATTTCTCCATGGCCACCTGGAGGAAGAACTTTATATGGAACAACCTAAAGGGCTTGAAGTCAAAGGGAAGATGAACATGGCCTGTAAGTTAAAGAAGAGTCTTTACGGGTTAAGGCAGGCGCCAAGACAGTGGTACAAGAAGTTTGACTCATTTATGGTGAGTCATGGCTACAAGAGGACCATTGCCTATCCATGTGTATATGTCAGAACATTGCCTAGAGGTAATGTTGTTATCTTGGTATTACATGTTGATTGTTGGGCAAGATAGAAAAATAAAGAAAGAACTCAAGAAAGAGTTATCAAAGTCCTTTGAGATGAAGGACTTGGGTCAAGCATGTCAAATTTTGAGAATGCAAATTGTATGTGGCAAGAAGACCAAAAGGTTATGGTTATCACAACAAAAATATATTGAAAGGATACTTGAGAGGTTGAATATGACAAATGCTAAGTCGGTCAGCATACCTCTGGTCAATCATTTTAAACCAAATAAAAAATCTTGTTCAAATGAAGAGTTGATAAATATTATGTACCCCTCAGCAGTTGGGAGTTTGATGTATGCAATAATCTACACTCGACTAGACATTGCACATGCCATTGGTGTGGTTAGCAAGTTCCTTGCTAATCCAGGAAAAGAGCATTCAGAAGCAATGAAAAGGATCTTCAGACACTCGAAGGCAGTTCTAAATTGTGCTTGAGTTTTGGAAACTCAAGATCAACTTTAAAAGGCTAATAGACTCGAATATGGCAGGTGACCTTGATGGCAAAAAATCCACATATGGGTTTTTATTTTCTTTTAATGGTGAAGCTGCATCATGGCAGTCCAGACATCATAAATGTGTTGCTCTATCAACAACGGAGGCCGAGTACATTGCAGCTGCCGAAGCAGGAAAGGAAATCCTATGGATGAAGCTATTTCTCCATGAGTTAGACTTGAGATAAGATGAGTACACAGTATTATAAGACAGTCAAAATGCTATTGACTTGGTCAAAATGCTATTGACTTGAGCAAAAATTCTACGTATCACTCTTGAACGAAGCACATTTATGTATGACATCATTGGCATCGCGAAGTCACTGAAAATGAGATGATCAAGCTAAAGAAGATCCATAAAGATGAGAATCCGTCATATATCAATAACAGCTAGGGGATGTTTGCGGGAATAAAAGTCAAGGTGGGGAATTGTTGGAATTGGCTTGAATTCCAATTGAAAAAACCACCCACCATCTTTTACCAAGCTGGAATGCGATTGGTTTCACACATAATTGGACACATATCTCTTGAATTAAAGAGATATGTAGGAGGAGGTGAAGACAAGTGAATAGTGAGCCAACTTCCGGTAATTATTTGTTTGAACGTTTTATTGTTTCACATGGTGGTAAAATTTGAATCAGATGATATCTCCACCTACTTCTTCTCCTATCAAAGGAAAAGTTCGTAGAAGGTTTAGACACACCAAAATACCAATATTGAGAAACATTAGTCATTGAAAGCCTAATGATGTGATACACCGTGAGTTAGCCACTTAGAGCTAAAAAAGACCTTATGTATTTAGATCTTATGATTGTAGCTCAAATGCTACAATGTTAAGTGCACTTTTAATAGCACTAATGAGTGAGATAAACTACCAAGAGTTTTTAATCACTGAGAGAAAAATACTGAAGTGAGTTTGGGTGTACTCTGGAATTAGGTTTTAGGGGCTAAGTGAAAGTTGCCTTGTAACTTCTCCATTTTATAGTGAAACATTTTCGTTGTCTTTCCTTTGGACGTAGGCAAGAGGTCAAACCACGTTAAAGCATTTTTGTCCATATTTTGCTGTGTGACAGATTATTTATTTTATTTTCTTCTTGCAATGCTAGCTTTACCTGTTTTAGAGGTTTAATCCCAACACAACTTCCAATATAAGCAAAAAATCTATATTCTGTCTACCCAAGACAAATCCATTTACTTCAATTACACACAAGACTTCTAACTTCCACTACCAAGAAGATAGGAACAAACTCTAAGGCATACTAATCTAACCCAACAACACACTAGCTTAATGCCTTTCCTTAATTAAATAACTAGACTAACATGACCCTTATATACAAGAATACCCTCCATAAAATCAGATCTGGCTGCTGGCCTACCCAAACTAAATAAAAAAAAAAGATACCAGAAATAGGTACATAGTTTTGTCCTACTAGTAATGACTGTAGCATCTCTTTCCCCTTAACCTTCCCCCTCTCCTCAAGGACATTATTTCATGAGTTGCTTTTCAATGGATATACCCAAAATATTCTCTCCCATAACTACATTGCAATCTTTTTTGTCAAACAAGCTTCAATCAAAAATAAATTCTTACAGCGATGGCCTAGAAAAAATTTCTCGTTCCAAATAAATCGTAACCCCTTCGCATGTCACTCGTATAACTCGTTGGGTGTTATTCCCTGTGAGGGTAAACTCCAATCTTCATCACTATATTAGAGGTTTCTTTGTCAAAATTTGAAGATGATGCATTACAAGCTTCATACAAATAAGCCAACCTAATTGCACAAAAAAAAAAACTACTTGCTCATCTGCTCGAATGGAGTTTGCCAATCCGCTTATGAAAGAACTTATTTGTCGCGATTGTGGTAAAGTCCCAACTTCTCAAAATGATTTTGATAGTCATGAAGGGACCCGGTTTGCTATAATTTGGTGAGCTCTCCAAAAGAATTATGAAACTAGTTGAGACCTAACGTGCATGAAACCCTTCCTTGAAGTAACTCTAAGGAATCACTACATTACCTTTCTTGAAAATTTGGTACCAAAATTGTGCATCTCATTCTAAGTGGAATGATGCGATTGCAACATGTTCTTCAAAGGCGTTTCAGAGTTGGAAAAATTGCTATGCCCTACACAACTAACGAGTAATATCCCCTCACCATTAAAATGAGGAAAGTCTAACTTGACCTTATTGTGCACATAGGAATTACTGAAGTAACTTTGCAGTCTTGACTCTTCGGTCACCCCATGATGGGGAACTTTTAGCACTTCCATGGCCACCGAGTTGCACAATGTTACGCATTCACATACTAAGTTGACTAAACAACTCGTTTGTGCGATCGATAATCTCGTTGTGGCCCAACACAATAATCTTTCCGTGTCCTTCTAGCTAAAAGTGAGCAACGCCATCGCCGTCTCGAGTTTCTTATTCACTGGTTCATTGCAGGCTTTGATACAACTTTAGTATGTTTACCAAACCTTTCCCTATTTTGGCTACTATAGAAAATAACTCAGAGAGATAAGAAGGATGCAGAGCTTGAGAAAGAGATATAATGGCTCTTTAAGGCAAGACCAGCCTCGAACATAAATAAACACTCCTTGTTTTACCTCCGCCCAAGATAATTTCATTGACTTCAATCTAGACGAGAAGGATGGTAGGTTTCCCAAATCTCTGTGATCGGAAGTTAACTGAATCCTTGAAAAGAAACGCAACTATGGCTCAAAAACCATCACTGGAGAAAGGTTTTCGATCATTTTCATGGGTTTCATCCCACTTGGGTGATGCAGAACGATAATAAATCCAAAAGGTAAAACTACAGAATTGCGTTTAACATTCATATTTGAATGAGATTAGAGATAGTCATCAGATTGTGACCATTGAGCAAAGTTTCCTGGAGTCGAATTTAAATTTTGGAGGTGAAATTATGAAACTAAAAGGAAACCTCATACCTGTATAGCTTGACCAATAAAGCCGAGATATTGGGCCAACACTACCCAACCAAAATGGGTCCTTTATGTTGATGAATGAAAGAAATTGATTTAGCCCAACAAAGTTACCTTAATAAGGCTAAGGAAGTGGAGGAAATTATGGGCCTTCTTCTAGAATTTGTCCTATGAGAGCATAAATGAGATGGACCATAAAGCCTTAGATCAATATAATGTGTAATTGTAAGCCAATATCTTGATGTACCAGTATCAGTCTATTCAACAACTCATAATTCTTCGACAAAGACCAACCATGAAAGTTACTTTGCAATGGATGATAAAGAACACAAAGTGGTTTACTTAGTGGTCAAATGAAAAAAAATTGAGGAGCCTACTAAACAAAATATTCTAGCCTTGGTGCAACATTCGTTGGTAGAGTTCAAGAAAATGATACCTATAGTATTATAGAGGGAGTTAACACTCATGCGAGATGTTTAGCATTGCCTAGATCTTGTAAAATAAGTCCACGAGAGGGCAAACTTTTGCAAGAACTAGTGGAAGAGTTGTTGATAGAAATACATACGAATGAAAGTATAAGTCCATATATTCTTCCACCTTTACTAGCACCTTAAGGAGAGAGAATTTGAAAGATGTGTAAAATAAAAGAGCAATGAATCTAATTAATGCACTACAAGAATCTGATTCCCAGATGGAGGATATGTTAGATCAGCTTCTGAGATCCATGATGTTCACCAAAATTGACCTAATGAGTGGTTATCATCAGATGGCTGAGAAAGACTGAGTTTAATACAAAAGAGAGATTGTACAAATCCTTAGTGAAGCCTTTCGGGTTGTCTAATGCAACTAATTACCTTCATTGACTTATGAATCAAGCTCTAAAAACTTTTCTTTTTAAATCTATAGGAAGCCCTTCGGGTTGTCTAATGCAATTAATTACCTTCATTGACTAAGGCTCTAAAAAAATTTCTTTTTAAATCTATAGGAATCTACTTTGTTGGTATTTTGATTTATCGTCACAGTGATGAGGAGAATCTTGATCATCTATGTAGTCTGCTTAGGAAGTTGTAGAAACTGTACATTAGTTTGAAAAAGTGCATTTTCCGTGGAGAGCAAATTTCTCTTTTAGTGTAGAGTGTTAGTGATAATAAAAACTTACGAAAAATATGAGAATGGCCTTCACCAAAAACCACTAGTGAAGGTCACAAATTCTATGGACTGGCAACATTCTGTTGCCACAGTATTTTAGTTCTAATCAGAATCCAGATGCAAAAGGGTTGAGTGCTGTGGAGTGAGAAGAGTAAGAAGAACTATTCTGAGACCAATCAAATGTTGGGGGTATATTTGAGATATATCATAAGCCCCCCACTTCCTTAACCAAAATGTTTGGCTGAGGAAGTTTATGCCTAGTGTCTTGAGACACACGTTAGATTTGTAAGGGATTCTCCATCCGCTTGTAGGGGTAATAATATTTCTCTACTCCATGTACTCGGACCTAAGCTCTTGGGAGCTTAAGCCTTAGAACTTTGCCCGAGTAGGATGCTAGAACTCTAACTCTTGAAAGCTAGGTCTTTCGAATGTCGCCTAAGTAGGCTACTCGGAATCATCTTTGGGAAGATGAATCATGGGATCTCGGGATCCATTAGAGGTTGTGCCCCACGTTAGCCTCTCTAGAGAGAGGACACAGAGCTGTGCATGAAAGTTGTTGCATGTGCTAAGTGTTTGAATGTCCCCTTGAGGGGTCACATCTCCTGTGGAGGGTGTTTGTTTTGTGCAAGTGTGTGTTCTTTAGCTTGAGCTGACCACACCATGCTTGTATTTTACTTTGACACGAACCCTTATCGTCAGCTAAGGCCTGGCAAAGAAGCCTCGCACTCACGCTCGGCCAGGTTTCAAATTAACAAAATAGGGTAGGGCGACGAACTCCCATTAGGTTTTGTCGTTTCACGGGTTAGAACCTACAAAACAAAGCACAGAGTGATCACTGGGGATGTTCCGGTGGAGGCAGCTCTGATGCTAAAGTCAGAATGCTTCTATAAGGATAGAGTTCTGAATAGCTGAAATGCACTGGGCATGCGTGTGTGTGAACTTGTCTGTGTACCTGAGGATTTTCCCATTATATAGGCCATTTCCAAACTCCTCTCTTCTTTAGGACTCTTTTCTGACTGATCCTTAACGTATTAGAGCCATGTTAGGACTCTCCTTTTAGCAATTGAGTCCTAAACGGCTTCTATCACCTCTCTTAGAATCTGTCCCGATACAGATTCCTTAGTCCACTCAAAGTCAACCATGTCACGTGCCATCAGTTGGTTGGGTGGATATATTTAGCTATATCATAATGCCCCCTACCTTTGACGGTTCCCTCGAGTGAACAGTTAAAGGCATATGGTGTAAAGACTGATCGAAGGCAGTTCAGCTATGAATTTTCCATGTCTGTTATTCAGCGGAATTTTTTAGTATTCCACACTCAAAAGTATGTACTAGGGAGATCTGATCAGGAGATCTGGTCGGGAGACCTGGTTGGACATCCTGGTCGAGAGGTCTGGTCGAACGTCCTGGTCGGGATCTTTACTCGGGAAACCTGGTAGGGAGCTCTGGTCGGACATCTTGGTCGGGAGATCTGGTCGGACTTCTTGGTCGGGAGCTCTGGTCGGACCTCCTGGTCGGGAGCTCTGGTCGGACATCCTGGTCGGGAGCTCTGGTCGGACCTCTTGGTCGGGAGGTCGGAAGCTCTGGTCGGACATCCTGGTCGGGAGCTCTGGTCGGACCTCCTGGTCGGGAGCTCTGGTCGGACCTCCTGGTCGGGAGCTCTGGTCGGACATCCTATTCGGGAGCTCTGGTCGGACCTCCTGGTCGGGGAGCTCTAGTCAGACCTCCTGGTCGGGAAGCCTGGTTGGACCTTCTGGTCGGGAATCCTGGTCGGGAGGCCTGGTCGGGAGCCCTGGCTGGGAGCCCTAGTCGGGGCATGACCCTTTGTGCTCAGGCTTAAGGAAAACTCTGCTCAGGCATTCCGATCAAGCTGTCCGTTCGGGCGATCTGTTCGGGCAGTCTGTCGGAAAGTCTGTTTGAGAACTCTGCTCGGGCAGTCTGTTCGGGAACTCTACTCTGGTAGTTTGACATTATGCATGGGCACTAGCAAAGTTCTGCTCGAACAGTCTGTTCGGGAACTCTGCTCGAGCTGTCTGTTCGGGAACTCTGCTCGGGCAATCAGTTCAGGAACTCAGCTCGGGCTGTCTGTTCGGGAACTCTGCTTGGGCAGTTTGTTCGGGAGCTCAGCTCGAGGCGTCTGTTCGAGAGTAGACCAATTATTATCTTGCCACGTGTTAGGGAAACATGCAAGTGTAACGGTCCTTTAGGCTCCAAAACTAAGGCGGTTATATTTCGAATTTCAAAATTTAATGCTCCAGGAATCGCGAAAGACACGTGTCTTAAATGTTGCCGCCTTTGTAGGGGCAGTTATTTCACTTCCCTTCTATATATTTGGGCTCATCTCTTCATTTGCCCCCTGCTACTCACTTTCACTATGTTCGGCTTAACTTTAACAAGTAAGTTTCCCTTCTTTTCTTCTTGTTCAGAACATATCTATTTCCTTTTAATAGCTCTAAATATCGTAGCTTCTGTTAGAACATGTCTTCAACACCTTCGAGTAGTTCTTCTTCACCTTCGAGTAGTTCCACAGAAAACGATTTAGAAAGTGATTCAGAAAGTAGATCCTCACAAGTAGATACTTCAACTCATAGAAGTCAAGTAGGAACTTCTACTCCCCAAGCCAGCACTTTGTTTCCCCGTAGAGATGCTCTTGGGGAAATCAAGGATGAAAATGAGGATAAATTTGACGAAGACACTTGGTTCACCGCAGATGAGAAAAGGAACAAGATGACAAAAGAAAGCATAGTTGAGCTTTTGGAAGAATGTCCTTTGCCTCCTCCCTTCTCTGCTCGGGTTCCTGAACTCCAAGAGCCTACCAACTATGGTACGGACTTGGAAACAAGTGTCTACGAAGGCCAGATTAGATCTGGCTATAGAGTTCCAATGCACCCCTTTGCTGTCGCCTTTTTCAACCACTATAAAATGGCGCCAGGTCAACTTGTGCCTAACGGGTGGAGAAAACTAGTTGGCTTGATCTACCTTGTGCAGACCTCAGGGTATCCAGTGACGGTCAATGACTTCATGAGGTTATACCTTGAAGTATGCTTTATAAAGAATGTGGCCAAAAGTGTTAGCTGGTATTATATTCACAACCGGATCAGAGTGATAAAGGGGGGTCCCAAATCCAACAAAGGTTGGCACTCCCGATACTTCTTCATTCAGCGGCCAAGCGGCAAATGGGAGTTCCCAAGAAAGTGGAACGGTTTCTGTAAAGATTATGAAAAGAAAGGCTTCTTGGCTCCCAATGCTATGACAAAAAAACTGTTTGATCACATAAAGAGGAGGGGTGTTCTCAATATTGATAAGCCCCTTACAGATCAAGAGATGCTGCATGCGGGGCTCATTCATCCTGCCCCCGCTATGCCTATTCCTCCAACTCCTATTGTAGAACCTCGAATTGTTTCGAGGCCTAAGACTCAAGAACCAGCGATAGGAACATCATCTTCTAGGACTTCAAGTCTAGGTAGAGTCTAAAGCCATGTTTATACATTTATGTCCTTTCTTATTGTGAACAAGTTACCTAACTCGGTTCTTCTTACAGAAATGGCTGGCAAAGGAGAAGGTGCAAAATGTGACTTTTTAGGTCTGCTGCAAAAGGCTTCAAAGGGGAAAATGAAGGAAGGTACAGGGGAAGGTTCTTCTCCTCTTGTAAAAAGGGCCCTCGCTCCGACTCCTCCAGTGCCCATGCTTATGGTTGAGGATCTTCCCATCGACAAGGATCTAATTTTTCGTCTCAGATGGACCATTAAGAGAGGCGACTCTGGAATGCCCCACTCGCATGTCTCTGCTCAGCACTTAGCTCACGGGGTGTTGCCAAGTGATAAACTCATCTTGGAAAACTAGCCTCATGAGGCCTTTGCTATGGCACACGTCCAGGCTACTTACAATGTAATTTGAATTACTCCATTCTCTTTGGGCTTTCAATTAAACTCTTCCCGTTTTTCTACCATATAATCGTCTTCATCTCTCTTCTCTTTTCAGGCATACTGCTACAGCAGCCAGATGCAGGACAGGTTCGCGATGGCGATGGACGTGGCCCGCAACGCTGAGACTGACAAGAGAGCAGCCGAAGGCAAGGCTAACAAACTTGATAAGGAGGTCAAAAACTTAAAAACGGAGAATGCTGATCTTCTTACCAAGCTTGGTCGCCTGGAAAAAATATGTGAGAAGCTAAGGCATGAGAAAGCCGAGATCGGGAACAAAGCCATTCAGGCATTTCTTGACGGTACCGCTGGGGAAGAGTGGCTACGGAAGAGGACAGAAGACGAACTTTCTATCTTCCAGGAGGGCTTTCAGAAAGCCAAGGAACTGACGATGGCCAAGTATCCTAGCCTTTTCTTGGATGATATCGTGGTGCCTACCTTTGAGTCACCATCAGGGGAAACGGTCGCGCCCACCGAAGTTGGAGATGCTATTTCTCCTAGGAAGAAAAGTGTTCGATCTGGGAATGCTCCCGCATCTTAGGACAGTTTATCTTTATTCCCCTGTTTTGCAATTTCTACTTGATGTGCCCCCAGTACTTTTATTGCCCTAGAGGCTTGCAACTTGGCATGTTTTTGTTTACCCTTTGATGGGTTTTATTCTAGCAATCTTGTGTTGAATCTTTTCATACCTTGCATTTTTTTTACTTTGACGCGCGCGCTTATCGTCAGCTAAGGGCTGGCAAAGAAGCCTCGCACTCACGCTCGGCCAGGTTTCGAATTAACAAAATGGGGTAGGGTGACGAACTCCTACTGGGTTTTTCCGTTTCTCGGGCTAGAACTAAAGCTAAACCGTGTTAGGTAAGACTTGTGTCCTACCCTATCACATTGGGTGATATTTTTCTTGAGCAACCTTCATGGTTTTATTCGTCCGATCAGTCTGTTCAGGCATTTTGCGCGGGTATTGAATGTATTTTGTTCTTGGGAACATGAATATCGTTATCTGAGCTAACCAACACCGTTATGCTAATGTAAACAATAACTCTTTCAAACAATGATAAAGATGTTAATCTTGGATAGTCGAAACGATATATTTCAAACTGAAGAAGATTCTTATTACAATGGAAATAATTCATCTCTATTATCCAACTGAGTTCTATCCCACTTTCCCCCAAAAGAAAAGAAATGTCTTGTAACAGATACAAGACTCTACTGGTAGTATTGCCACAAGTTTCCAACATTCCAGATTCGCGGGATAGCTTTTCCTGAAAGTGTTTCCAGTGAATAAGCGCCTGGTCTAAGCACCTTCGATACCTTGTAAGGTCCTTCCCAGTTTGGCGACAACTTCCCGACAGCAGCCTTCGGATCTGAAACTTCTAATTTTCTGAGGACTAGGTTGCTAACTCTAAATATCCTCATTCGAACCCTTCGATTATAGTATCGCGCGACTCATTATTTTGTTGAAATCATTCGATCTAAGGCTTGGGCGCGCGCATCATTTAATAGGTCCAGATTTCCTCTAAGATTTTCCTCATTTTTTGCATCCGAAAACTGCAACACTCGAACCGTGGGGAGGCCCACTTCTACGAGCAGCAGCGCCTCTGTCCAGAAACACAGCAGAAATGGCGTCTCGCCCGTCACAGAATGGGGTGTTGTGCGGTATGCCCAAAGTACCTTAGGGAGCTCATCAACCCATGCCCCCTTAGCATCATCTAGCTTTCTTTTCAACCCTTGAAGAATGGAGCGATTCATGTTCTCTGTTTGTCCATTGGATTGGGGATGGGCAACCGACGTAAAACAGAGATCAATAGAGAGACCTTCACAAAAGCTTCGAAAGTTAGAATTATCGAATTGCTTCCCATTATCGGTGATCAAAACCTTTGGAACCCCAAAGCGGCAGACAACGTTCTTCCAGAATAACTCTTCGCATATTGATGTCGTTATGGTGGCCAATGGTTCGGCCTCAGTCCATTTTTGTGAAGTAGTCGATGACGACTATCACAAATCGTCTTTGCCCAGTAGCCATCAGAAAAGGGCCCAAAATATCCATTTCCCACATTGCGAATGGGATTGGGGAAGTTAATATACTAAGGGGCGACACCGGTGCGTGCATGATTGGGGCAAATTTTTTACATCGGTCACACCTTTTCGTGAATTTAATCGCATCTTTTTGCATTTCTGGCCAGTAATAGCCTTGCCTCAAGATTTTGTGTGCCAGGTTTCTTCCACCCAAGTGTTGTCCGCAAATACTTTCATGTACCTCCTACAACGCATAGTTTGCCTCTTTAGGGCTCAGGCACTTAAGGTACGACAGGCTAAAAGATTTCTTGTATAGCATCCCATCTACAAGAGCAAACTGAGTAACTTTAGCACGTAAAATGTGTGCTTCGCTTCGCTTCGCTTCGCTCTAAAGGTAACGCTCCTGAGACGAGGTACTGAATAATTGGGTCCATCCAGCAGGGTTCATGTTCTACTACATCCACTTTCTTTGAGAGCTGAATACTTCTCTCTTGGAGAAACTCAATGTATATTGTACGGGAGAACTCTGAAATGTCCTCGGAAGTTAGTCTTGACAGTGAGTCTGCTTGGGCATTTTGATCTCTCGGTATGTGGCGGATGGCGAAATTTTTGAACTTAGCGGCTTCCGTCCTCACGGCCTGGAGATACTGGGCCATTCTATCATCTTTCGCTCCATACTCTCCCAAGATATGATTCACAACCAACTGAGAATCACTGTGGATGGAAAGAGAGTCGACTTTTAGAGAGTGTGCTAACCTTATTCCTGCTAGTAGCGCTTCGTACTCAGCTTCATTATTTGATGCCTGGAAATTGAAGCGAAGAGCATACTCAATCACGAACTTCTCAGGGCTGATAAGTATAAGCCCGGCTCCGCTACTCCCTACCTTGGAAGAGCCATCTGAAAGAATTCGAAACTTCTGAAAGAATCAACTGTGGGGGGTCTTCCGGTATTGTGCACTCAACAACAAAATCTAATAAGGCTTGAGCCTTAATTGCTGTACGGGGTTGGTACTTAATATCGAACTCACCCAGTTCCACCGACCAGTTTACTAATCTTCCTGACGCATCAGGATTTTGGAGAACTTCCCCAATGGTTGATCAGTCAATACAACGATGGTGTGCGACTGGAAGTATGGTCTCAGTTTTCTCGCCGATGTGACAAGGGCAAGGGCCACTTTGTCTATTCGAGGATACCTCGTCTCCACGTCTTGTAAGACCTTGCTTATGTAATAAACAGTTCTTTGCTTGCCTTCCTCTTCCCAGATTAAAATCGTGCTTACCGCTACCTCACTAATCGATAGGTATATGAACAAGTCTTCACCAGTAACTGGTTTTGTAAGAAACAACGGGGATGATAAGTAATGCTTCAATTCTTTGAACAATTTTTGGCATTCTTCTGTCCACTCGAAATCTTTCTCCTTCCTGATAGCCTTAAAAAAAAGGAAGGCATTTTTCCGCTGATTTGGACATGAACCTTCCTAAAGAAGCCACTCTTCCTGTAAGCTCTTGAACCTGCTTGATTGTCTTAGGCGACTTCATGGCATGAATAGCGTCTATCTTCTCTGGGTTGGCTTCGATACCCCGCTGAGAGACCATGAATCCTAAAAATTTCCCTGATGCTACGCCAAATGCACACTTGAGTGGGTTTAGCTTCATGTTGTAAGCTCTCAAGATGTCAAAGGTTTCCTTGAGGTCTTTCACATGAGCCTCAGCTTCTACACTCTTTACCAGCATGTCGTCCACATATACCTCCATATTTTTCTCAATTGAATCGCGGAATATGATGTTAACGAGGCGCTGATAAGTTGCCCCTGCGTTCTTGAGTCCGAAAGGCATGACTTTGTAGCAATATAATCTCCGTTCTGTAATAAATGAGGTCTTGGGAATATCGTCTACGCACATCTTAATCTGGTTGTAACCAGAATACGCATCCATGAAACTTAACAACTCATGACCCGAAGTGGCATCAATCAAGATATCAATTCGTAGTAGCGGGTAACTGTCCTTTGGACAGGCCTTGTTAAGGTCAATGAAGTCGATGCATATGCGCCAACGGTCGCTCAACTTAGGTACCATCACAACATTGGCGATCCAATCAGGGTATGATATCTCCTCAATGAATCCGGTTGCCAACAACTTGTCAACTTCTTCCTCGATTTTTACTTGTCTTTCTGGAATGAACGTCCTCTTCTTTTGCTTGACCGGCTTCTTGATCGGGTCCACATTCAACTTATGGGTGATCACTTCCGGATCAATCCCAGGCATATCGGATGATGTCCAAGCGAAGATGTCTGAGTAGCTTTGCAATAAGTCCACAAGCTTGAGCTTGAGGTCGTCTGACAAACATGTTCCCACCCTTACTGTATTTTCTTTGTTTCCTGGTTATAACTCAATATCAATGAGGTCTTCAGCTAGTTTGCCTCTCTCAACTTTGGTCGCATCCCTCAAATCTTCAATCATGAGGGTTTCATTGGGCTCTGTTTCTGCATGACGCCATGTAGCACTGCCGAGCCACCACCTGGTCACCCTTGACTTCCCCAACTCCATTCTCCATGGGGAATTTCATTTTCATGTGGTACGTTGATACCACCGACTTAATTGGTTTAACGTTGTTCGGCCCAGAATTGCATTATAGGCATACCACCACGAAATCTAGCATCAGCTTGGCTTGGGTCAGAGGGGCACCCACGGTCACTGGTAATGCAATAATTCCCTCACAAGCAACAGGGTGGTTAGAGAAGCCGTAGAGGGGCGTATCTATCTTCCGTAAGCGGTCGGACGAAATGTTTATTTTTTAAAACGCCTCATAAAAAAGAACCTCTGGCGAGCTCCCATTATCCACGAGGATTCTTTTCATGTCGAAGTTCCCAACTCGGAGTGCAACTACCAGTGGGTCGTCATGAGGTGTTCTTGTGTCTCCCACATCGTCGTCTGAGAAGGATATTACTGGGGCTAGTTCCATCTTTTGCCTTTTAGCCAACGGTCCAATAGTGGTGAGGATTTCTCTTGCGTAAGCTTTCTGTCCTTGTCCGAATGACCTCCCTGCGGTGATCTCGCCCGAGATAGTGTTTATAACACTCGCATTCTCTTGGGCTCCTTCTTGGCCTCTTCGGTAGGAGCCACTTGATCTCGCTCGTCAATTCTGGACGGAGCGACTAGCTGAAGGTGATTGTCTAGCCATGTTCCTAAATGGTCCCACGGATGGCGCCAAATATTGCTACTTAAATCTTGATCGGGATCACAGCTAGGAAATGAACCTGAAAAACAAAGCACAGAATGACCACCGGGGATGTTTCGGTGGAGGCGGCTCTGATACTAAAGTCAGAATGTTTCTATAAGGATAGAGTTCTGAATAGCTGAAATGCACTGGGCGTTCGTGTGTGTGAACTTGTCTATGTACCTGAGGATTTTCCCATTATATAGGCCATTTCCAAACTCCTCTCTTCTTTAGGACTCTTTTCTGACTGATCCTTAACGTATTAGAGCCATGTTAAGACTCTCCTTTTAACAATTGAGTTCTAAACGGCTTCTATCACCTCTCTTAGAATCTGTCCTGATACAGATTCCTTAGTCTACTCAAAGTCAACCATGCCACGTGTCATCAGTTGGTTGGGTGGATATATTTAGCTATATCAACTACCGCACCAGTTCTTGCTTTACCCACCAAGTCTCGTTTTACCATGTTTTAAAAAGTTAATCAAAATTAGATGTAATGCCTATGTTGTGGGAAATGACTATGGTGTGGGAAATGACTATGGTGTGGGAATTGGTGGATTCTATCCTAAGAACGCGAACTGTGGCTTTTTTGAGTGAAAGTTTACATGAAGTTAAGCATAAGTGGTTTACTTATGAGGGAGAGCTATGTGCACTTGTGTAAACTTCTAACGAATTAGGAGAATCACTTATAGGGTGAATTCTGCTATTTATCTATAACCATCAGGCCTTGTAGCACTTCAAAATTCAGAAGCATGACAATCGGATGCATATGCCAGATGATTGGCTTGTTTTGAGCTGATATCTTATACCATGAAGCATAAATATGGTCTGATAAGGTGTGTTGTAGATGCTCTAAGTCAAAGAGCCACCTTATTAGTTGCTAGAGCTATGTGAAGACGAAGTCAGGATGTGGAACTAATCAAGATGTAAAAGATTTATGTAGGGTTAAATACAAAACTGTCCCCTGTGATTTACACATTTTTGGAAGTCGCTCCCGTGTTTACAACTTTTGCAATAATGTCACGTATCCTTGACAAAAGCATTGCAAACGAGTCCAAAACCCAATGTCCGTCCAAAATAATGTTGAAATAATCATGTGCAAATTGTAACTTAACATTATTAGGGCAATTTTGAAGCATTAGGCCAACATGGCCCCCTTCTTATGAGATTCTTGCTTCTGAGATATGCTCTCTCCTCTTTCTTCTTTTCTTGACCAACTTTTGACCACCCCCACCATGACCAACTGCCACCGCCACCACAAAATTAACCTATATGCACTGTCAAACTATAACCCAAAGATTTTGCCTTCACAAATTGAACAAAATTTTCATATCCCAGCTTCGATGGATGCTCATAATTGTTGGGAAGAAGGAAAAGTAAATAGGAAGAAAAAATGGAAAGAACAGTTAGATGGTAGTAGGATAGGGTGGCAATTGTGATGTCAATTATCATAGCGAGTTGGGGTGGCGATGATGGTGAGGGTAGAGACCGTGAGTTGGATTTGGTGGTGGGTTTAATTTTTGGTTGGTGGCGGGGTAATGGTGTGGATAAGTGGTTGTCGATGGCTGTAGTGTTGGTTTTCGATGTGACAGTGGCTGGTGAAAGCTGTGGTGGCAGTGACGGTGACTGGTAGAGGATGTAGTCATCATGGCTGGTGGAGGTTATAGTCACGGTAGCTGGTGGAGGGTATTTTGATGGGGCGGTAGGGGGTCTCCATCATACATGTGAAGAAGCAGGTGGTGTAGAGGCAACGTAGTATGCCAAGGAGGCAAATGTTGTAGATGAAGAGCCACTCATCCATGCCACAGTTGACTCAGTCAGAGATGTGGTTCAGTTTCATAGAAGTTGCATTTGTGGGGATTGAATTGATGGGGTAGGGGGATTAGGGTTCTACTTTGGATTCAAGTGCAAAGTGGTGAATTGGCTGGTGGAGTCCGTGCTCCCAGTCACAGTGGCTAGTGGAGTCTGTCCTGAATAAAGATAAGGGATTTTTTACTAAAGTTACAATTTTGCCCTTCATTTTAGTTAGAAAAATGGCATGTGACTCACATATATTGTGGACGGACGTTCGCTTTTGAACTCTTTTGCAATGCTTTTGTCAAGGACACGGGATATTATTGTAAATTTTTGAAATACAGGGAGCTACCTGTAAAAACGTGTAAACCACATGGGGACAGTTTTGCATTTAACCCATTTTTGTACTCTGTATGGTTACATGTTCAAATAAAATCAGCTTTTCATTTCTCAAACTTCATCAAGGGAGAAAATAGATTCTGCTAATTACATGGGAAGAACAAAGTAATAATCTGGGTCATGATAAAACCATTGTTAGCATGCAAGATGGGTATTATTGGCCAAAATTAAAGAGATATGTCGAAAAGAATGGTACAGAATTATCATATATGTTTGTTGCCCGATTTGTTGTGCTGTCATGGCATGTAAAGCCTTTGTTAGCTTAAATGTTTATTTTCTTCATTAACCCGTTTCTTATTTATTTGGAACCCACCGCCTTATCAACATTGATTGTTCATTTTTATGATTGATATAAAAAAGTTTTTTTTAACTGCCCATGAAACCCTAGTTTGAGCCGTATAGCGATCGTTTGAAATTCTGGTTCATTCTCCTCTGTTTATTGACTCAATCATCAAAAACTACTTTCAAATATATTTATTGCTTCTCAATGTTGACATGAGCTAGTAATCTGGGAGTTATAAGGATGGTATGTATTGCTGGAGTTATAAGGATGGTCTGTTGGTTGGATTAAACTAGTACCTAACTGGACTAGTCAATGTACATATGCATATGTAAAGCGTAGCGAGCACTGTCGAGGTGCCTTTGCTATAGTGTACTACTCATGTTCAATGTTTCCTGTTTTCTGTTTATTTGCACCTGATGTTTTTGAAAATGATTATTGATTTAAAGGATTGAGTTGACACTCATCCCTATGTTTATATTGAAATGATGTGATTTTGTTTGAAAACCCTTAGTAAATCATTTGAATCGTTTTGTTCTCTATTTTAAAAGTCATTATTTGGTTTAAATGTAAAACCGTCCGAATTGTTTTTGTTGTTTAAATCTTTGATCGACCTTACTGAACTCTCGAAAGCTCACTCTCCTTTGACTTCCTTTCCGCAAGTGATAGACAGCATTAAGTTGCCTGAGAATGCATTAGAGCCGAGCTAGTGAATTAAATTTTTAGTATTGATCATTAAGACCCCTTCGCGGGTAAACTTCTCTAGCTTGTTGGTTAGATTTAAATTGATTTGAGGAATTATAATTATTAGAAGCTCTGACATCGGTTTTCATAGTTAGTTATTTGAAATCGAGGTTTTTATGTCATTAAGTAGTGATTGTTTTAACGCTCCGGGAGTTCGGGGTGATAATGCTCCGGAAAAGTCCAGGTGTTAAAGCTTCGAATTTTCAGGATGTTACATCAACAAGTTCCAAACTTCATATATTTTCATTGCCTCTAACTCATCTTTCATGACTTCAAGCCATTGAGCTGAGTGATCGCTTAATAGCTTCTTTAAAGGATGTAGGATCATTTCTTATGCCCAGATTATAACCAGCCTCATCTAGGTACACAATATAGTCATCCGAGATAGCTGTCCATTTCTCGCTTTCTAACTTTCAAAGAGGTTGTTTGTTAGCAAAATTTCGAGCATGATCCATTATAAGGGGGCGCATCATTAAGTACTACCTCAAGTGCTTCGATATCTTTTATATAAGGTAATGATGCACCAACCTTTTGGATAACATGAATAGAAACATGATCCTGAATTTCCTCTAAGTTTATTATTGTTGGTGTACTACTCCCACTATACTCAGCATCTTAAGAAAATATTGCAGGCCTAGTTTCAACAATTCTAATGGTATGTGATGGACAGTAAAAATCTGAAACCCTTAGACCTTTCAGTGTAACCTATAAAATGAGAACTTATGGTCTTGGATCGAGTTTCTTAGTATGTGAATTGTAAACTTTTGCTTCAGCTAAACAACCCCACACATGAAAATATCCCAAACTTGGTTTCTTCTGTGTCCACAACTCAAAAGGTTTTTTAGGCACAGACTTACTAGGAACCCTGTTAAGAATATGCATAATTTTTTTTTAAGTGCTTCAACCCACAAAAACTCTA
This sequence comes from Escallonia rubra, assembly GCA_033065855.1. NCBI lineage: Eukaryota > Viridiplantae > Streptophyta > Magnoliopsida > Escalloniales > Escalloniaceae > Escallonia > Escallonia rubra. The sequence goes on along the minus strand of JAVXUO010000740.1, from coordinate 332,924 downwards.
GTAGAGTACTTTGGCATATCATACTTCATACCATATCCATCAACATAGTATTTTGCCTTTCAGCTACACCATTTGGCTAGGGTGTATCCGGTATTATATACTGAGCAACGATGCCATATTCTTCCAAAAACAAAGCAAAAGGACTAGGAGTATGACTCATTTAAGAGAATTTTTCATAATACTCTCATCATCTGTCAAATCTTACAACTTTATCTTTAGGTCAAGTTGATTTCAACTTCGGCTTTGTAAGTCTTAAATATAGTTAGAGATTCGGATTTTTCATGAATGAGGTAAACATATCCATAACGTGAATGGTCATCAATGAAGGTGATAAAGTATATATATGACCACCAATACCCGGTGTAAGGAAAGGTCCACAAATGTTAGTATGGATAACCTTTAAAGGCCTCGTACTTGAGTGGCACCACATTTATTGCCTTTTACAAATTTTCCTTTAATACATTCAATACATGTGTCAAAATCTGAAAAATCTAGAAAATGAAGAATTCCATCCTTAAATGAGGCATTCCATTCTGCCTCATGAATGTGACCTAGATGTTCATGCCACAATTTAGCAGAATTTTCATGTTTCGTTTTCTCTTACCACAAGTTTTAGCAACTATATCATTGATGTTCATTGTTTTCAAGAATTCAGTAATAGAAGTATCCAAACGTAATTTGTAGAGGTTTCTCTCCAACAAATCAGAGCCAATAGCTCTAGAGCAAAGGAAAAGAGAGAGGCCTTTAGTCTAAAACTTAAACGAATATCCATAAGCATCAAGTTTAGAAACAGAAATAAGGTTTCTAGTCACACTGGGAACATAAACAGTATCAACTAAATCTAAATTGAAGCCACTCTCCAAAACTAAACAGAGAGTTCTACAACTTCATCTTGAGCGTTCTTTTCATTTCCTACCAGCACATTATGGTTCCCTTTGTTTAACTTCTTCACGGAAAGAAATCTCTGCAATGAATTAGTTATGTGCAAATTTGCACCTGTATCAACCCATCATGTATGTAAAGGATTGATGCCAAGGAAAGTGGGTTCGTACTTACGTGGAGGTGCCACAAAGGCTGCAGTCCGTGTCAGCTTCCAAGTATGCAAAGTGAGAGACAGCAAGGACGAAGTAAGGACTGAGAGCAAGGCTTCCCAGACAGGCCGTGAGGAATGACAGTGCTGCGAAGGCAAAGCTAAGACGAACGGGGCCGGCAGTCGATAGTCCAAGTCAGGGTCCGAGCTGAGGTCCAAGTCAGGGTCCAATGTTACGATCTTAAATTATGTCCAATTTTGTGTTTCTCTCTCTAGAATCTAAGAGCTCACCAATTCTAGAGTGAGAAAGTGATTTTTGTGAGAATGAAGAAGAAGTCCTTTTTTGAGTTGTAAAGTTCACTATTTATAGAAAACAATGTGCTTATGTCATAAAGTGTCACATGTCGTCCCCCGGGAGTGACACGTCACCAGGGGGTCACAAAATACCGATTCTCCGTTAGACTGCCGATTCCCAAATTCGCGTTGCCTGCCTCGCACAGCGTCGCTCTGCCTGTCTGAGAAGACTGACCATACCATGACGGCATGGCCAAAGTAAACCCGTTGCCCCAGCCACCAATCCAAGCCCTTACTGAATCCCATGAGGTGCGTCAAGAGACGCGCAGATAACCTGACAGTGGTGAGGGTTACCCCTGTAGCCAACTGCCAGGCGGACTAGGCGCGATGCCCTCCAAGGACCTGCTCCCGTCCCGGAGTGACCCGGGGGTCATTGCCCTGGTGGTGTCGAAGATCGATAGTAACATGAGCGGACATGGTCGCAGCTCAGTGCTCCGAGTCTGTGGCGAGGGGTCCTTGTGTCGGAGCCCCCTGTGACTGTGACGGCGATGGCTATGAGGTTGTGAGCCCATCCCGGTACGAGTGTCGAAGCCCCCTTGTGATTGAGACGGCGATGGCTATAAGGTTGTGAGCCCATCCCGGTACGAGGCCGAAGCCCCCTTGTGATTGAGACGGCGATGGCTATAAGGTTGTGAGCCCATCCCGGTACGAGGTCGAAGCCCCCTTGTGATTGAGACGGCGATGGCTATAAGGTTGTGAGCCCATCCCAGTACGAGGCCGAAGCCCCCTTGTGATTGAGACGGCGATGGCTATAAGGTTGTGAGCCCATCCCGGTACGAGGCCGAAGCCCCCTTTTGATTGAGACGGCGATGGCTATAAGGTTGTGAGCCCATCCCGGTACGAGGCCGAAGCCCCCCTTTTGATTGAGACGGCGATGGCTATAAGGTTGTGAGCCCATCCCGGTACGAGGCCGAAGCCCCCATTTTGATTGAGACGGCGATGGCTATAAGGTTGTGAGCCCATCCCGGTACGAGGCCGAAGCCCCCTTGTGATTGAGACGGCGATGGCTATAAGGTTGTGAGCCCATCCCGGTAGTATGCAACATGATTGTGGCGCATGAGCGCAGTGCCTATAGCACGAGACAATACCTGGTGCCTGGGGCACGTGTTGTGAAAGTGGTACGGCGACGAACGTCGCGGAGCAATATTTGGTGCCGGGGCACGTATAATGAGACTGGCGCACGGGCGCGATGACGAACGTCGCGGAGCAATACTTGTGTCGAGGCATGTATCATGAGAATGCACGTAGGCACGGCGACGATCGTCGCGGAGCCAATACTTGGTGCCGGGGCACGTATCATGAGAATGCACGTAGGCGCGGCGACGAATGTCGCGGAGCAAGAGTTGGTGTCGTGGGCACGTATCATGACGATGGCGCAAGGGCGCGGCGACGAACGTCGCGGAGCAACAGTTGGTGCCGGGGGCACGTATCATGACGATGGCGCAAGGGCGCGGCGACGAACGTCGCGGAGCAACAGTTGGTGCCGGGGGCACGTATCATGATGATGGCGCTCGGGCGCGCATCGGGTGTCCCGAAGATGAGATGTGAGCTGAGTGTGCCTGTCATAACAAGATAATGAATGCAACATATAGTAATGACAAATTTGGTAGTTATGGTATGCGGTCGTCGGCGGCGGGTCATTCGGTGATAGTGCGCGACTTTGGGCGATGGGCATCGCGGGAGCAGTCTGCGGTCATGGACGACGGACGTCCCGAGGTTGATGTACGATGGACTTCGGAGGTTGATGCATGACAAACGTCACGAGGTTGATGTACGAACGTCCGTGAACATCGCAGAGGTGCAAAGACTCGAGAAAACAAGTGCGCGCGGGAGGGGAGACCATTGGCCAAAATGGGGGGAAGGCCAAGTCTAACCCCTCGTGGAGGCCGAGGCCGACTCCCTAGGCATGGGGAAGGCCGAGGCCGACCCCCTGGGGTTGGCCAAGGCCAAATGGCCAACTCCCATGAAGGAGCCCAAGCCTACTCCCCCCTCTTGGTGAACTTCGGGAGTGCCGACGGTAGGTGGTTTGATGAGCAAAGACAAATCTGAAAGTTGCATTATGACAAGCGTGTTGACATGAATCGTACCTACATGACGAACGAGATGTCAAAGTCACGTGCAAAGCGTACGAAGTGAAAAAAGTGCGAAAAGGGGTTTGCGCAGAGGGGTGAACCACCGGGGGAAAATGGCCGAGGCCAAGCCCTCCAGGAGGCCGAGGCCGACCCCCATGGCCTGGGGAAGGCCGAGGCCGACGACCATGGCATGGGAAAGGCCGAGGCCGACCCCCTGGGGTTGGCCAAGGTCATTTGGCCATCTTTCATTTTTTGGAGCCCAAGGCCACTTCTCCTTTTGCGAACTTCGGGTGCGCCGTCAGTAGGTGTTTTGATAAGCAATGATGAATCTGGAAGTTGTGTTTTGACGAGCGTGTTGCCAAGAATCATACCCACGTAGTGATCAAAGTTTCTAGGTTACGTACGAAGCGTACGAGGGGAAAGAAGTACGAAAAAGGGGTATGCAGGAAAAGGGTGAACCACCGGGGGAAAGTGGCCAAGGCCAAGCCCCCCAGGAGGCCGAGGCCGACCCCTATGGCCTGGGGAAGGCCGAGGCCGACCCCCTGGGGTTAGCCAAGGCCATTTTCCCCCTTGACCCCATTTCTCCAAATGCGCCGTCGGCCGACATTTTTGATGAAAAGGTGTTTGGATGGTCTCAGCGTGACGAACGCGCTAGCGTTAGTGATGTCGACGCGAAATAAAATGTCTAAGTCACTCACGAAGCGCGCGGAACGAGAAAAACACGTGTCTTGGGCACGCGGGCGCTGACCGGTTTGATGCGTTAGAAAATTGATCGTTGACAATGTCGACGTGCTCGCATGAAGCGGGACCCCTGGTGGGCCCTTGGGTACGACCAGAATGGGTTGGGAACATAAGCCCCCAGCGTTTGGTGTGCACGGAGGGGCGACCCGAGCCGGCGCCACACGCATAAATGCTTGGAAGAGAAGAATTTTTTTTTTATGTTCTTTGGCCGGAGAGTAGCTGACGTCGTCTCTGAATGAGGAAGGTGAAGAGTAGGTGGCTCGAGCCACCTCGTGCACCACCTACCAAAGACGTTGATGTCGAGGTTGTCACAACACGGGGCGTGGTAAAAAAATGCAAAAAAGTTCTAAGTGTAGAAGAGTAAGAGATAGGTAGGGGCGCGATGTGCGCGATCGGGCGTCGCGATGGGGGGCAGTCCACGACAGGCGCAGGGGCGCGGGCAATGCAAGGCGGTCAATGTTGCAAAAAATCTAAGTGTGGAAAAGTGAGAAAATGGGTAACGGAGGGAGTCAAGAAGTGCTACACCAAAGCATATGAAGTTTCAGGTGAAGTAAATTGGTATTTTAGTTTTTGGTTTGGTTAGATTGAAAAAAAAAATGCTAAGTGTTTTGTAGGGTGAGTATAATGGAATATGAGAAAGAAAATATGTTGATCATGAGGGGTGTTGTATTTATGAAGTAGTGTAAATAAAGTATGTGGTTATGTGAGAGAGGGAGAGAGAAGACAAATAAAACTAAGTATGAAATTGTGGTAGTAGTAAAGGGAGTTAATGGGGGTGAGGTAGAAGAAGAGAAAGAGGGAGGGGGGTCGGCCGTGGGGAGGGAATTGGGGAGGCCGAGGCCGAGGGGTGTGAGGAAAGAGGGAGGGTGAGATGAGGGAATTGATGGGGGCATGTAGTATGAGAGAGAGTGTGTGTGTGTGTGGGTTTAATGATGAGTGGAAAGGAAGAAAGAAAAACGAATGAGAAGAATGAGAGAGCAACCCACGTGTGGAGGGGGTGAGTTAATAAGAGAGAATGTGTAAGAATATGTGAGAGAGAGAGAGAGAGAGAGAGAAAATAATGAGAGTGTGATTGGAGAGAGGAGAGAGAAGGGTGAGTGAATGAAGAGGGGAGAGGGGGTCGGCCTAAGGGAAGGCGTGGGGAGGCCGAGGCCGAGGGGTGTGGTTGTGGGAAAGGGGGCATTGGAAATGATGGGGGAAGAGAAATATGAAGAAAGAGTTATGTGAAAGGTGAGAATTAAATGTGTGTGAGAGAGAGAGAGAGAATGTGGGTAATGAAGAGTGAAAATGAAGAGAAGTAAGGGGGAGGGTGGGAGAAACCCACGTTAAGGTGAAAGAGAAGAGAGTGTTGGGTGAGTTAATGAGTATAAGAGAGAGTGTGTAAGAGAGTGTAAGAAAATGTGTAAGAGAGAGAGAGAGAGAGAGAGGCATTTAATGTGACAAGAGAGAGAGTGTGTGAAGTGGAGAAATTGGAGGATGTTGTCTCGGATAGTGAGGGAAGAGAAGGAAATGTGTGAAATGGGTGATGTGAAGGAAGAAAGAGAAAAAGTAAAAAGTGATGGGAGGGAGAGAAAAAGGAAGAGAGAGAAATGGAGAGAGGGAATTAAAATTGGGAAGAGAGAGTGGGGAAGACCCACATGGAGGGGTGGGATGGAGGCTGCCCGAATTTGGGGCTGCCCAGGCGCCTGGGTGGTGGGTGAGGGGGGGCCTAAAAAAAAATTTTTTTTTTTTTTGGTTGGCCTCCCTAAGGAGGGAACCCCCAATGGAATTCTTCATAATGTACAAGAAGAGAATGAGAGAAGTGGGATGGTGGGAGTATGAAAAAAAAATAACATCAAAAGGAGAAAGCAGTTATGTATGAAGCAGGAAGAAGTATGGTGAGGGAAGAGAGGAAAGAGTGAGGGGGAGAGTGATGAGAGCATGAGGGGAAGATGAAAAACTTGAAAAATTTTCTAAGTGTAGAATTTATTTATTTTTTTAGCTCGGGCAAGGATGCTAAGGGAGGCCGCTGAGGATGATCATCGATGATTGGTTGCGAAAAAAGTGAAATTTTTTCTAAGTGTTGGGCTGAGACAAGGATGCCGAAGGAGACCACTAAGGATGATCATCGATGATCGGATGCGAAAAAAATGAATTTTTTTTTTAAGTGTCAAGAAAAGTAGATGGAGGATGATGATGCGACCGTAGTAACGGGCTCGAGCCACCCCGCGCACCACGTACCAAGTCGTTGCAATGTGAGGCCGAAGGGATTGGGAAGGGGTGAAGCCCCCAAGGGAGTGGGTGATGGCATGAAGGGTGATATCAATAGACTTGTGCAAGAGCAATGTAGCTTGAAAATTTTCTAAGTCTGAAAAATGTAACTTCATTGATAACGAAGGATAGGAAGCATGCCTTGATACATGGGTATAATGTACATCGAAACTTGCAAAATGAACGAAAAAATTACAAGTGTGGAAAATGCACTAAGGCATGCCAAGGCTTGGTCGGGTAGGTCATATGTCCCGTACTTAAAGTTTGAGCTCTCCGGATGCAATCTTGTCGGCGAAGACAAACTTGAGGCCCATGCACCACTTGAGGCCATAACCGACCTTTCGATGATAAGGACAGTAGTTGTGATGGGCTAAGTCTTCCGGGGTAGGTTCATTGTTGACATTGGGCAGGGTTATGGCATTGTCGTCGATCCATGTCTCGAGGAGGGTTCTAACAATCTTCAAGTCGCACGGGTAGTCCGGGGCAGGCATCGGCTGCCCTCTCTTGTCAGGACGTCCGTCCCTTCCTTGGGACTGACGCTTGCGGCTGTTGTCGTCGTTACTAGCTGCTTCCATCATCGCGGCCAAGGCAATATGAGGTTGGGGCTTTGGGGTCTTTGACAGACCGACCGAATCATAGGTGTGTCGTGCAGCTTCCTTGAGATGTCCCCAAGATCGAAGCTGAAGGTTTTCAAGGTAGACCTTGTAGATGTCATTCATGTTCTTGATGCAAATGGGCACAAGGGTTTCATCCTTGCTGAAGTCAGTGCACTCCAAGCACTTGTGATGAAATCGCATAACATAGGTGTTGAGGTCTTCCCCGGGATTCTGGCGGATCCCGGCAATGTCAACGATGGTCACACGTTCTGTCTCATAGTGAAACTTTTCAAGGAAGAGCTGGACCATGTCGGACCATGAGTGGATAGTACTATCAGGAATCTGATGATACCAAGAGTATGTGAGACCAGTCAGGGACTTGTGAAATTCCCGAAGCTTCAAAGTGTCGTCCTCCCCGTAGTACTCCAGGGAGCCAGCAAAACGGGTGAGGTGCTCGCGGGCGTTGCCCTTTTTGCCATTGAACAAAGTGAAGGATGGTTGCTTGTACTTGACGGGGTAAGGCTTGGTAGCGAGGCTGCCAGAGTAGGGAGCATGGCCTGACAGCTTAGAGGGGGAGTGGGGTAAGGATGACTGCTTGAGACGGTGAAGGAGGACATCAAGGTCATGCTTGGTGACGTACGACGCATGTGAGGGTTTGTGCCCTGTCGTGATGATCCGAGCACCAGAGCCCCCAGACGGTACAACCTGAGGCGTTGAGGGGATGACGATGGTAGAGAGGGGTTGGTGGTGGTGAGTAACTTGTTGGGGCATGGTTTGTACATGGGTAGTGTCAGCTGCTGAAGGCCGGTCGTCAGGAAAGGTCGACTGGAGTAAGCCGGGGGAATGACTTGTGTTTAGGTTTCGACTAGTTATGTTCGGGTTAGGCTCCATCTCAATTGATTCGTGAGTCTCTGAAGTGCTTCGAGCAAGGGCAAGGCGTGGCGCCGGGGGCTGAGGTGCCGTGAGTCCTACTGTCGAGGGCCCGGAGGACCAAGGCAGCAGTGGTCGCGACACTGGGACCTGAGCAGTGTCCAAAACTAGCCCAGGCCTTGAAGGTTGCATATGAGCAGGAGGGGCCAAACCTGGATCTTGGGATAACATGGGGTGAGTAATGGGCACAGGGTGCAGAGCTCTAAGGCTTTGGGAAATTGGTGATTGTGAAGTCAAGACTTGGATTGATTTTTACATTTCTACCATGGCTGTCATAAGAGTAGCTATAGTGGGCAAAAACTGCTAGATGGCCGCATTGACTGCAACTTGTATGTCAGGTGCGGTAGTTTGTGGCTGGTCTTGGGGACGCACAGCACTGGTCCCCTCTTGTTCACCCGAGTGGTCCTCTTCTTGCACGGCATGGATAAGGCCCTGGCTAGCAGCCCTCGTAACTTTTCGTTGTCTAGGCATAGAGACTGAGTACGGAAGATAGACAGACTGCAGTACGATGCTCACCTCCCCAGCGGAGTCGCCAAAATGATGCCAAGGAAAGTGGGTTCGTACTTACGTGGAGGTGCCACAAAGGCTGCAGTCCGTGTCAGCTTCCAAGTATGCAAAGTGAGAGACAGCAAGGATGGAGTAAGGGCTGAGAGTAAGGCTTCCCAGACAGGCCGTGAGGAATGGCAGTGCTGCGAAGGCAAAGCTAAGACGAACGGGGCCGACAGTCGATAGTCCAAGTCAGGGTCCGAGCCGAGGTCCAAGTCAGGGTCCAATGTTATGATCTTAAATTATGTCCAATTTTGTGTTTCTCTCTCTAGAATCTAAAAGCTCACAAAATTCTAGAGTGAGAAAGTGATTTTTGTGAGAATGAAGAAGAAGTCCTTTTTTGAGTTGTAAAGTTCACTATTTATAGAAAACAATGTGCTTATGTCATAAAGTGCCACATGTCGTCCCCCGGGAGTGACACGTCACTAGGGGATCCCAAAATACCGGTTCTCTGTTGGACTGTCGGTTCCCAAATTCACGTTCCCTACCTCACATAGCGTCGCTCTGCCTGTCTGAGAAGACTGACCATACCATGACGGCATGGCCAGAGTAAACCCGTTGCCCCAGCCACCAATCCAAGCCCTTACTGAATCCCATGAGGTGCGTCAAGAGACGCGCAGATAACCTGACAGTGGTGAGGGTTACCCCTTTAGCCAACTACCAGGCGGACTAGGCGCGATGCCCTCCAAGGACCTGCTCCCGTCCCGGAGTGACCCGGGGGTCATTGCCCTGGTGGTGTCGAAGATCGATAGTAACATGAGCGAACATGGTCGCAGCTCAGTGCTCCGAGTCTGTGGCGAGGGGTCCTTGTGTCGGAGCCCCCTGTGACTGTGACGGCGATGGCTATGAGGTTGTGAGCCCATCCCGGTACGAGGTCGAAGCCCCCTTGTAATTGAGACGGCGATGGCTATAAGGTTGTGAGCCCATCCCGGTACGAGGCCGAAGCCCCCTTGTGATTGAGACGGCGATGGCTATAAGGTTGTGAGCCCATCCCGGTACGAGGCCGAAGCCCCCTTGTGATTGAGACGGCGATGGCTATAAGGTTGTGAGCCCATCCCGGTACGAGGCCGAAGCCCCCTTGCGATTGAGACGGCGATGGCTATAAGGTTGTGAGCCCATCCCGGTACGAGGCCGAAGCCCCCTTTGCGCTTGAGACGGCGATGGCTATAAGGTTGTGAGCCCATCCCGGTACGAGGCCGAAGCCCCCTTGTGATTGAGACGGCGATGGCTATAAGGTTGTGAGCCCATCCCGGTAAGAGGCCGAAGCCCCCTTGCGATTGAGACGGCGATGGCTATAAGGTTGTGAGCCCATCTCGGTACGAGGCCGAAGCCCCCCTTTTGATTGAGACGGCGATGGCTATAAGGTTGTGAGCCCATCCCGGTACGAGGCCGAAGCCCCCATTTTGATTGAGACGGCGATGGCTATAAGGTTGTGAGCCCATCCCGGTACGAGGCCGAAGCCCCCATTTTGATTGAGACGGCGATGGCTATAAGGTTGTGAGCCCATCCCGGTACGAGGCCGAAGCCCCCTTGTGATTGAGACGGCGATGGCTATAAGGTTGTGAGCCCATTCCGGTACGAGGCCGAAGCCCCCTTATGATTGAGACGGCGATGGCTATAAGGTTGTGAGCCCATCCCGGTACGAGGCCGAATCCCCCTTATGATTGAGACGGCGATGGCTATAAGGTACTGAGCCCATCCCAGTACGAGGCCGAAGCCCCCCTTTTGATTGAGACGGCGATGGCTATAAGGTACTGAGCCCATCCCAGTACGAGGCCGAAGCCCCCCTTTTGATTGAGACGGCGATGGCTATAAGGTTGTGAGCCCATCCCGGTACGAGGCCGAAGCCCCCCTTTTGATTCAGACGGCGATGGCTATAAGGCTGTGAGCCCATCCCGGTACGAGGCCGAAGCCCCCATTTTGATTGAGACGGCGATGGCTATAAGGTTGTGAGCCCATCCCGGTACGAGGACGAAGCCCCCCTTGTGATTGAGACGGCGATGGCTATAAGGTTGTGAGCCCATCCCGGTAGTATGCAACATGATTATGGCGCATGAGCGCGGTGCCTATAGCACGAGACAATACCTGGTGCCTGGGGCACGTGTTGTGAAAGTGGTGCGGCGACGAACGTCGCGGAGCAATATTTGGTGCCGAGGCACGTATAATGAGACTGGCACACAGGCGCGGCGACGAACGTCGCGGAGCAATACTTGGTGTCGGGGCATGTATCATGAGAATGCACGTAGGCACGGCGACGATCGTCGCGGAGACAATACTTGGTGCCGGGGCACGTATCATGAGAATGCACGTAGGCGCGGCGACGAATGTCGCGGAGCAAGAGTTGGTGTCGTGGGCACGTATCATGACGATGGCGCAAGGGCGCGGCGACGAACGTCGCGGAGCAACAGTTGGTATCGGGGGCACGTATCATGACGATGGCGCAAGGGCGCAGCGACGAACGTCGCGGAGCAACAGTTGGTGCCGGGGGCACGTATCATGACGATGGCGCAAGGGCGCGGCGACGAACGTAGGGAGCAACAGTTGGTGCCGGGGGCACGTATCATGATGATGGCGCTCGGGCGCGCATCGGGTGACCCGAAGACGAGATGTGAGCTGAGTGTGCCTGTCATAACAAGATAATGAATGCAACATATAGTAATGACAAAGTTGGTAGTTATGGTATGCGGTCGTCGGCGACGGGTCATTCGGTGATAGTGCGGGACTTTGGGCGATGGGCATTGCGGGAGCGATGTGCGGTCATGGACGATGGAGGTCCCGAGGTTGATGCACGACGGACGTCGTGAGGTTGATGCACGACGAACGTCGCGAGGTTGATGTACGAACGCCCGTGAACATCGGGGAGGTGCAAAGACTCGAGAAAATAAGTGCGCGCGGGAGGGGAGACCATTGGCCAAAATGGGGGGAAGGCCAAGGCTAACCCCTCGTGGAGGCCGAGGCCGACCCCCTAGGCATGTGGAAGGCCGAGGCCGACCCCTTGGGGTTGGCCAAGGCCAAATGGCCAACTCCCATGAAGGAGCCTAAGGCCACTCCCCCCTCTTGGTGAACTTCGGGCGCGCCGACGGTAGGTGGTTTAATGAGCAAAGACAAATACGAAAGTTGCATTATGACAAGCGTGTCGACGTGAATCGTACCTACATGAAGAACGAGATGTCAAAGTCACGTGCAAAGCGTACGAAGTGAAAAAAGTGCGAAAAAGGGTTTGCACAGAGGGGTGAACCACCGGGGGAAAATGGCCGAGGCCAAGCCCTCCAGGAGGCCGAGGCTGACCCCATGGCCTGGGGAAGGCCGAGGCTGACCCCCATGGCATGGGAAAGGCCGAGGCCGACCCCCTGGGGTTGGCCAAGGTCATTTGGCCATCTTCCATTTTTCGGAGCCCAAGGCCACTTCTCCTTTTGCGAACTTCGGGCGCGCCGTCAGTAGGTGTTTTGATAAGCAATGATGAATCTGGAAGTTTTGTTATGACGAGTGTGTTGCCAAGAATCATACCCACGTAGCGATCAAAGTGTCTAGGTTACGTACGAAGCGTACGAGGGGAAAGAAGTACCAAAAAGGGGTATGCGGGAAAGGGGTGAACCACCGGGGGAAAGTGACCAAGGCCAAGCCCCCCAGGAGGCCGAGGCCGACCCCTATGGCCTGGGGAAGGCCGAGGCCGACCCCCTGGGGTTGGCCAAGGCCATTTTCCCCCTTGACCCCATTTCTCCAAATGCGCCGTCGGCCGACATTTTTGATGAAAAGGTGTTCGGATGGTCTCGGCGTGACGATCGCGCTAGCGTTAGTGACATCGACGTGAAATAAAATGCCTAAGTCACGCACGAAGCGCGTGGAACGAGAAAAACACGTGTCTTGGGCACGCGGGTGCTGACCGGTTTGATGCATTGGAAAATTGATCGTTGACAATATCGACGTGCTCGCGTGAAGCGGGACCCCTGGTGGGCCCTTGGGTACGACCAGAATGGGTTGGGAACAAGGATCAATAATTATATAAGACTCATAACAAACGCAAATAGATAAATTACATTTTCTTTCAAATCACTCTCTGAATTTCTAACATTCTTTCCTCATTTGTCCTTAGCTCCACAAAAGTCACACTTGGGACCAGAATAATCCTTGCTAGAAGAACGTGCCTTATCAGTTATTGTTATAGTTATAGGACCACTCTTATTCCCTTGCATGCGACCTTTGCCATGGAAATCAACTCTTATTCTCTTGCATGAGCAATGTGAGCACCATCAGGTTTTTTCGGATTTTAGCCTCTCTTCTTCTTGGACATACATGGAAATCAACTTGCTCATCTTCCACTTCTCTTTATGTGTGTTGTAGTTGATCTTAAAAGGACCAAATTGCAAGAAGATTTCCATGTCCAAGCCTTTTAGTTGATAAGTCGTATATTTCATCCGTAAAATACGCTCACAAGCACCACTGGATCGACTATACTTGAGCGTAACCATTTTAGTGATAAAAGTATTAGCATGTGCCTTAGAAGTGCCCTAAAACTATTCTTCAATATGAGCAAAGTATATCTTAGTTTTTTATGCGTCAGAGTATCTCCGCAAATAACAGTTGTAAGGGAGTTTTTCATAATTATTAGGGATATGTGGTTGGAACGCTCTCACTTCTCATAAGCCGTCTTTTACTCGGTAGAGCTTTCAACTGTAAGAGTAATAGGAGGGTCAACCCATAAGCATAGTTCAAATCCATAACTCCAAGAATTATGCTGATCTGTACTTTCCATTTTTTAAAATTGGTTCCGCTAAATTATTCAATAGAGGAAAGATAGTCAACAATTGCAACAGGACTATACGTTGAATAATAATAATTATCATGCACGTTATCCACATGATAAAATTAGTTAGTTGATTAGTTAAAATAATAAAATAAATTAAGGAATAAACATTTTATTTATATGAAAAAGGTAAATACACAAAACAATTTCCCAAGGAAAATTTAACACATCACTTATAACCTACTGTTGGGCCGATTATTAATATACAAAGTGTTTTTCCACACTTAGCAATTTGAAAATTATTGCACGCAACACAAGCACGAATTATATCACCTTTGGGCATAAAATAATTTGAGTCATGCAACTTATAATTTCCTTTCTTTCTGCTTAAAAGAATTCAAAACATAATCTTTCGTTAGGCCAATTAATGTTCTTAATTAATAAGCATAACGTGATCTGGTTTTATTATTATCTCAAGTTATTAAGGACAGTAAACTTTCGTTGGACCGCTTACTGCTAAAAAAGTAAGAACCACTAATTATTTTCAAATTCATTATAGTAGTCCGAACATGCTAAATTAATCGTGAGGTTTTAGTATGATCTCATAATTTTAGAGTAATTATTAATATTAATAATAATGGTGGCACTCTATATTCATTAGTTTCAGTAATATAAACCAATATTAAAATATATATGTTATCAATAAGGGCTAATTACACCTATGTCCCTGAGGTTTGGGGGTAATTACACTCAAGGACACAAAGTTTCAAAATGTAACATTCCGTGACCAAAAGTGTTTCAAATGTATCACCCGTGTCCAACCGTCAGGTTTCCGTCCAAAAAGTGTAATTTTCATCATTTTGTATTTTAAAAATGATAATACTGCCCTTGTACAATATATATTGAATAATTTTTATAATTTTTAAATTAGGATAACAAATCTTAATTCTTTAAAATTAGGGTTTGAAACTAATTTGTAAATTAAGCTTTTAAAATTTGCAAATTAAGCTTTCAAATGTCCAAATGATTTAATTAGGGTTTCAAAATCAACCCTAATTTAAAAGTTAGGGTTTTGAAACCTTAAAATTAGGGTTTCAGAACCCTAATTTTGAAATTAGGGTTTATCCACATCTGGAATCTTGCCGCCGGCAGCCCCAGCTCCCTCCCTCGACCCATGTCGCCGGTAACCCAAGCCTCCTCCCTTCCCCCAAACCCACGTCGTCGCTGCCCTTCCCTCAGCCCCACATCGTCGCCGCCGTGACAGATCTCCACCTTCGCCGCAGATCTCCCATAGTTGCAGATCTCCACCGTCGCTGCCCTTCCCGCAGTTGCTGATCCGGGGTGGGCGGTGACGGGGTGACGAGGAAGGGGGAGGCAGATGGGGTGCGGCGCCGGAGAAGGGGAGGAAAAAGGGGCTGGTGGGTGACGGGGAAGGGGGAGGCAGGTGGGGTGCGGCGCCGGGGAAGGGGAGGAAGAATAGGTGGGTGACGGGGAAGGGGGAGGCAGGGGTGGGTGGGTGACGGGGAAGGGGGATGCAGATGAGGGGTGGGGGTGGGGGTTGGGGGGGGGGGGGTTAAGAGTAAAGTAAAGATGAAATAAAGTCTTTTTTTTTTTAATGAAGTAATGGCATTAAAAAAAAATAAGGTTCTAACTCAGGGGCAATACAGTCTTTTCATTAAAACCGTTAAGATTTTTAGGGTTCCGTTTCTCGATGGACATAAGTGTTACATTTTAAAATTTTGTGTCCTTGAGTGTAATTACCACCAAATCTCAGGGACATAGGTGTAATTAGCCCTATCAATAATGGCATATCAAATAAACAATTCAATAAGGATATATTAAGCGGCTTTGCAAATTTTATTTTGTAAGGCCCAATTGAAATATACAAGCTCTTCTAAAAATTCAATTTTTTAAAGTGGCCAAAACAGGCCCAAATCAGCACCTACAAGACCTTTTTCTAAAGTAGCCAAACAGGCCAATCAGAAGCTACGGGCCCAAATATAAGTGGCCAACTGGCCATCTCTGGCCAGCCATAACCATACAGTTTCGGCCCACTTAACAGACCACCATCACGCCACAAGGGCCAACTGCGTCGGCCCATTTAAAAAACCGCCATCAAGCCACAAGGGCTAATGCCGTAGGCCCAAATTCAGTTGGGCATTTAGTGACTAGATGCTATACACATGCCCCCCAAAAAAATCTCTAGCCTACATAAGCTGGGCCAATGCCACAGGCCTAATCTGGGCAACCGACACCACAGACAGGCCTCTTTGCCCCTTTTTTTTCTTTTTCTTTTTTTTCCCTTAGGTTAATATTAAACATAACTTCAAATATTCCAAGAATCTTAAAGGGAAAGTTCTACGTTCATGCAATTGATTATGGCCTTTAGATTATGATACCATATGTTAGATTATATCATTCGTCTTGACCCCATGATCAAGACCTTTAGAATCTTACAATAATATAAACATAAGAACAATATGGTTTCAAACTCACTGGAGTCGAAGGAAGCCATAAATCATCAAAAGCTTTATTCAGATGATGAAAGAATGTTAAGATGCAGAAGCGGACGTGTCTTCTTTGATATTGATCTTCATTATTCTTCTCTATTCTTGATGATATAATAGAGTTGTGAATTTTTCCATTAGTCTAGGAGGCAAAAAAAGTATGATGCCCTAACCTCCAAGAAAAAGATATATTAATATGGAGAGAGTAGTGGGATCAACCCTAGACTTGTCAAATCTCAATCATCCATCAAAGTTAAGAGGTTGGAGCCTAATGGTAAGCGTTTGATCCAACAAGTCTCTTATACATCATAAATAATAGTGAATTGGACATAAAAATTAAATAGGCCCATAATGTTATCTAGTCAATTTACTTAATTAATATCCAAGTCAAATACATAGTCAACATTAGTATGACTCGTTAGGCCACCTAATTGGATTGGAGCGATCGAATCCAAAACTATGTACTTTGACTTCTTCACTCTTGTAGTTGAAAGATCGTCGAAATGGTGCTTGATTGAAGGTTTTAAGGCTTTATTCCGTACAAGTGTGGGCGTGTGGCGATCCTTAACTTGTAGATCACTGATATTAAAAGCGAATTCCTCTTTAGTTTAAGATCAAAAAGAAATTAATCTTAGTGTCTTAAAAGTCCTCGACTGAAGAACGACATTAGGTTTGTGCATTTTGTTCACTAAATGAAGCACAAAGCATGAGACCACATAGTTTCAACAGAGTTTTGGTTTTGATAGAGACCATGTGTGTCCTTCTTCTCTACCCCAAGTCAATTATTTATAAGCAAGATAGTAGGCTTAATTTTGAAAAATTCGTGATTTGGGCTTTGACTTCGTAATCAAAGAGATTTTATTATCTTTAATTCAATCAAAATTTCTTAATTAAAAGAGAATTTGAAAGTACATTTTTTTTAGTCAAAGTTGACCTATTTGACAATTACAGCAGCAAGACCACGCATTTGGATTAGATCTGTTGATCGTATAATTTTAATTGGACTGTTTCTTCCGATTTAACTTCGGCTCAAGCCCATCATTTTGTTTAGTTCCGAGTCAACACTTGAACCCATATTTTCTGCAATGTTGACCAACCCACAAAACTTTGCATTACTCACTAGTTTCAGTATCTACAACCATGTTTTGAAAAGTTAATCAAAATTGAGTGGCTATGTTGTGGGAACTGGTGGAGTTCCATCCTAAGAACGCCGACCCGTGGCTTTTTTTAGTAAAAAGTTACATGAAGTCAGGCACAAGTAGTTTATTTATGAGGGAGAGACGTATGCACTTCTCTAGACTTTGAGAATTGGGAGAACAACTTGATATTGTGTGATTTATGTTCTTTGCTCTAACCATCAAGCCTTGCAGCACTTCAAAATTCATAAGCATGTCAATCGGATGCATGCCAGATAGATTGGTAGCTTGTCTTGAGCTAATATCGTACACCATAAAGCATAAATTTGGTCTAACAAATTGTGTGGAAGAGCAACTTTATTGGTTGCTAGAGCTGTGCGAAGTCGATGTTGACTTTAATGAATTGTAGGAAGAATGTGCAACTAGTAAGGATGTGGAAGATTTATATACTCTGTATGGTTACTTGTTCATACGAAACCAGCTTTTCGTTTCTTGAACTTCATTAAGAGAGAAAATAGATTTTAATAGTTGCATGGGACGGCCTAAGTGGTAATTTGGGTCGTGATAAAATCATTTTTTAGCGTGGAGGAGGGGTATTATTAGCCAAAATAAAAGAGATATGTCGGAAACATGGTGTGTATATATATGTGTGTGTGTGTGTGTGTGTTGCCCCAATTGTTATGTTATCATGGCATGTAAACTTTGTTGGCTTAAAAGTTTATTTTCTTTATTAGACTTTTGCAGGTTTTAGAATATAGGGAATCTTCTGGGTCATACTCTTGTAATTGATATCCAATACTATTTTGTAAGACTTGTAATTGTCATGGACTTGTTATAGTCGTAAGACATCGTACCTATATTTTTTCATGAAATACAGGATTACTTTAAACCAAAAAGAAAAGGTTAGGCAAATAAATATAGGTACGATGTCTTACAACTATAACAAGTCCATAACACTACCACATTGCAACGTCTCCCCTAATAGATGAGCCAAGTGGGTGCCAATGAAATCCTTGACACAATATATTAAGACTAATCTCAAACAGTACATATCCGTGCCAGATGAGGTGTACAATATGCAGGCTTGCTTCTACGGTTACAGACCACCAATAATTTGTTAAATTACCAAAATTAAGCTTTTGAGGTTTGTTGATACCATCCATAACAACCCCAAGTACGTGTCGACACGACTAAGTAATGCATCCTTAAAAAAGGCTAACCTAGTGTGTGCTAACAAGATTGTCGGTAGGGTGTTTAAAGGCTAACTTAAAACAATATTGTATCCGAAGCGAGATGGGGTGTGACAATCTGATGTCCTTTAGGCTTATCGTCTCAGCTAAGGCTCAAACCTAATCTTGTCACACAGCATACGTCAATATCCTCCACTCTAGTCAATATGGAAAATATCCAACACACCCTTTGTTTGATAACCTAGTGTGTGCTAACAAGATTGTCGGTAGGGTGTTTAAAGGCTAACTTAAAACAATACTGTATCCGAAGCGAGATGGGGTGTGACAATCTGATGTCCTTTAGGCTTATCGTCCCAGCTAAGGCTCAAACCTAATCTTGTCACCCAGCATACGTCAGTATCCTCCACTCTAGTCAATATGGAAGATATCCAACACACCCTTTGTTTGCCACAATCATCCTCTTAATGTGAGATGTACTTGAGCTTGCTTTTGTTTTTCATAAACACCAACAGCTCGGCAAGATAGCCCATCCTGAAGTTTTCAGAGTCAGTTCTGGCATCATCTATAATGATTCAATTCCACAACTCAACCAACAAAGTAATGTGTCACGCCAAAGGTCTAACCGAGTAAGTTTGCTCCTCAAAATGTCCGGTCAAGTAAGTACTCTATGATATCCTTTGCACGGTCGTGCAAGACTAAAATCAAACACTAACGTATTTTGATGTGGGATGAGTCATTACAACAACCAAGTTATGTACGGTGGGTTTAGGACATATGTAGCTCATCCGATCTATATTGGAATGTGAATAGGATTGCATCATGTTGCCATATACTAGTATAGGTGCATTAGACCTTTTTATTATTTGGTTAAACATGTAAATAACTGCAGTAGAGGCTTTTACTGTTAAAAATAAAAGCGAAAAACAAAACCCCCACGCATATTCAGATTCAGTAGCGTGGGATGATGGAAAGCTAGTGATTTCTCAGAGCGTGCGTCTCTATTTCCAAAATAGAGGGTACATTTCAAAAACTTTGTTCTCTTTTCTTAGGAAAAATGACACGTAAGAAGAGAATCAAGAGATGAGCAATTCAGCTAAGAGATGCTGAGGGAGGGGCTGTTTAACTTCATGCATGCTT
Organism: Escallonia rubra; assembly: GCA_033065855.1. NCBI lineage: Eukaryota > Viridiplantae > Streptophyta > Magnoliopsida > Escalloniales > Escalloniaceae > Escallonia > Escallonia rubra. The sequence continues at coordinate 313,691 of JAVXUO010000740.1, read as the reverse complement.
GTATATGTGAAATCTACGCAAAGAGATACGTGAAATCTTAACAAATCGTGAGGTGAGAAGATCTTCTGCATATGGAACAATTCAATTCTCTAAATGGTCAGATCAACTAGTTGGAAGATTATCAGAGATGTGACTGATTCGACTTATTTTAAGGGAATGGTTCTCCTTCTCATCTCTGATCTTCCTTATATTCCCTTTGCTTACTTCTTGTCAAGCATTATTCTGACACAAAATCTATACTCTCCTCCATTTAAAACAAAAAAAAACCCAGTTCATGTGTCTGATGACTTTGCAAATCAGAATCTTATAGACAAACTTCTTGGCCAACGTGGCCTCTTTGAAGCCCTTTCTCCATCAAATAGCTCCTCCTTTTTCTTACTTTCTTTGGCACTAACTGGTGCCTTGGGAATAATACATGTATCAGGTTGTGCTATTTATTTCCTGTTTGCATCTTCCAGCGATGGCAAAATTCCAGCTTCCGTAACAAAATGGTGATGAAAACCTTCAAAATAAATCTAACTCTTCACCGACAGTTTAGGGTGTAAAAATGGCAGAAAAGAAGTGCACAAAATGACCAACTAAATGAAGCCATGGTCCCTTTTTTTATGATTAGGGTTTATAGGTTGAGTGAACGGCAACACAAGCTGGTAGAGATTTGGTCGTGGAGAGATTGGTTTAACGAAAAAGGATTGATTTGAACAATACACAGCATGACACATCCACCTGGAAGAAAATGGTTGACCATTCCATCACACGTTACAAATTTCATCACTTGTGAACATGCTCAACTACACATCCACCTAGAATGCAGCTGCGTTAAAACTTGGTAGGAAGAGCTTCTGCCGCCCATGTGGTCCTGCCCGGCTCGAACCCGGATTAGTCGGTTTCCAATGTGGTGTTCGGATACCGGATGGTCTAACAAAAAAAAAATGAACATGCTCAACTACACAATCTCGTTTGTCTCTGCATATTCCACCTCCACAATACATACAAAATAGAAAATCTACTAGTTATCGTACTACGATACTAGTTATCGTATTCACAAGCATGAAAAAGTCGAGTTATCGTATGATTAGAATGATCTCAGTCGACGTTTTCATATCACGGCCTGATATGTTTGGTCATTGTATCACCAAAATTTTGATTATGAAAAAGACTGAAATCCCGTAAGTAATTTGTAAAAGTCTAGTCATTAACCATTATTAGAGCAAGTTGACAAATTTATTTGCATCTGCATCTATATTCAACTCAAATCTAGGAAAAGAGGTACATATCTTAACTACTCCAGGTTAATGAACAGTAAATTACGAAATTTTTGTTAGCCTAATTTTCTGGTCAAGAATTCGAAAACTTTTCAACCTGAGAGTGACAGATTCAGATTTCAGAAGATCATATGATAGGAACAATCTAACTTTGTCTCCGAAAAGAACTCTCCATAACTCTTCACCAACTAGCAATAAGTTGTCATTAGGACGAACTATTGCCTAACAACATGAGTTAACATTGCATAAACCTGGTTTAGGAACCATAAAAATCAATTAAAATAAGTTGATTCGAAAGAAGCCCACATCAAAAGCTATGCAAGCTACCGTTTCAATACTAAATCTAATAAGAAATGCCGCCTTTGAACAAGTCTCACTCACATGGTGATGACCTAACAAAGAAAAAACAACTTGGCTTTGGACATCTAATTATAAGACCTGGAGCTTCTTCTCCCAGAGATCTTCAGGAGGATTATTAACGGAATCAAAAAGGAAATAAGATGACAAAGTTTGGATTTGCTGATCAAGACTTGGTCCACGGCAAAGCCTTTCTATTACATTTGAATTAAAGATACAACTAGCTCTTACCCGCTGCATTGCACCGGCAACTTTTATAAAATCGTAATATATATGGTGTAAAACGCGTAAATTAGGAAAATAATAAAGGAGACCAAACAACAAAAAATAATGGGTGGGGTGAAGATAAAATAAAATTCTTTTTGGTTAAATTCAAAATTCTTTTGTTATTAGAAGAATCATTAGTTATTAGCTCTCTAGTGACAAAAGAATGTCAATTTTTCACCACACCAATTAAAATTGATTAATTACACACCGCACTCCTGAGAATTTTTCAAAACTACACTCGGCACCCACTAACCTTTTTTTATTTACACCCCTCTACAATTTATTTTTTTCAGTACAGAGAGTTAACATAATCAATAAAAAGATGGTGATGCCCTTCGTAAAAAATAAATTTATCCCACCCACCCACTATTCGCACCAGTTCATCGCCATTATCACTGATATTCAATGCCCACCGTGTGGATGAAGTGAACTAATTCGGTTTCACCCACCCACTACCCGCCGCCACCACCTCCCCTCATTGTCCCGCCGCCACCACCTCCAAAAATGAACCCATCACCTCCAGATCGATCTATACCCCGATCACCACTACTACCAGCACACATCAAGACCCACACTCATATAATGACCAATAACGATCGCCTCTGCCAACAAACATGTCGCCACCACTCTGTCTCGGTGCCCCACACCTCACCCCACCCATGTCGCAACCCCGTGTCCGTCGCTGTTACTACTACACACCAAGCCTCAGTGCGATTCGATCAAACAATAATGGCATTTGGGTTTGTGGGTTTTCAACCTCTCTTTTTTTTCTTTCTAAATATGGGTTTTCAATGGCATTTAGTTAGTGGGTTTTGTGATAGTGGTGGTGGGTTTTGGGGCTGGTGTAGGTTTGTGCATGGTTATGGTGTTGATTGTGGTGATGACTAGTAGTGCCAGTGGCTGTGATGTTTTTATGATTGAGATAGTGGTTGAGGTGGTCTGTGAGGCTGTGCAGAGAGAGAGAACAAAAGAGAAAAGGGGGACATACACACACACACACACACATAAAAGATTTTGTGTGTGTGTGTGTGATGACTGTGCTATTGTGTGTGTCGCGCAGGTGTGTGTGGACTGGGTGTTGGTGTATTTACAAGTGTGTTCGTGTGTGGTGTGTTGGGTGGTGCCGAATCTGTAGGTGGCGATGTGACAGAGGTGGGTAACAACATGGTGGTGCCAAATATGTTAGTGGCAGTGTGGCGGAGGTTAGACGGTAAGGTGGTGACAGTATATATAGCGTTGGGGGTTTGGTGGTTGGTCCTCGTTTTCCTGGTGGTTGTCATAGACAATGTGTGTGTATGTGTGTGTGTGTGTGTGTGTGTGTGTGTGTGTGTGTGTGTGTGTGTGTGTGTGTGTGTCAAAAAGAGGTAGTGTGCAGTGGTGTTCAGGGGTGGGATGGTGTTTGGAAGGGGGGTGACGGCAGCACCGGTGGTGGTTCGGTGGCATTAGTGATGGTGACTGACGAAGGAAAGACATCTTCAAGGGCAATTCCAAGATATCACATAAAATTGTGTGGTGCCCTAACTTTTATTCACGGATACTTAACGGAATGAATTTTGTGTAAGTATACTACAAACACCGGGGATCGGCGTGTGATAAAAATTGTTATTAGATGATGAATGTAGTTTTGGGCGGATCTCAGAAGTGCCATGTGTAATTAGTCCATTAATTTAAGAACTTCGTAGATTTATTAAAGAATCATATGCAAAAAAGTTGTGGTTATTATCTCCCACTTACTAGTACATGGGTCGGGCCACTCTCTAGTTTGGTGGGCTGACCAAGGATACTATCACTAAGTAAAAAATATTTAGACGCCGCTTTTTGTTACCAAATAATGAGAAATTCTTTTCTTGTTTTGTTAGGACACAATAGATACCTCGTTTTTGTAATTATTATTAATTAAATAATTAATGGATTTTTTTATTAATTAGAGTGCATTGTTGAGCCTAGGCCTAGCAATGTGACTTAATAAATTAATTTATTCCAATATAGTCAAATGGTTAAGTGTCCAAGACCATTGGTCTTGTCCAGACCAACAATCCAGTATAGTGATCCAGTTAGTAACCGACCCAGTCCAGTCTAATTATGTCAGACTATTCCAATGTCTAGATTATTTTAACTTAGTTAGTTTTTCTAGATAATTTTGAGGAATAATTTGTGATTATCCCTGGTGCAAAGATTAAATTCATGATTTATATGGTTAGAAGTGATAAATCTTGAATCTGGTACATCCGATCTGCTAAATCATAGATAATTATCGAATTGAGTGTCAAATAATGCCTCGAAATTTAGGAATATTATTTTTGAATTTTGGGATGAACAGGCTCCCCAAGTGCATTGAAAATTCGTCCACGACCGGTTTTTGACTAACCGACCGATTAATTAGCTTTTGTCAATCTGCAATTTTATCCAATAAATTAACTTATATCCAGCCTTGCAGATTGGCATAGCTAATCTTGTTAGATTCTGCAACCCTGAGCTTTCTAAATATAGCCATTGGCCTTCATTTTTAGGGGTCCAGAAGTTTGTTCTCTTTTGAGCTTGCATACCATTTTTCTGTAGAAGCTAATGATACTCTAGCTCTCTCGAGAACTTCAGCCGTTCATATTCACTCTAAAAAGTCTTTTGATCTCTTTGTATTGTGAATCGTTAGGAGAGCATCCCGAGTCTTCCAGACAAGCTACTTCAAGAGGTAATTTTCATAGTTTTCTAGTTTAGAAATTCACTTTAAATTGTCTCCCATTTTCCGATGTCACCTTTCTATCACAAAAATCAAAATAGTCTTTTACATTTCTGAGTCTAGGACTAAGTCTTTAAATGTAGACTACTTCCCGTAAGATTGAAGTTGAACTACGGTCGTTTTGATTCTAGTTAGTTCGACCGGAACATAGGTCACTCGACCCTCGATGTCGAGTTCAAGACAATAAAATGAAATAAGCCTAGGTATGCTTTTATGCATGTGTTATGTATTATATGTTTTAAAGGCCAAAAATCAATAGAAATGAAGTATAGACCGAAAGGGTGTGACAGGTGCTTAACACATTCCTGCTACATAACTTAGTCTCCGAACCATCTCTCAATTTTCGATAGACTAACCGTCCTTTTAGACACTATGGAGTCATTTTAGGATTTTTCTTATTTTTTCTAGTTTCCCTAATTAAAAAAGATAGGGACTCCTAAAATCCTTTCTTGTGGTAGAATTTTTTTTAAGTCGGTTTGCTACAGACACAATTGTGTAAAATGTACATGTATATTTCTATCTATGCATATACTCCTACTCCTGAACTTCCTCATACCATATAGTAACGAACATTTGTCACAAAATCTCGTTTTCTTACTACTGTTGTTAATGAATTAGTAAGAATGGCAAGACAAAGTTTTAGCAATAAACACTCATTGTGTCTAAGGTGAAAGTTGGAGGACATTGCGTCAAATAAACTAAACTATCTGTTGTTGAGAGAGAGATACAGAAAGTCAATTATTGCTAAAAATTTTGACAAAAATGTAATTTTGCAATTACAAGAGAATAATAATTGAGAAAAGTTTGTATGTTAAAATTTCAGGTTGAAATGATACTTAATTACTGAAAAAAAGTTTAAAAGGTGTTCCCAACCTATCTTGGTTGTATCAATGGACCCACTGTGAGTCCCATTTTTTGTGACACATCACCATAGTCAACGGTCAATTTTCAGCACGCCTGAAATGGTTAAAGCGACGCACGCCTGAGTCACGCACTTTTTGTTTCTATTTTCAATTTTTGGCATTTCTTCTACGATAAGGAATTTAATTTTTACATGATCAGTAGAAAGCGCGCTCGTCGCACCTCATCCGTCGAACCCATTTTTTTGCTAAGTGAATCACGCCACCAAGCCTTGGCCTTCGGGTGGGGGGAGGGGGGTCGACCTCAGCCTTCTTTCTAAGGGGTCGGCCTCGACCTTCCCCTTGAGGTCGACCTCAGCCATCCCCTTGGGGTTGGCCCTTGGCCTTCCCCATTGCAATTCCACTCCTCCAAGGATCCGCGTGCCATCTCTGCGACGCCCACCATCGCTGCCGAGTCACGCGCTGCTCCACAGTGCCTGTCGCCCGCGGTCATGCTCCATCTTCGTGGCGCCCACCGTTGCCCACGTGCCGTCACCGCAATACCAATCGCCTGCTCCCATGCGCCGCTCATTTCACATGCCCCCGGCAATACACCCACTTCCGCGACACCAGTCACCCTCGCCTATGCATCGTTCATATGTCACGTGGCCCCGACACGATGCCCACTACCGCGATAGCCGTTGCTTGCACCTATGTGTCGTTCATGCGTCACGTGCCCCAGCACGACGCCCACATCTGCTACACCAGTCACCCACACCCATGCGTCGCTCATGCATCACGTGCCTCCTGCACGACGCCCACTTCTACGACACAAGTCACCCGCACCCATGCACCGATCATGCGTCACATGACCCCGCACAATGCCCACTTTCGTGACACTAGCCGCCCGCGCCCATGCAGCACTCATGCATGACGTGCCTCTAACAAAACACCTATTTCCGTGACACCAATCACACATACTCATGCGCCACGCATGCGCCACGTGCCCCCGGCACGACGCCCACCATTGCACTAGGTGTCGTCGCGCCCATGCACCGCTTTCATGACATCTGCCCCTAGCACCAGGTTTTATCTCTCGACAGGCGCCTCTGCGCTTGTGTGCCACTCTCATGTCTCGTGCCATTGGCACCGCGCCCGTGTGCCACTTTCATGTTATGTGCCCTCGAGCACCGTACTTGTTCACCATACCATTCACCCCTGCCATGGAAGTAGAACATGCTTCGACCCACTGTCCTGAGTGTGTAGCATACCGAGGGGCTTCGCTTGTAGTGCTCCGGCATGAGGACCCTTCGCATAGGGATATGTGCACTATCACAGATACTATTTTCACATGGGGTGGCTTGCATGACACTAGGCACGCCTGAGCTGTGACCACGTCGCACTCAGATTACCGGTGATCTTCGGCTCTCCCAGGGCAATGAACCCCGGGTCACTCCGAGACGAAAACAGGTCTGTAGAGGTCATCGCTTCTAGTCTGCATGGCAGTCGGGTGTAAGAACCCTCCCCCACCACTCATGGCAGTCGGGTGTAAGAACCCTCCCCACCACTGTTAGGTTCTCTAAGTGTCTCTTGATGCATCCCTGTGGGATTCAATAAAAGCTTTGGACCAGTAGCTAGGGCAAGGGCTTACTCTGATCATGCCGACGTTGTGTGGTCAGTCTTGTCAGACCAGTAAAGTGACGCTGAGTGGGGGCAGGCAGCACGAATATGGGAACCAACAGTCCAAAGGAGCACCGGTATTTACGGACCTCCCGGTGATGTGTCACTTCCAGGGGACTACATGTGGCAACTGATGACACAAGCATACTTTTGCCTATAAATAGAGAACCTCGGACTTCATTTTTGACAAGAATTTTCTTATTTGATATCCAGAGCTACTAAATTTTAGATAGAGAAACACAATTGGACTGTGACATTGGATGTAACATCAAACGTGATATTGGATCTTGACGTGGACCTTAGTTTGGACGACTGTCGGCCATGTTCGTCTTAACCCTCGTCTCCGCAGCACTGCCACTCCTCAAGACCTGTCTAGGAAGCCTTGCACTCTACCCTAACTCCACCCTCGCTGTGTCCCATTTTATACATTTGGAAACTGACATGGACTGTATCCTTTGTGGCACCTCCACGTAGCTGTGAACCCACTTTTCTTGGCATCAAAACAGAATGATACAAACATGTGGCATAAAAAATTTGCTAGTAAATGAAGACATTCATTGCAAGTTATTTGTGTATATACAATAATTCCCCACGAGATTATACATTTTAAGAGAAGTTGGCACTTTACCCGTGACTACTTATTCTTCGTCAACTATACCGACCAAATCTCGATCCTTAAAACCATAATATACATTGGCTGGAACCCACCCCCGAGCATGGGTTAAGCTTAATATTGATGGTAGCGTGAACAATAAGACAAATATGGGGTGTAATAGCTCTAATTCATGAGCACATAGGCCGTTGGCTAGTGAGACGCTCACAGAATATACATGCCACTAATAATCATGCCGCTGAGTGGTGGACTGTCTGTGACATCTTGCATGTAGCTTGGAAGCAAAACTATCGTAATATCATGCTAGAAGTGGACGATAACAGCATCGTACTCTCACTCTTAAATGAATGACCCCCCACCCCCGATATTGAGACTCTGGATATGGATTGTAGGGAGCTAGTTAAGCGTATGAGTTTTTCATGTATATAGGAAACTAATTTTGTGCAGACTTCATGTATATAGGGTACCAGATATGGAATCAGGAGCCATTTTTTTTTTGTCTGCCCTTCTGTTTCATGATGCTAGTGGGAAAGTCACCCACGATGTGTGACTCAAATATATGATGAATAAATAAATAACTCTCTTAATTTCCCAAAACAATCTCTATATGTGATTTCCAAAAAGAATGAGAATGTCATTTCAATAACATGCGTGACAAATTGAAGGAAAATTGACCAATGTAGATCTCAAAATGGTAACAAAAGACCTATAATCTGTAGAAATATTAAATCAAACCAAATAAGAGCATATGGTAAACTTTAGCTTAACAAGAAATAATGTACCAATGCCGAGAGGGTTACAACGAAATGAGCAAACTATAGTGCACAATATTAACCCTAAAGGTAATACTTTGGTGGATCCATCGATACTGGTACAAGAAAGTTACATCAAACGAAATCTGGTGGGTCATTTTTTATATTTTTCTTTCTTATTTAAATATAAATGAAAACAACCCAACATACTTAATGAGCAAATCACACCCTAAAACCAATAACGCAAGTGCAGCTACCTTCATCCACATTTAACACTTGATTCATTTCATTAACTAGCCAGAAAAAACACACAATCACTACAAGAAAAAAGGCTTTTAGCGACGGGGAAATCCGTCGCTAAAAGCCTTCATTCCGTCGCTAAAACAATTAGCGACGGATTCACCGTCGCTAAAAGTCCCTCGTATAAAAGCCTGTCAGTAATAGTTTAGCGACGGAATTTTGAACTCCGTCGCTAAATATGTAATTTTTTGCGTCGGATTGATTTTTAAATATCCGTCGCTAAGTATATTTTTAGTATTTTAATTTATTTTCTTTTTTATAAAATTAGCGACGGAATAATTTTTAGCGACGGACTATTCCGTCGCTAAAAAGTTTATTTAGCGACGGATTTCATCCGTCGCCAAAAATCAATTTTTTTTAATTTTTTTTTTCAATTACCCAGACCTGTAATACAATTTTCATTTCTCAACAACAACGCGCAATAATCAATACAGAAAGAAATATATATAATCAATTATAAAAAATATTTCAATATAAAAAAGACTCATATGTACAAGCCAGGAACCGAATACAGCCGGTTAAGGGAGGGGAGAAGAGTACAAGCCGGGCCCAGGGGGGAAAGCTAGGAACAGGCACGGGAAGGGGCTCATCAGGGGTCGCCGAGTCCCGGATCTGGATCCTGCTGATTCGGGGCCGGCTCGGCATGTCCAGCAGTGCCCTGCTCCCTAATCATCCTCACCAACACTGTAGCAATGCGCTGGATCTCCTCGTCGTCCAACTTACGCTGAGGAGCCGGTGTCTGTGGAGGGGCAGCAGGGGGTGAGGACATTCCTATCACGGCACGAGCAGTCGTGCTAGGAAGGCCGCGTATGCGGCCTTTCGGTCGATTTACGACCTCCGGCGTATCCAGCCATCGCTTCAACCCCCCAGTACTCGCAGCCGTACTAGTGGACGCTGATGGCTGTCCGGACTGCTGCTCGGACCCCCTTAGTTGTTCATACGAGGCCTGCAAAAACAGTGGTTTAACGATATATTAGAGCATTAATTAACGAAACGTACATTGAGGATAGAAAGGCAAAACATTAACAACTTAAATAAATTGACTCACATCGATCCGCCGGGCAATATCAGAAATATAGTCGCCCGCCCAGTGCGCCTCGTCCTTGTCCTTTTTCCGCACGTGCGTCTGACTATAGGTCAGAGCTATGACCTCATCCTCCTCCAGATCCGGGTGCTCAACCGCGTTCATGTGTCGGATGATGTCGTGTGGCACCGACCCCCCCCCCATGTGCGTCGGATCTCTGTTCTGTCTGTTCTCGGCCCCGCTCTTACTCTTGGCGTCCCAGCCTGGATCCGCAGCCCACCGATCTATCATCTCCCCCCATACACGGTGAGATATCCAATGTGGGGGATATCTCGTCATCTCCGTCATCGGGGCACCCTCGGGCAGCAGCTTCTTTGCCCGGTCCCGTGCGTCGTGGAGCCATCGGCGGTAATTCTTGCCGATGTAGGCAAAGAAGGCCTGCTGCCCCAGTGCCTGCTGCTGAGGCGTGTCAAACGTAAACCCCTCCTGTAAGGCATTCAATAACACAAATTATGACCAGAAAACAAACTGTAATTAAACATTTACTAACGCTAAAAAAAATACTTCACCGTACCAGCCACTCCTCCCATAGGGCCTCCCTCACAGCGGCATCCCAGTGCTTCCAGCACAGGCGTGGCTCGAAAAATCGGCCCTTCACAAGAACGTCGATATTCGTCCTCGCTAAATTCTCCAGGATCCTGCCAAAGAAGTAAATTAATTAATTAATACAGTTCAAATATAAATTAACACCCCAAAATTTTAAATTTAAGGCAAGAGGTGATATTTTTAGTACTTACAGGCCCTCATGCGTGAGCGTAACTCTCTGTTTACGCTGGGGGTCGATGCGTACCCCGCGTGTCGGACCACGGCCTCGTCGAGATCCTACAAAACACAGACATTAATACAGTTCAAATATACTTTAAATATAAGGCTAGCGAAAATGTACTAAACACCGTTATAAACTATACCTGAGGTAGAACCCACGGAAGATGGAGAATGCACGCGCGTGTGGGATGAATCTGGGTCGAGCTGGGGCGACGGCTGGAGCTGGGGCTAGGGCCCCATCTGCTGTCCGCGATCACTATGTACCTCGTCATCAGTAGGCAATGACGAGGTGGGACCCACCGGGGAGGAAGCAGCTCGGCGTCCAGCCCGACCACGAATTGCCCGTAGCCTATCCATATATGACTTCATATAGATTATATACAAAGACATTAACACGTGAAAAATAATAATTTAGGCATAAATCATCATCAGCACTATATATATATATATATATGAACGGATGTGCAAAAACACATCAATAAACACCAAGTTCTAAAATGTTACTACATTTTTCCCGTGATGTTACAACATTACAAGTCAATCATTTTCAGTTTGCGAATCATCTTCATCACTTTCCTCGTCGCCCTCTTCTTCGTGGGACTCGTCGTCCTCTTCATCTTCTAATTCATCCTCTTCATCAGTAGACTCGGTCACATCATCTCCAACACTTTCCACGTCTTCCGCGTCATCATCTACGACTTCTTCTCCCACAAGAAGTGTTGTTGGAAGAGGAAGATCGTCCTCCTCGTTGTTGACCTCAACAGGGAACAAGACACGTGGTTGGTCGGCTTGAAAGGAGTCTAGCTCACTGTCATATGTCACGGGCAATTTCTTGGACTTGATAGTTGTATACCAATGAGATTTGGGATTGGCGACGTCCTCCGCGTAAAAGACTTGTACAGCTTGACTAGCAAACACAAAGGGCTCGTCTGATGCAAGTCTTGACTTGACATTGACATCTACAATCCCTTGAGAGCTAACACGGATTCCTCTATTGCATGTGACATCGAACCACGTACACTTGAACATTACCAGGCGGTTTTGGGAACCCAGATATGTTAGCTCAACAATCTCATCTAGCTCTCCGTAAAAGTCCATGCAATTCTCGGCATAACAATCGCCGTTGACCAAGACTCCACTGTTTTGGGTTTGTTTTGTTCGGTCATCATCTTTTACGTTAAACCTAAACCCGTTGATGATATAGCCTCCGTAACAGGATGTTTGTTTGTTAGGACATTCGGCTAGTAATTTCAAGCAGGAAGGCACTGGTTTATCCATTGACTGAACCTATTGTAGATAACGGTAAAAATTAAGGATAAATCAGTATACTAATTGGCCACAGAACTGTATATAACACATAATATAATTTCGTTAAATAATCTTATACGGATTTTGAACCACTGTACAAATTGTGATTTCCGATGAGATTCAAGTCCAGCGGGATTAGTGATTAAAGATTCCGCATCGAACTCATTGCAAACCAATATGCATTTGACTCGCTTAACACACACTTTCAATTATGTACAGCAATGTAAGTGAATTAAGACTTTAACTTACTAAACGAATGCCGAAACTTCATCGCAATTAAGAAGGGCATATATTGTTGCAGCACCGTACTCTTCATATGTTAGCCATCGAGTATTCGTTCGGCCGAACGGACTACGACTGCTTGAATATTGACAATTGCCCTTCCAAATTTGTGCTTGCTCCAGGGTCATTTCGGCCTAGTTTATTTAACCTTGTACCAACATCAGGCCCAAAATATTGACTACAAAAGTTTACAAGTTCTTCCATTACGCAAGTCTCCGCAATTGAGCCCTCAACCCGAGCCTTATTACGAACTTTTTTCTTTAAATGGAACATGAACCTAGAAGTTTAACGAATCGAGTTAGGTGGAATATCAATGATAACAGATGTCGCATTAAGTGTAAACGAACAACTGTAACAATTTAAGGATTACCTCTCGAAGGGATACATCCACCGATATTGCACGGGTCCACCCATCTTAGCTTCATATGCCAAGTGAACAGACAGATGCTCCATTGAATCAAAGAACGAAGGTGGGAAGATTTTCTCCAGCTTGCAAATCGTCACCACAATGTTCTTCTCAAGCACTTCCATGTTACTCACCCGGATCGTAGAAGAGCATATATCTCGAAAGAAATGAGATAATTCAGTCAAAGTCTCGCAAACAACCCGTGGCAACAGTCCCCGGAAGGCAATAGGAATGAATCTCTCCATGAATACGTGGCAGTCGTGACTCTTCATCCCTTGGAACTTGCATTCCGATACATTGCAACAACGAGATATGTTGGACGCAAACCCATCCGGAAGCTTCAAATTCTTAACCCACTGACAGACCTTCTCCACTTGTTTCTTGTCTAGACAGTAAGGTGCTTTCGGAAGTATGGTCCTCCCACTGACTGTCCGAGGATGCAATTCACGGCGTACACCCAACTGTTGTAGATCCATTCTCGCTTTAAGGTGATCTTTCGATTTGCCCTTGACATTCATCACTGTGTTGAACACATTATCAAAAACGTTCTTCTATATATGCATCACATCCATGTTGTTTCGGATAACGAGCGTCCTCCAGTAGGCTAACTCCCAGAAGATACAATTTTTTCTCCAGTTATGCTCTTTCCCGAACCCTGCAATCTTCTGATCCGGCACACCCTTACCGTGTGGTATGTCAGTATCAAGTGCCTCCAGGTGTGAGAGTACTTCTTCACCAGATGGGTAGTCCAGTGTGACAACCTCACGCTCGATTGTCCCGTCAAATTTATCCTTCTGCCTACGAAACTGATGGCCCGGTGGCAAAAGCTTACAGTGACATCCGAACCACGAGGCCTTTCCGCCGTGCTTTAACGTATGACCGGGGTTCACGCCCATACAAGCAGGGCATGCTAGCTTCCCATGTGTGGTCCAACCACACGTCATTCCCAATGCGGGGAAATCATGTATTCCACATCAAAGCAGCCCTCATCTGAAAATTTTGTTTAAGGGATACATCATATGTTTTGACTCCATGATTCCATAACTGTTTTAACTCATCAATCAACGGCCTTAAATACACATCTATGTCCTTACCGGGACTCTTCGCCCCCGGAATAAGCAACGACAAGAACATATACGGCTTCTTCATGCACATGCTTGGTGAAAGGTTGTAAGGGACAATAATAACAGGCTAACAGGAGTAAGGCGTGGTAGACTGACCGAAAGGGTTGAACCCATCGGTTGCAAGACCAAGTCTAACATTCCGAACTTCCTGAGCAAAGACTGGATGTCTGCGGTCAAACTCCTTCCACGCCTCTCCATCAGCTGGGTGTGTCAGCACATCGGCATCGTTGCTGCGAGTCTCACGGTGAGCCCTCATATGTTCAGCCGTATCGAAGGAGTAGTACATTCTCTGAAGCCGTGGTGTGACCGGAAAATATCGCAATATCTTCCATGCAATGTTTTTCTTATTCCCTTTGTCCGGTTTGTACCTCGAATGATCACATACTGGACACCGTGACAAATCCTTATTCTCTTTCCAGAGTAATACACAATCGTTATTGCACGCATCTATCCGGTCATAGCTCAACCCAAGTTTCCTCATCATCTTCTTCGCGTCATAGTACGATGGCGGTAGCTTTTCACTTTCGAACAGTATTTCTTTGATTAAGGTAACAAACTCGTTAAAACCTTTCTCACTCAGCCTGTGGTCTGATTTCAACTGTAATAACCTACTAACCACAGACAGCCGTGTGTGTTTCGGAGCTCCATCCCACAGCGGCTCTTCCGCAGCTCTCAACAACTCATAAAACTGATGAGCCCCCTCGTTCGGCGGTTGTGGACTGTCGTTACCCCAGTCAACATTAGCATGCCCAGCATCCATAATCATATCTCAGTAATCATATCGTGCCTCCTCCCTAACTTCAGTTTGACTAACCGGGTTGGACGACAATACTATCGTTTCCCCGTGCTGCGTCCACCTTGTGTATCCACCCATAAAACCGTACCGACGAAGATGCCATTTTACTTCAATTCTTTTTCTCCAGTGCAACAACTCACATCTACCGCACGGACACCTTATCTTATCAAGGTCAACATGTGCAGGATGTGCATAAGCGAAGTCGAGAAATTCGTCAACGCGACACTCAAAATCTTCAGCATTCTTCATTTTCATCCAACTTCGATCGACTGACATGACGACTGAATTATCGTACTGTATACCACCTTCAATAATGACCAGTGATTAGGCATTGCCGATGTAAATATGAATGCATGAATGTTACAACATGTCTACATATTTCCCATCCACTCTTGAATAGGTAGTGGTCATATCTCATTCAGAAAAGCACATGTTTATAAAACAGCGAATAACTCATGCTTAGTCCCATGTCTGTGGAAAATTCGGCAGCACCTCCCCGCATTTTTCCAAGTACACGACATCGATTAGGTGTTCTAACATTCATCTAACCTTGCTCAGGAAGGTTTGACGGATGTTAGAACACCAGATCTGTATGTACCCGGAGAAACACACGAGAACGTGTACCAAATATCCACGACATAGAACACAAAGCATGAGTCAAAACATTGTTTTATATACAATTAGCTTTTCCAAACTGTCCAAACTGGACATTCAAAGGCTCATTACAAGGCATTACTTTGTAATGAGTACCTTTGAACGGGAACTAAGGGTTTCTATGCATGCATGCGTTCAGAAATTGATAAGATATGCAAGAATCTTTCTGAAATATCAAAACTGCAGAAAGATCGTTTCATATGTTACCAATTCCATATTAAATAGAATTCGTTGGCAACGAGTTGAACCATCTCGTTACCAATGGACTTCTCAAAATAACAACTAATATAAAGAAGGCAGGGTTTGTAAACAACGAGTAATTGAACCATCTCTGGGCAACATTGAGTAATTATGGGATGTACAAGGGCTAATTAGGGCTAACTGGGTTATTAGGGTTAATTACGAGTATTAATTATAGCTGATTAGGGTTGATTAGGACTAATTAGGGTTATTTAGTCCTAATTAGGATTTAATTGTGCCGAGTAGTGCTGATTAGTCCTAATTAAGGCTAATTAGGCTTAATTGGGTTATGTTATGGCTAATTAATGTTAATGAGGGCTAGTTTCAGATAATTATAGCTGATTAGGGTTGATTAGGACTAATTAGGATTATTTAGTCCTAATTAGGGTTTAATTGTGCCGAGTAGTGCTGATTAGTCCTAATTAGGGCTAATTAGGCTTAATTGGGTTATGTTACGGCTAATTAATGTTAATGAGGGCTAGATTCGGATAATTATAGCTAATTATGGTTGATTAGGACTAATTAGGGTTATTTAGTCCTAATTAGGGTTTAATTGTGCCGAGTAGTGCTGATTAGTCCTAATTAGGGTGAATTAGGCTTAATTGGGTTATGTTACGGCTAATTAATGTTAATGGGGGCTAGTTTCGGATAATTACACATAATTAGGGTTGATTAGGACAAATTAGGGTTATTTAGTCCTAATTAGGGTTTTAATGGTGCCGAGTGGTGTTGATTAGTCCTAACTAGCGCTAATTAGACTTAATTGGGTTATGTTAGTGCAAATTACGACTAATTAGGCTAACTATAATCAATATGCGCATAATTGGGTTCATTTGGGCTAATTTGGGGTAATTACAGCTAATTTGATTTTCATTAAGTTCTTATGGTTAATTAAAATTAATTAGGCTCGTTAGACCTAAAAGTGGAATATTGATTTACTAAAATATTGTTAATTAGAACTAATTAGGGCTAATTATAGCCAGTGATGGAGCCACGATGAGATTCCAGGAGGTGCATGCTAAAAATGTCGCATTAACCTAACTAACCTAAATTTAATGCACATTCAACAATCTCAATTCCGACACCTCATATAGGGTGTCGATATGGTGTCTGATACGTGTCTGACACCTCTGGACACGTGTCCGACACATACCGACACGTGTCCGACGCCTCCGGACACCTATCCGACGCCCACCGACACGCACCTCCAGACACATCGGTATACGTTAATTTGGTCTGTGTTTGTGCTAACTAACAGGTATCTCAATCCAATTGGGTCGCATCCTCCGTCAACAATCTCAATTCTCAAATGCTCAATGCAATAAAAATTAACAAAAATCACACATTCAATCCAATTGGGTCCCATCCTCCGTCAATAATCTCAATATCTCAAATGCTCAATGCACAATTAACAATCTAAAATCATCAATTAACAACCTAAAATCATCAATTAATAATCGCAATTACTTCAAATGCACAGCTAATAACCTAAAATCATCAATTAACAACCTAAAATCATCGATCAATAATCACAATTCTCAAATGCACAATTAACAATCTAAAATTATCAAACAAATTATCAATGTTCAAATGTAAAAAAATTGTTCAAAATACACATATCCGATGCGCTTGAATTATTTCAATTTAGGGTTCGATTTTATCAGGACATTCAATTTAGGGTTCAATTAGGGGATAAATTAGTTTAATTTAAGATTCGATTCAATTAGGGCATTCAATTTAGGATTTAATTATGGTTCAATTACTTCAATTTAGGGTTCTATTAGTTCAATTTAGGGTTCGGTTGAATTAGGGCATTAAATTTAGGGTTCAATTATGGGGTTCAATTTAGGGTTCGATTGGATTAGTGCATTCAATTTAGGGTTCAATTAGGGGTTCAATTAGTTTAATTTAGGGTTCGATTCGATTAGGGCATTCAATTTAGGGTTTAATTAGGATCCAATTACTTCAATTTATGGTTCAATTACTTCAATTTAATGGTCGGTTGAATTGAGACCCTATTCATTCATTCTAAAAAAAGAAAAAAAAGTAAACGAACGATGTCATACACCATCTTAAGTAAAAAAACTAAGTATGTTTGTTCACCTGAGACATATTTATGCTCGGGAGCACTTTGTAACTAAAGTTTCTGTCACTAGGTTTTTTCATCGATTTTGTAAGGCCAGTCTTTTCATTAATGAAAGAATCGATTCTTTATCAAAAATTTGAACCAGATCGCTCTTCGCAGACGCTCTTGCAGTAAACAATGCCACAGACCCGCCTCATAACACCGAGTAAGAATCGCGAAGAAAACACAAGACAACAGATGTACTACCAACATAAGCTAGAGGAGGTTTAGATGCACCTTGCAAGGTTTTTGAAGATGGGCGGCGCGACAGTGGTGGCAGCGCGACAGTGGTGGCGGCGGTCCTTCGGTTTTAAAGATGGGCGGCAGTGGCGGCGTCGGTGGCAAGCTCTATTCCGTCGGGGGCTAGGTTGCCGGGGATGGCGACGGAAGGAATATCACCGGTAAGAGAGAGAGAGAGAGAGCAACGGGAGAAAGAAAAGCAAAGGGGATCTGATCTTTTTAAGGCCTTTACCGACGGAACACACCCGTCGGTAAAATTCCGTCGGCAAAACCCTACTTTCACCGACGGGTGTTTTTACCGACGGAATTATTCCGTCGTTAAATAGTTTTACCGACGGACTTTTACCGACGGTTATTTTCGTCTCTGAAACGACTTTTAGCGACGAAATTTGGTCCATCGCTAATTCCCTCTTTTCTTATAGTGAATCATCGGGTGCAAGATCATATCAACGTTCACTCACACACGGGCGCTTCCATTCATTGTTGCAATAACGTGATTGAGGAACAAATACTTATTTAACAAACTCCACTATTTATTTAACAAAGCTACAACATTGTTTCCTCCAAACTCCCGTCACACCACTATAGAGGTGTCAAAAAGGCCGGGCCGCCCAGCCTGGCCCTAAATATGCTCGGGCTGGCCCAGCCCTAAAGATGAATAGTGCTGGCCCTATCCTGTAGGGCCTTGGGCCAGGGCTATGGTCATGCCTAATATTTTCCAAATTTGGCCTGGCCCGGGTCAGGCCCGGCCCTCGGCCCGGTTCTGGCCCTCTTTTCGACCCTCTTTTCGGCCCTATTCTGGCCCATCCCTTTGGCCCTAAATCTGGCTCTCATTTCGACCCTATTCCAAATGTATTAGTTTCATGAAATTATGAAGAGAAAATCTATGTTTGTTTGTCTAGAAACTAGAAACAACACAATTTAGGCAATGAAAATGGAGAGCATAACTCTAGAAAGCACGAAAAAGTTCATGGTAAAAGTGGTCTAATGATACATGCTTCTAATGGTATATCTAATACTATGAAAATGTAAAGCTAGCGGTATGTCTGGGTAAATTTTTTTAGAGATATCATTGAAAAAAGTTTTGTAGGTATCCATTGTTGAGTTTAGATAACAAAAAACTTCATGACTTCAAGTTATATTTTCTCATGTGAAAAGATTGTCTTTTTGCGAACAAAATTACTCTTTGTTACAAATAAATATTCTCAAATAGAGTAAAAGCAAAGCTCTAAGGCACTTCATTAGTCACGAGAGAGATATTGAATAGTTTAGAGCCTATCAATTGCATTTATTGCGTGAATTAATATTTTCACAACACAAAAAAAGAAAAAGCTGTGGGAGCTCATCCTCTCGGTGGCCGAGGGACTAAGTTTGAGCTGCGAGTCCATCTCCACGGACCATGATTAGAGGAGCAGACAAAGCTTTACAGATACGAAATCCTTTTCTTCTGCTGAACAAGCAAAAAAAAGCTGACTTCTTGTGCAAAGTCACGCTTTTTTTTAAATAAGAAGCATATAAAGATACAATTTATTTTAAAAACGAAAAGAAGTAAAAGAAAACAAAAAATACGTGTTTTATTTATACCTAAAATTAATGATTAAACTCACAGCAAATGAAATTATTATAGACCGAATGTGGAAGTGGCAGACAGAGGATGTGGATAGGCTCGCAGCGTCACCAAGGATATCGAAAGGTACCGTGACGTCATGTTCACTCCCAATTTCCATTATGCAATTTCACCCATTTTACTTTCGAAAAATAGTAGTCCAACAAATTCCAAATCCTCCCCTCCCCTCCCCTGTATTTAAGCCGCCTAAACTCCATTGCCAACCATTTGCTTCTCTCACTTAGTTTACACACAGAGAGAGAGAGAGAGAGAGAGAGAGAGAGAGAACAAGAGGCAGACAGACAGCCAGCCAGCGTTTTGGTAGAGAGAGAGAGAGAGAGAGAGAGAGGATAAGCAGAAGAAGCAAGGAAAGAGGCAGTTACGTAATCACCGCCGGCCACCATGATAGCCTATTTCGAGCATTTCGTTCACGAGAACGAAACCGACACCTACTCGAGAAACGACGACGCAGCCCTCCTCTTTACTGACAAGGACATCCGGGGCAGCATCGACTACGGCTCATCCACTACCTCCTTAGCCGCGAAAGACTTCGGCGGCATCCATGCCGCCAAGCCCTCCGCCGTCGTCAGGCCGGCCGGAGCCGACGATATCTCTAGAGTCGTCAAGTTCGCGTCTCGGTCGGGTACCTTGACCGTGGCGGCGAGCGGCAACGGCCACTCAATCAACGGCCAGGCCATGTCCGACGGCGGCCTCGTCGTCGACATGAGATCGATGGACAGTTCGATCGACGTCGTGAGGCTCCACTCCGGTGACGTCGCCGACGTCGGCGGGGGGGCATTATGGGAAGACGTGTTGAGACGCTGCGTCCTGGATTACGGTCTTGCGCCGAGGTCCTGGACGGATTATCTCCGTCTCACCGTGGGCGGCACCCTGTCTAACGCCGGCGTCAGCGGCCAGGCGTTCCGTTACGGCCCGCAGACGGCGAACGTGACGGAATTGGAAGTGGTTACCGGCAAGGGGGACACGCTTATATGTTCGGAAAGTCAGAATCCCGAACTTTTCTTCGCGGTTCTCGGCGGTCTTGGCCAGTTCGGTATCATCACCAGAGCCAGGATTTTGCTTCAACCGGCGCCGGACATGGTGAGTAACTCGGTAACTGTGTGTGGGCATTTTCTGGTATTTACCAACGACACGCTTACGGAATGTGATTATGAAAATCTAGTGTGTGCCTTTTTGCCGATTAGGTGAGATGGATGAGGGTGGTGTATGCCGATTTCGAGGAGTTCACTCGGGACGCGGAGTCGCTGCTGAGTCTGCCGGAGGGGGAGGGCAGCTCGTTCGATTACGTGGAAGGCTTCGCATTTGCCAACAGCGATGACCCGGTCAACGGGTGGCCGTCGGTGCCTTTGGATCCGAACCAGTCGTTCGACCCGACCCAAATACCATGCTCCGCCGGGCCGGTTTTGTACTGCCTTGAAGTGGCGCTGCATTACAGAAACGTGGACCGTCGGTCGGCCGTCGACATGGTAATTCCGCAATTTCAGTACTGAAATTCTCTGGCTGGCTGCTATTTTATTTTTGCCTCGCAATTCAATAGTAACATCCAAGTCATTAGTCGCTGAATTTCATTTTTACTTGACGCTTGCGTTCTTCTCAAATTCAAAACGTTTACACACGAGCTCTTGGCGAACTGGGATTTATTTATTTAGAATAATAAATATGGATAGATGGGCTAATTCGATCATGTGCTCAGGTAGAGTGTACGTGGGGGCCAGGTCCGGAGGGACTTGGTAGTATTGACGACCTAGTTGGATGGGGATGTTGACGAGAGAACAAATGTCCGGCGGTAACAGTGAAAAAAGGGTTTTACTGAGCAGAGCCACACGTGTAGGAAGTACAGGGCAGGGCTGATGGCATGTTCTGTACACCGGCGAATGACACGAGCGGAGAACTGAATTTCAGTACTCCCCCGTAACTATCTTTTGCCTTGCAACTTGAAACTGACTACACACTGGGAGGGGTGGGGGGGGGGTCGAAGGCTGCGTAAATGTAATCTTCCATTGGATTTTCTGACACGCAAGAAACCATCTGCATAGAAATGGCCACAGGGTGGGGTCTTAATTACGATAATGACACGGGTACTTTCACGGTCTACTAAATGACCAAGGCGAGTCAGGGTAGTATTATCATATCATATGTGTATGTGAGCATCCATCAACCCTTTAAAACTGTCGTGTTGCTAATCACTGGGAGATTTGCGGTGACGTTTTTGGTCCCCCACAAATCCGCAAATGCCGAAAAGCCCCATCATTCTCCGGAATCTCCCAATCGTGAAAGTTATGTGTCTTCTACCTCCTTTTCCAAATTGCCATCATTGTCCCCCCGGCCCTTAATTGTTCGTATTATCATCATCATTACTACAGTATTATTCAGCTTTTTGTTCTTTTCGGGGTGTGTGTAGGTGGTTGAGAGATTGCTTGGACGGCTGAGATACTGCGAGGGCTTGGAGTACCAGGTGGACGTGAGCTACATGCAGTTCCTACTGCGTGTCCAGCATGCGGAGCAGCAGGCCAAGGCCAATGGCATATGGGACGCCCCACATCCCTGGCTCAACCTGTTTGTGTCCAAAGCAGACATTGCCAGTTTCGATCGCCTGGTCTTTAAGGAGATTTTGAAGCATGGTGTCGGTGGGCCCATGCTCGTCTACCCTCTTTTAAGAAGCAAGTACGTATTTTTAATTTAGCCCCCAACTCATTTTTTAATTTGTGCATTTTCCCCGCGCGCGTATAGTTACATTGATTTGGGGCTCGTTTAAACTAAACGAGCCCAGAGAAGCGGCTCTTAATTAGGGAGGGTTATTCAATCTTGTTGGTTTAAAATATCAAACCTCCTGTTACAATTCGACGTGTTACCGAACTGATCTCAAACTCTACTCTAGTCCAAACCCAAACTTGTACATATATAGCTACTTGCCTAATGAGAGCCAAAATTGTTTCGCGACGCCAAAGAGAGAGTCTGAGTGCATATCCAAGTGGCGGGTGTGGGACCCGGCCTCAACATGGGCCCACAAATAGATTGGTAGCGCGCAATCCGATATGCTGACTAATTCGGCTGGAGGGGGGCATTATTTTAGGAGTAAAATCGGGTGGTTAAGATCTTTGAAGTTAGGTCATATATTTTGCCCTTTCAAGGGTGAGCCAAGTTGTGGGGACCAATGGGACAAGTGCCTTGGCCTAAATCTTAACTAGGCCATTGGGTGCGTGGGGCCCCCCCGCTCACTGTATTCGATGCTGACGGTTTGTACTGTCTGTTTTCCCTGGTGGCCTGCGTCTATACGGTGATCCGCAATTACTTTGATGGTGCTGTGCTGTACTTGATAGCTTCCCCCCGCTTTCTACTTTCGAAACCTTCCAGTTTCGTCACAGTAGTTTAAGCCTGTAATGGCTGGCTGTAGCGTGTATGTGTGTGTGTATATATATATAATATAATATAAGCAAAAGGAAATGCTTGGAGAGCTAGCGACAAAAGGTACAAATGGTCCCCCAATATTGCGTAGAGTATTCGTATATTTTGGTCATAATTTCGCGTTGAGTACGTACCTTTCTCTTTTCTTGATGCCTCCCCTAATGAATATTCTAAACCCTTTTTGTCTCTCGGCTTAGAAAGTAGCTCATAACTAGTAAAGATTTTTAAAAGTTATTCGTAAGCGTCGCTATAAGTTTTCAAAGAAAGTCACACCACCACCAGCTGACAGCTTAAAAAAGAGTCATTTTCTGTTCTTTTAGCATCTTTTCATTTTTGTTTTTTCTTTTGTAATGGTATTAAACTGAATATGCCTTTCTTCTTCGATCTTTTCTAGGATTAGAAGGCATATTGTTGGCTTTTTCTTTTCTTTTTTTTTCTATTTATGTTCTAGTGGCGGGCGGTGCACTCGTTGTCAATGATGGTACGTTAACAAGGAAAAAACAAATTCATTAGCCAAGCGACATAAGAAAATTGTACTAGTAATTGAAAGGACAAGCGAGGAAAAGGAAATTCAATAGCCAAGCAACTTTGCCCCATTTTTTAGGGGTTGCTTCACGGTAAAGAAAATTGTAAGGAATTAAAACTTAATTATGTAGATTGCACATTGTCTGAAACACGTCGGAGGTCTTTTCTAGTACTAGAGATTTATCTACCGATTACCTTATTGTTATATAGTTGGATGTGAATTAAGATTTAAAACGTGGTCCCTTTACTTGTTAATAACAATCGCCAGGCGCGTTTGCCCCTTGACCATGTGGGAGTTGACAAGCTAGAAGAAAATTAAAGACAACAACCACGTGAGTAGTTTTTAATTTATCCTATATTTAATTTTGAGTAAAATTTGTACAGCATATAATTATTGTCAAGTAAGGTAAACATGTATGTATGGTTTAATAATAATGTATATGCATGTGGGCATTGTTGGGTTGGATGCATCCCTCTTGAATCGTTCAAGTCTTGATCTTTTGACTTAGTTTAACATTAATTCTTCTGCCCGGACCACCAGGTGGGATGATCGGACTTCTGTGGTGCTGCCGCCGGAAGGAGATATCTTCTATATCGTGGCGTTGCTCCGGTTTAGCCTCCCGCATCCAAAGGGGCCACCGGTTGAGGAAATGATCTCGGAGAATCGGGAAATCGTTCAAACATGTATTAAGAGTGGCTTGAGTCTCAAGCTATACCTTCCTCACTACACAAGTGAAGAAGAGTGGAAGCAACACTTTGGTAATAAATGGACACGGTTCGTTGAGAGGAAGGCTAGGTTTGATCCAATGGCCATCCTTGCACCTGGGCAGAAGATCTTCTCGAGGAGAAACAGGCAATCCTCGCAGGATCGATCAGTGTCATATTGATTGTGTTTGTATTCTTTTGTGCCGTCCTTTTAACCTTTTACTTTGCCCCTTTGGGCAACCACTTGCCTTTTTATTGTCTATTGTAGGCTTCATTGCAGTTGGTTAAGAAACAACTTCAAGCAATGTAAATGAATATTTCCAAGGCAAGATCTTGATTCTTTATTCAATGTTTTTTTTTTTTTCATTTTCTTCGTCGCTAATAGTAGGTAAAGTTACCTACTCCATTTAGCAGCTCCAATTTTCCCTTTTCAATTATGCGGTTTTCAATACCCTTAATAAAATTTTGAAAAAAAATAACTAAACCTCCTTAAGGTTTGCCGGTAATTAAAGTCAACCCCCTAGACTTTGCAAATGTTACATGTCAAACTAGAATTTGAAAGCGAGAATCCCTTTCTTTATCTTTATCTGGTGTACCTATTAATTAAGTCGGATGAAAAAAAACTGTCACGTCCGCTTTTGAAGAGGGGAAGATCATATAGGATCCTATCCCAATTTTTCTCTTGCTAGGCCCATAGCCAAAAAACACATTGTTTGTATTTTATACTTTCTCACTAATTTTAGTATTCCGTGTTTTAAAAATACCAATACGGTCTTTTAATGTGTTCTCTACCTACACAACCCTTTGGATTTTACTCCTTCAACCTTAAGACAGACACAACGCCTATTCATCATAATCTTGTTGTGTTCATTCTAATTCAAAGAATTTGGCTATTTGTGTTTTTTTTTTTTTTTTTATTGGGCCGGAGGAGGAGGACGTTGAGAGCTTGTCTATCGACGCCGGACAGCACGTAGGCGGACGGTCAAAGTTTCAGAGGCGAAAGAAGGCGGCACATCTGTCCTATTCATCATCACACATATGTGAGTGTGCGCGCACGTGCATGTGGCTGTGTTGTTGGGGTGGTTGTAGCCGACTTGATGGAGAGGGAGGAGGCCAGGGGAGGTAAGAAGGAGGTGCTTGATATGGACTAGAGCTTTGCTCAATGGAACGGTGGTAGCATGCATTTTCGCATTGGTGGTTGCACGACTCTATATGGGGTTGGTGGCCGGTGCTGGTTGGCCGTGGTTGGCAGTGGGTGAACACCAGGAGAGTCTCTCTAGCATTCTCCCTCTCCTTTTCCGACCTTTCCTTTTCTTTTGATTCTAGAGTGTTATGTGTCGCGCATGCGCATTCCTAATGCTTAGGGTTTTGTGTGTGCGCGCTTGTGCTATGCCTTTCAATGTTTTGATATAGGGCACATATGAGCAATATTGCATTAGGGTATCTTGAACTCTGGTGAGATGAGTGATATTTGTGCTAAGAAATTTCAAAAATTATGGACTTTGGTTGGATGAAAACATGAGGAGAAAAAAGCTCCATATTATGATAGTCTTCCCTATGTAAGTTTGAGTTACCAGATTACTTACTATTTGTGGTGTGCTGACTTCACATTTCTTTCTGGGTATGAGTCGGTGGTTGTTCAGTTTTTGTAACACGTTTTTTTATTATCTCAACAAAAACTTCATATACACATATTATATTATAGGATTCCGATTTGCCAGCTAGAGTTTCAAAAGAGGGTTCACATTTGGCGTCTCATTATTGAAAGTTTTAAGATATTTTCTGTGTAATTACAATGTGACTTTTGTTTAATGGAACTTTTTAGTGGTGATCATGTTACTTGATAGCAGCTGGATGTCAAGGAGATCTAGAAATACATTATGGAAGTAGTGATCGACACATATCATAAATATATTTTAATCACATATATTAGTTTTTATCCCATGCGTCGCACAGGAGACATACTACTAAGTTGGTTAGGTTATATTTATTGGAGTAGCAATATTAATTGCAGGAAAAGTTTTAGGTTACGCAATACTTTTGCACTTGCTAAAAGGTTAATAAATTAGGATGGAAACATTAATGTTCCCTGAGAACAAAACTCGTACTTTTGGCGGTAGCACTAATATATTATGGTAATGGTCAAAAAATTGGAACTACAAAACATATTTTTAAATAGAAAAAATTGTAACTAAACTAAGCAATGGCTGCTATAAATCGATGTAGTCCTAGCATTGTAAAAGTTAAAAGAAAATTTGGCCATTTGAGGAGGCCGAGGATGTTAGACTTTTACCTGCAATAGCAAGACAAATAGGAAAGAAAAAAGCTAGCAACCAGTAAGCAAGGTTAAAGAAGAAATAGAATAAAAATCTAAAAAATCGTTAAGGAAACAAATGACGGGAGTAGATAACATATCTAATTATATATATATAGATATATATATATATATATATAAAAGCTGAAGTTGAGAGAAAGTGGCAACGTCACGTCCTACGTGGATACTCTCTCCTTCTGCCACATGGAATAAAAAAATTTAATAATTATTTTTACCCTTTTTGTCACATGTTTTAACATTTATTATTTTCCAATCTCTCTCACAAACACCCACATGTTCAAATATTTATTTATATGTAACTTCCCTATATATGATTTCCTTCCCTAAATTATCTTCTTACTTTGACTTTAATTTTTTCTCATTACTTTAATTTTGTCATATGTTCTCCTTATTAAATCCCTCCCTTGCTTTATTTAAAACTCTCTTTTCTATCATCATTGGTGGATATTATAGCTAATTTGTTACATGTGTTGCTTTAATTTCATGTATTTTTAATATTAATCATTTTTTGGTTCCTATTAATTCGTTAATTTTTTATTTTTGATATATAATTAGATTATATTCCAATCAGATTAAATCTCTCTCCTTTTAAACGCCACTAATTACATATTTCTAAATTAACAATCTAAAATTTACACTAAAAAAAAACTCTCCAATCACATGTGGTAATCACTATTTGCCAGCATAGATTATCACCATCGAAGATAGCATAAAAATATATCCTCCTCTTTTTCTTGATATATATGTATATATCAAGAAAAGAATGAGCACACTTAAAGAATGAACTGGTTATATATTGGATCGGAAGGGGATTTTGGGGTGGGATAGACTATATATATGGTAATAATTTAAAAGAATGAGCACACTTAATTAAGAATGAACTGGTTGTAGTTTATCCTTTAATTCTGTGCGTATAAAATCTATTATTTTTCTTTATAATTCTCCACCATGTCATTTATTATATGGATCTTTACCATGTTTTAGTTAAATTTATCTTTCATTTATCGTGTAGGCTTCCACAATTTTTGGGAACGAGGATGTAAATGGTGATGTGGATGCCAATCAATAGTATAATCTTAATGAGGATGGGGGAACTACACTCCCTCACTTACTTTGATGTTTCCACACATTGGTTACCTTTATTTGCATGTGTTTAGTGTTTTTTGTTTTAGCAACAAGACAAAATGCGACACCATGACGAATTTTTTGTCACGAAAGCGTTTAGCCACGGAAAAGTTACATTAGGGACACAAAATTCCATCGCCGATAAAGATCTGTTTTTGGTAGCAAACTAATGAGTACCTATGTTACAAAATTTTGAAGTGCAATCACAATTAACTAACAGTATTTTTCACTCTATTTTTCTATAGTCGACCCTCTTTTGTCATTTAAAACCGAAAGTAACATTAGAAATTATTATAGGGTAAGCTGATTAAACTTTTAGTGATAATTTAGTTATGGCAGTCATTAAATTTTTTTTCTTTTGTTGTGGTTGTGTATCTATATTGAAGTACAACTATCAAAAATAAAAGACGAGGTCTTAAAATAACAAGTCAAAGACCAGAAGAGTTGAAATTACCAATGCCATGACATGAATAGATGTAGGATGACAGAGGTTAGGGCAGCTACAAGGCAATGAATGGAGTTGGATACATAGCAGAGGGGTATCAGATTCTCTTTTCATGCAAAAGAGATCAAAACTGCAAAGGCTTTATTAGCTTTTGTAAACGATTTGGTGCTTTCCTTTCCTCCAAGTGTGCTCGGTTTCATGCAAGAAAGAAATCTACTTGGTTTCTGCATAACACTCCAGGCTAGGCAATCTCCAGTTGCTTTTCCTTTTCTTTACCTTTTCCTTTCTTCCTTTGCTATGAAAAGTAGAGAAAAGTTCAGTAGGCAGGGACCCGGTTGGCATTTTTGGAAGGCAATGATAAGATCATGATTTCTTGTAAGATGAACCGACCAATTACCGGAGTCCCTTTCGTTTAATCCCATGCAAAGTATCTGATACGTACTCGGGAGTTCGTGCCATGCATGGACGTGCTTTTTATAGCCCATAGGATCGAACTCTGTGATCCATGATTTACTGTGTCTTAAAGCATTTCAAAACTGCTGTCATCAGACTTTAAATTTGGGTAATACAAATTTGGATTAGAAGGAGCAATCCGGCCATGTGTTGCATTGCCCGTGAATGAGGCTAGACTTTTATTCGAAGACAGGACGTGTACTGCAAAGCTTTTGATTGCTTAACAAGTCCTGCAAACCCAGTGTCTCGTTGACAACAAAGGACCGGGGAATCCAATCTTCGTTTATTTGAGGAATTGAATAATTAGTTGCAAATTATCTTGTAGCTGCACTGTTGAAGATTCGTGTGCAACGAAGTATTCATGCAGATTATGGCTTATCTAGTTCCGTTAAGTTGTACTTCGCTGCAAAAAATATAACAAAAATATTTGCACAACCTGAAATCGTCCTGTATTTGAGCCGTGGTGGTTGGTAGATTTTGGGTTGTAATTTGCATCGTGGGCTAGTTGTGGATGATGGACGAACAAAGAGAGAAAAGTAGACGACGAAAAAACAAGATTATGAAGAACAAATGAGTACTGAGTTTCGTGAATTAGGGTCATTGTGATGGTAACACTATCACTTTATTTCTCTTAGCTTTAATTGGAAATGAGTTGGCAAACGCTTAGTCAACAAGAATTAAAAGTAAAGAAGATACTCCACAAGTCAATAGTCGAGAAAGTGATAGTATAGCGTTCCTGTTTTTCATATCGTAAAAATATAGAGTGTGAAAAAAATTGATTGCCACGCGTGTACTAACTCCCTTTGAATTAAAACATCAAGCTACATTATTGGGTTTACTCCAAACATCAAGTCTTCTGTTTTTTTGCTCCGATGTGACTGTTTGGCATGTCGTTTGACAAAGTAAGTTAACAATAATTGGAGCAACTCAACTCAATAGAGCCAGATTTTGTAGGGGAGCAACTCAACTCAATAGAGCCAGATTTGTATAGAGACCATATTTTGTAGGGGAGAAACTCAACTCAATAGAGCCAGATTTGTATGGGCGAATTTTATACCTTGAACTTTTCGAAGGTGGTTCGCAGGGGCAAACAATTGCCTACCCTTCACTCATCCTCTGCTTTAAATAACTATAAGACAACGAAAATAAAAATAAAAATAACTGAGCTAATTAAGGGAACGGCTAAATTCCCTCTGCATGACTGACTGGTGTGTTTGGATATAGGATTTTGAAATACTGGGCATTTCTAAATACCCTCATTTCGAAATTCCTTAATTTACAAATTCTATCATTTTGAAATATCTTGTTTGGAAGAAAGGAAACAAAAGGTTGTTAAAAAAGGTGGGAGACAAGATTCCTAAAAATTAGGGAACTAGTTATTGTGGGTTTGTAACTGATTGGAGTGGATTTGACAAATAACTAGTCCAGACTAGTGATTTGAACTGTGGATTTGGGTCACCAAATCCACAGTTCAAATCACTCCAAAATTTCAAAAATTCCCTTTTGAACTATCTAAACAAGATATTTTGTCCAAAGGATTTACAAATACCCTACCAAAGTCAAATCCTCAGTTCAAATCCTATATCCAAAGTCTAATCCTCAGTTCAAATAACCTCAGTGCAACCTGCTTCTAGAAATCATTCTGTATTTGAGCCGTGGTGGTTGGTAGATTTTGGGTTGTAATTTGCATCGTGGGCTGGTCGTGGATGATGGACGAACAAAGAGAGAAAAGTAAACGACGAAAAAACAAGATTATGGGGGAACAAATGAGTATTGAGTTCCGTGTATTAGGGCCATTGTGATGGTAACACTATAACTTTATTTCTCTTAGCTTTCATCGGAAATGAATCGGCAAACGGCTTACTCAACCAGAATCAAAAGTAGAGAAGATACTCCACGAGTAAATAGTCGAGGAGGTGATAGTACAGCGTTCTTGTTTTTCATGTCGTAAAAGTATAAAGTGTGAAAAAAAATCGATTGCCACGCGTGTACTAACTCCCTTTGAATTAAAACATCAGGCTACATTATTGAGTTTGCTCCAAACATCAAGTCTTCTGTTTTTTTGCTCCGATGTGACTGTTTGCCATGTCGTTTGACAAAGTAAGTTACAATAATTGGAGCAAACTCTTGTGCATATATAATTACAAAAAGGCTTATCCCATTAGTGGACTGGACTTTACAGTTGGAGCCGTAATATGTCAATGGCTTTAAGGTTCAGAATCTATAGGAAATAAAAAGTTCATTAGCATGGTCCCAATTGTAATCTTTACAACTACACAGATGGGTGCCATCACCCAACTCTTTTCTGATTGGCAGGACGGCAGTGCTCTTTTTCTTCTTCTTTTTCCGCCATAATTTAATCGTCTAGCTTCAAATCTTTGAAATAGAAACTAGGACAGAGAAAATCAATTTCATCTCTTTTTTTTATCCATGCCAATCTATACTGCTTATAATGAGAACATGATTCACAAATTTGGTGTTACAATGAGACTCACTGAGGTGCCGACACGAGTCCATTCTGGGATAAAAATGTAAAATGCTATCCAGAAACCTTCAGAATCTCACTCCCTTCGTATAAATAAGGATAAAATGCATGAACACCGTCTCAAATAACAAGTTGTGACGACTCAGTTGGGAATGCAACTTGGACC
Source organism: Escallonia rubra (assembly GCA_033065855.1). Taxonomy (NCBI): domain Eukaryota; kingdom Viridiplantae; phylum Streptophyta; class Magnoliopsida; order Escalloniales; family Escalloniaceae; genus Escallonia; species Escallonia rubra. Next base: position 282,589 of record JAVXUO010000740.1, on the reverse strand, counting down.
GAACAATCCGCAAAAATCCATAATTTCTTCATAACCTCTAATTTTTCGTTAGTGTAGAAGTGTGTAATCCCCTAAAAATTTTACTTGATTCTGTACAAATTTCTCCTATACACATATAAGAAACTCAAGAAAAACCTGCAAATTATTTATGTCCTTCTTCATCAGGGGCAGATCCAAAAAGTCTAATCGGAGGGGGCCAAAAAAACATAAAAAAAATTAATGGCTTACATAAAAGAATGAATAAGGTTCAAGTTCACATAAAACATGAAAAATAAAAGACACTAAAACTAGAAGTAGTTCATCAAGGTTTCACAAAACAAGAAAATATAATAAAAGTAACTCTATACATCGATGGTTAAAGCGGAACTCGACACTCTTTATAGTCACGAAAATCATCAATGATCGAATCTATAGTAAACGGTTAAATGCATAGTAAATTGTTCAATTCAAGTTTTTTTATAACTATTGAATACGTTAATATAATTAGCGTAACTATTGAATTTGTTAATACTCTAAAAATTAAACTAAAAACGAAAGAACTCAACTTGATCAATTCGTATTTTTTCGTAATCTGGATATTTGAAATTTGAGATTTGGAAGAATGAAGAATGAGAACGAAGAGGATTATGACAGTCGGTGACACAAAGAATGAAGAATATAACAAAAAGAAACTGTAATTAATTAGTTACGATATAATGGCATTTTCGTAAATATGTGAAATGCGTGTATCTATTATTGAAATAACTAAAAAAAAAGTTTTGGGGGGGGGGGTCATGCAAGAGCTCTGCCAATGTTCTTCATAAATGTTACATTGGGGGATTATCGTTATTGAGCCACATGTAGGCTGTTGTCGAGATTTTCCGTTGGCATTGGATAATATTGGCTTTGGTGGGGTTAATTATTCGATCAGAAATGGTGAAGGTTTTAGGTGCCGGCTATGGAGTGAAGGTGAGGGGTTTAGTGGAGGCTTGGCGCTTGGGTCGTGGTGGCCGGATAGAATGTGGCCAGCAAATTTCGGTAAGAGGGGTGTCCATTTGGCTTGGGGGCGATTGGAGGTAGTATATACATTTCATGTGGAATGATAGAATATGAGAGAGAATTTAGGGCATCGCATGTCAACCGGGAATGTTTAGCAATGAGTTCGTCAAAAGGAGGGTTATTGAAGGAAAATTTGTCATTTATGGTTCGTGTTACATGCCACAAATTGCTAGTTGAGGGGGGTGTTGTTGTATTTTATCCTGTAAATAATGTATGACTTTTAGAGAAGCAAAAGAAAATGCAAGCAGAGTAGGAAAACTACAATGGTAACAGCAATTAGAATCTATATATATATATATATAAAAGTCGAAGTTGAGAAAAAGTGTCAACGTCACCGCCTACGTGGACACACCCTCTTTTTGCCATGTGGATAAATTTTTTAATTTCATATATTTTGTTTTCCCTTTTTTCTCACATTTTTTGTCACATGTTTCTCTCACCTATTCAACTAATTTGAATTCTTTTTTGTTGCAAAATCATACAGTATATGATGGTTTCGGTTACAACTTATTTCATCCTAGCTTATCAACTAATTGCATTCCTCTTCTTTCAAGGCCTTGATTCCCTCTCGCACCCACTTGATCCGCCAAAACTTTTGGAGAAAATTTGCTCAAATATTTCTCTCTCCCATCAAATTAATTAAGTGATTGTCATCCTTAGTGTTAATTCAAGATTCAAATAAAATTATTTTAAAATATCTCCTATATTTTCTCTCTTTCAGCCTATAAACGATATGTCCCTGAGTAATCACATATTCCACGCCAAAATTACCTCTAATACTTATCTTCACATTTTTTGTTTATAGTAGTTAGTATTCTTACAGATTTTATTTTCCCTTTTACATTTTCATGATATTCTTTTTTGATGATCGAGGATGTTGTTTGCTAATATTAAAAATTAATATCCTTAATCGGGAAATTGGCATTGTTTTTTCAGAAAAGTACACTGCTGGCTTTTATAGCATCTTCACAATACGATGGTAAAGTTTTACATTTATTTTCTGACTACAAATTTTAAGAGCTCCTAATGCCAATCTTTTTACTTTAGTTTTTGTTATATGCAGGTTCAACTCAAAGCAGGTGTAGATTTTTCTATTTTTTTTACATCCATTCTTGAATTTTTTTTCTTAATCTTTTGAGTATTTAATTGAATTAAATATTCTTATCTTTGAAGAAAAAAGAATTTTTAATCTGTCATATTATACTTCTTATGCAACATATTTAGGTGACCTTAAACAATTTGATGTACTTTCATTTTCTGCTTTTAATCATTTGTGATTGCTATTATAGCAAGCTTTTAGGTTACGCAACAGATTACAAATATATCATGCTCAAATTATGGATCACTTCCATGCATTTAGTTATTTTTTTGACCATTTGCTTAAAGTCTTGATTTATACTTTGATCATTATTACATTGTGATATTTTATTTCCTACAATGATAAATAACTTCAAATGTAGACGCGTATGCTAAATGGAGTCTGTAATTTTCTACAAATAAAGACATTTATGTTGTATAGAATCTTTCACAGACGATATGTTAAGCATGCCATTTTTGTAATTCTTTTACCATCTATTATATAAGAACATTGTGTATGCTCTTTTCTACATCAATTTCTCTAAGTTGCCTAGAATTAATATTATTGTTATTAGTTATCTACGAAAAAAGTTTGAAAAAAGCTCTGCTCATGATTTTACAATTTATTCCGATTTATCGTATTTTGTTACTATTTCATTGCCTAAAGACTGACTTTTGATTAATTTTGAATCTTTAGTCAAAGGTATGAAGTTAAGTTAAAGTTATTTGATTCAATGGCTTATATCAGCTTTACTTTGCTTAAATATTATTGGATAACCGTAATGAAAGTTTATATAACTTTTACCAAAATAATGTACAGTTTCAAAAGCAAGTGTTCAATCAAAATCAAAGCAAACTTTACTTTAGTAAAAAGTCAAACCGCTTCTTTGCAATAAATCTAACCATTTTCTTGAGTCTTATATCATAATTGAATTTTTTTTTTCTTTTTTGCTTTGTTTAATTGCAGCACCTACGTTATCAGAATTTTTTCCTTCATCTCCTAAAGGAGAGAAGAGAAGAAGATAACTAGAATATTAACTCATATGGGTTGGATGGATATGTTCATCAAATTATTGCCGTAAAATTTTTGTTGAACTTATTATGACTTCAAATCATATTTTTGTTCTTTTTTAGTTGAAATTGTCGTAATTTTGATAAATCTTATTCGCATGCAACGCGCAGGTGAAAAGCTAGTTTGATATGATTGATCTCCCTTGCCCCTTCTCCTCCAAACAACTCTAAAATCAGAATCTCGTCGGTCACGCATTATATATCAAGGAAATTCCATGTGTACAAAGATGTAAAACAAATCTTCACTGATTTCCAAATGGATCATTTGGACCATTAAAAATTGTTAGAAAGTTCTAAAACTCCTACCAAATTAAGTGTCTTTTATCTAACGGTTGTTTCTCTTTATTCAAATATTTTTGGAAGGTTGTAACCTTTCTTTCCAAAGGTATCTTTGCACTCTTTCGCTTAGTTTAAATAAGATATGTCTAGTAGAGAAAAAAAGGGAGACAAAAGAATATTAGAAAATAAGAGAGAAAGACGTTAGAGTTATTACTTCTAAACTGTGTTTCTATATCAAACATATAGACAATTTGATCAGACCGATTCGCAAGTCTTCCTGTAATCGTGCTATCAGATGAGACGGCACGCCTACGGATTAAATCATAGCCAACAATTCTTTCCCTTTTGTTTATTACTTTTGTTGTGTACATATGTATGAGTTTTGACTTAGATTTATATTGATGATTTTGCATGCTTTGTGTAAAGCGATTTTTTCAAGAAAAACTCTTGGGATGTTAGAGCAATAAAGTCGAACCGTTATAGATAAGCATAAAGGTTCACAAGGTATACTAATTTGTCAAGCTTAACATGTTCAATACGGGACTTTAACATCATTTTCTCCAAAACGTCTTCTAACACGTGACCGAAATTTCTTTTGAATGATTTTAACCAAGTGACATTTGTTCTTCCTTTTTATTTTTTTAAATTGTCTTCTTTTGTGCCAAATCTGCCCAATCCAAATAACAAGGTGAAAGCGTACAAGTCAAAATGCAAATGTGGCATGCAAGGCTTGTACACATAATCGCGAGACTTGTGGATCATTATCGTAATGTTCTCCGGTAGGCGTTAAAGAGAGCTCACATCGAGAAGAGACAGAGAGCTCGTTCACTTTCATGCACTTTGATAGATTTACTCTACTCATGACAATGCTTTTGAGTAAGATAATGGTGATAATTTATATCCTATATACCACTATTGAAGGACGAATTACTTGAAGAAAAAAAAGCGCAAAAAAGAAAAAGAAAATGTAGCAACTATATATTTCATTAGTTAAAAGCTTAAGAACATTGAACATAGAATTGATCTTCCCACTCCTAAGTGTGCCAACTCACTGCATCTTCTCACACACACATACATACAACAAGTAAGGTCAATGTATAGTGAACTGATTGATTGTAAATTAAACTTATCATCTTCCTTTAGCTGGATAACAATAGACTAGTACAGTTATTCCAAATAGCTTCTAAAAAAAAAGTGCACTCATCATGATCAGGGAATATATTTCAAGCTGTGAGCTGGATGAGCTACTGGCCAGTTTGTTTCGTTCTAGTTTTGCCAGTAAGAGCTCATTCTGGACGTGCAAAACAACAAAGTGTCGGCCACAAAGGGTGAAAGTTTGCCAAGGATTTGGTGGACCGCAGGATCTAACAAAACAGATGTCTATGAACACGGGCAATTACTATGAAATGTACAGTTGACATGCAATGGAGTACTGGGGAGCCCATGTGTTTCACCTAAGGATGCAGTTGCAGTGTTTCTATGTGTGTGTGCATGTACTACTACTACACGTTAATATCAAGCTTAGGAAACCGTAAGCATCGATGCGATGTCACATAATGCTAAGATAACGTATCCTGTTGTTGAGTTGAATTTTCAGAATGTAAGATAGTGCGCGAGAGTACACCGAAAAGACTCTTGGTTTATAGTGCCCCGTTTGCTTCGTTGTGAACATTAAATTTATGTACAGACAATTAATGATGTTACGCATATGATTTGTCTCTCCTGGCTCGTCGATCAAACAAAATGCCCCATGCCTATTTACATGAATATTAGGACGCTTGCGTAAGACTAAACGTCTATTTTTATTGTAAGACCAAACGTCTGTTCTAACTCATGGCAAATTCGCCATAAGTTGCACAAAGAAGGGCACAAAAGATAATTTTTATCATTCTTCTATCACCACGAGGTTTGTTAGAGCTATTGATAGTACAAATACCCGGCTCGTAAGAGAAATATTTGATGCAATTTGATTAATAATTCGTGTAGTTGGGATTCAAACGCTAATAAAACCCATCACAGCTTTTCCTTTTAAGTATTTCCTTTTATTTAAAGTAAATATTTTGTGTTATATATATATTATATATAAGAAAGGAGTTTTACAATGTCATGGCTAAGGAACTTTTGCGCAATTACTTAGATCAGATTTGGGCTGTAGAACGTTCAGAAAAACGGACCAAAGAGGGATGAAGAGTCAAAAGGAGCTAACAACAAGCTGGGCCTATCTAATATGGGCTGACTTGGTCTTCTGGTTAAAGGGCCAAGATGGAAGTGGTTAGAAAATCTTACTTCCAGGCTCCAGCATAATCGGCTGTCTTATACTTTGGCCCAACTCTGAACAACTAGAGTTAGCTGGGTTGGGCCCAAGAAAACCCGGGTGCTTTTAAACCCTACGAGCTTTAACTCAAGAAAAAATTAAATTAATTACGTTAAAGCGAATTGCGTTGGGTAAGGTTGAGTTTGTACATTTGTCATAACGATCAACTGGAACAATTATCGACACACTCACTTGTTTGTTTGTGTAGGGCAAGACATTTTTCTCCCTCTCCTTTAAAACTGAAGAGCATGGAGCACTCAATGGAGCATGCTATCATCATTTATACAAGGTTGGAAGAGAGGACCTAACCCTAGACATTGGCCCACCCATAAAAGGCCCATAAATGAATAGGCCCAAATACATGAGATGAACCATAACCCAAAAACTTCAATTATCACAAAAAAACTTGGGCTTACCAGTTATGTATCTCAATCACACATCTTGCCCGTTTCAGAAAATCCTTGAATATTACAAGTAACAGCAGCCCACAATTAAGAAAATTCCACTATTTCCCACTCAACATTACTTGGTATTGAATATTATGCCTGAGAAACAGTAACGTCATTTGAAAACGACTCTCCAACAGATAAATTTTAGCAGTGACAAACATTCATGATTCAGATAATTGCATCTCTATACAGAATCTCATCTAATAACAATATTAATATCGAACCGAGGCAAAAAGAAATGTGCTGGTCATAGCACACTGCCTTCCATGATTATATTTACCAATATTTTTACCACCATGGATTCATTATGTGGAACAGAATTCTTTATGCTTTAAACTCGAAGCTTTTTTCTTAATTAAATCTCAATCATAAGCATAATTAACTGTATGAGCTCATGTTAGAAAAAATTGATAAAATATATTCTATAAAATAATATCCCAAGTTTTTTTATTAAATAAAAAAATTTATCTTTATCGACTTCAATTGTTGCAATAGGCCAAAAAAAAAAAAAAAAAAACTTCAACTCCCAGTGACCCATTTACATCAAAATACCGTAAACTTTACATGTTGAACAAAGTCAATATAGCGCTTTGCTTAGTGGATCTGCTATTATGGTATTCATATAACTTTCATAAAACATATCACTATTTTTAACTCATTCTCTAATCTTGTAGAACTTCAGCTCTACATATTTTTCACCTTTAGAATCTTTACTATCCTTTGAGAATGAAACTGCAAAAAGATCACCATAATAATCTTTAAGGGCCTAGATATTGAACCAACAATCTTAAGACAAGAAATAAAATTTCTTAGCATTTGGCTTATGCCCCAGCCTCATAAGAAGCTACTATTTCTAACTGCACACCAGAACAAGAGACAAGTGACTTTTTAACACTTTTTAGGCGTTTGCTCCACCTCCAAGTAAAAAATATATATAATCTGTATTGAATTTTATGCATGCAACCACCAAGGTGTGCATCTAACGAATCACCTCGAGATCATTAACCCTTTTATGCTCAAGTATATAATTTTTATTCTGTAATTATCACATCACACTTTTTGTAGCCACCAAATGACCGCTACCAGAATTAGCTGACTATCTACCCAGAACATTATTGCATGAGCAATTTCCAATCTCATGTGGACCTTGGCTTACAAGAAACTAGTCACAACTCTACTATAAGGTTTGTTCTTTATAGACTCATTCTCAACTTCATTATTGGGAAACTGCAAGTTATCCTCTCTATGCACAGGAGTTGCACTTGTTCCACAATACTGCATATTAAATCGACTAAAAACTCGATCACTATATGTTTCCTGAGAAAGTCCTATTATCTAAATGAATCTCTATGCCAAGCCAATAAGCTCCCTCTCCGAGGTCTTTCATGTCAAATAATCTAGAAGATATTTTATTCACATCATGAAAAAAGCCTAAATCACTGCTAGCAAGAAGTATATCGTCCACATACAAAACTAAGAACATATATTTGCTCCCGCTAATCTTGAAATATATATGCAACAAAACTAAGAAAATATATCTACTCCCACTAATCTTGAGATATATGCAAGAGTCAATCATATCTTCATAAAACCAAAAGATTGCATAACCTCGTGAAATTTTTAAGTACCATTGTCAGGAAGCCTGCTTGCACTAGAGGACTTAAAAGGACAGTAATTTTACCATTGCATAACCTCGTGAAATTTTTAAGTACCATTGTCAGGAAGCCTGCTTGCACTAGAGGACTTAAAAGGACAGTAATTTTACCGTCTTAATAAGATACATTATCATCCTAAACACTATTTTGAACAACATGAAGGCCTGTAATCTTCCATCCTAGAAAAGTCCTACAAAATTGGTGTCATATATGTAATTAGGATGGCTAACAAAGGTATTAGATATCATATAAGACGGTAAGGGTGACGGTGACTTTATGTCCCATTAAGTCTGTCCAAATGAAACTTAAATGAGCATGATATCAGTATGTCCTTTTAATAATAAATAAATTAATACTAAAAAAGAACCATGTGTTTTATATTAAGATGGTATTTTGTTGTCCTAAAAGATTTTCAAAAACTATATATATATATATATATATATATATATATATATATATATGCACGAATTAGTCCCTGCTCCATCCACAAAACTCATTTCAATCAAAACAAGAAGTATAACAAATTTAGAGTACAAGGTTGAATCCAACTAAATTTTTCCGTGCCTTGCATAAAACATACCATTTTCGAACACATGTTTCCCCCTCTTCTTTCTATAAAAAAAATCTTCCAATCGTTCTCTTCCGACACTCATCTCCATGGCTCTCTCACTTAGCCTGCATTAGATAAGTAAGGCATTAGTCTATGAAGTGACATCGCAGCTTTGGATTTACAATAATTACAAAGGCATTTCAAGAACCAACGGAAAAAGCAAGTTTGCCTAACAGCTTAAGCACATTGCATAATTTTGTCTTGATAATGTTTAGTGCTCTTCTAGTCGGTGTCTAAAATATAGTTGTAAATTGAAAGTATTATCACTGTTATCACTTAGCACAAAGTTAGATCAACTAGTCAATACCTGCTTAAATGTGTGCGGGAAAGGAACACCTAGAATAATGTCCGTCAAAGCCTATGCCCTCTCTACTTTTTCCCTTAAAGAATACATATACGACTCATCATCATCATGGTCTCATCAAAACCTGCAATTCACATTACTAACCCTCATTAGATAACAAGATAGAATTAAAGCCAATTTTTTCGGTAGACAACAAGAAAGAAAGGCAATGAGAAACACCTTTTTTATTTTTGACAAAATACATGAAATATTCCATTACATCACATGGCTCTAATCATTATATAAAGGAAGATACATTTCAGATAAGTGAATTTCATAGTTTGATATGCAAATCAGACTCATGCTTAATTATTCCCCATTCTTTTTTTTGGTAATTTGTAGTTTTCAGTCTGCTTTTACCTCAAAACATATTAAGTATATCGAGACTTGAACTATCTATCCAAAGATGTAAGTACTTATAATTTCTAATCCGGAGGGAAGGTTTTGGTAAAACTGGCTATTTTATTAGTCTAGGGTTAGTCAGGAATTAAACAAAGAAAGGAGAAAAAAGAGAGGCCATTAACAGCTCTCTAGTTTGTCACACTAGCTCACATCTAGGCTGTTACAAGCCTCCAACACGCTTGATATCTTATCGCAACTACGAAAAATGGCTACTAGAGTTGAGTTCATCATTCACAAAGCAAATCCTAAAGCTTGGTGATGCTCTAGAGAGAGTGCGACAGGGGGATGGAGTAGTTTGCTTTTGCAGGAAAGAATTTTGTCTTATGACTTATGACTTAGTGGGATATCTCTAAGCATTATGTAGAGATAGTATTAGAGACCGACTTTATCCTAAACACTTAGAAGATAAAGGTTGTAATTACCTCAAACACTTAGGAGATGAATATGATATTCTCTAATTAGCTATAATTATTCTAACTAACAAACATTATCTGTTAGTGGGGGGATAATGGGTCCACCGATCTAATTTATTAACAGCTCCCACTCGTCCACACAGAGAAAATAAATCTTACAGTCCCTTATTATCTCTAGTTCACTTATCTTCTGATACAGGAAATGAACATGTGACCTACAAGAACGATGTCCAAAGTTGGAGAGTATTCTATTAAGTTATCACCAAACTAACATAATACATCAGTCCAAAAATCTCATATGTACCCCTAATAGTTCAACTACACCAGATTTAACACTCTCAAATTTCTCATAGTGAGTAGTGTTAAATCTCTCATCTGTCATTTATTCATGGCTTATATCAAAACGAAAATCGAAAAAGTCACCCGGGTTATTGATCACATAACATGGTGTAATATTGGACTTTCTTCCTAAAGCCTTCATGTCATTCCAATCAGACCCAACCATTTCCTAGTCACGCCCCGCGAGACCACATCAATCCATGATCCAAGAATACATACTAAAGTAGTGACATCGAATATCCTCTTCATGACATAGTCTAAAGGTGAAAAGGGTACTATATAAGATAAGAAAATATATCGATCCACGTGGCTCACAGTGCGATGAAGCAGGGATTCATTCATCATTTCCAATGTCGGTCTGTATTTAGGATATGTAGTATGATTTGCATGTTATGGCGTAACTCGTGAAGGCGTGTCAGATAAATGTATGATAAAATACGCCATACGAATTTGAGTTTAGTATGCAGTACGAGCACCTAACCTCAAATTTTCAACCTAGTCACTCTTATAGTGCCTGTCTGAAATTTCACATTCGGTTGTAAACAGATTGCATAGAGTTGTGGAAATATTCTATGATCTACCTAACTTTTTAATTCTCATCTTAGCTCCAACTAAGGCGACACCTTTGCATTACTAGCTCTATCGTCTTATTCGCCCTCTCGGCGCTTAAGCCTGGTGACACTCTCAATAAGGATGTATATGTAATCATAAAGATAATCCATTCATTCCAAAATAAACTCAAATCAAATAATGAAAAACATATAAATAATGTCAATTACATAAGATGCTATAAAAATATATCAAACCCTACGTAGTCCTATAATCCTAATATGAGAAAGGAAAATATATCTAGCAATAGGCTTGGTCAAAGGATCAGCCACCATTCTGCTGGTAGGTATATGCTTCATGGTCACATCTCTTTGCGTAATTAAAGTTCTAATGAAGTGATAACAAAGACCTATGTGTTTGGCCTTCCTATGATATTTGGGGCCCTTCACAAAATCTAGGGCAATTGTGTTGTCATTACGGTGACAGCCTTATCTGCATGAGTTGTAACTTCTAGAACCTGTAAGAATAACATCAACCAAAAAGCTTTGGGACTGCTGCTAAACAAACAACATACTTTGACTCCATCGTGGATAGGACGATTCAAATCTGTTTCTTGCTGCACCAAGAGATAGATCCACCTCCTAATATGGATGCATAAACTAAAGTGGATCTGCGTTCATCTCTATCACCCTATTCAACATCGTTGTATCCTCTCAGCCGCAAGTCTCCACCATGATAACATAGGACGAGATCAGCAGTATCACATAAGTATCGAAGAATCCTCTTCACTGCATTTCAATGAGTGGATCCAGAATTACTCTGATAACGACTCATCATTCTAACTGCATAACAGATGGCTGGACGCATATGCAACATAACATACATCAAACTCCCTACTGCAGCTGCGTAAGGCATTTTAGACATCCAATTATTTTCCTCATTATCCTGTGGGCATTGGTATGTGCTTAAAGTACACATCTTATCCATTAGAGTGTATGTGGGTTTTGAATTATGCATACGAAAACTTTCAATGACTTTCTTAATGTATGTCTCTCGAGATAAACCGAGAAGTTTCTTTGGATGATCACGTATGATTTTGACCCTGAGCACATACTTAGCTTCTCTTATGTCCTTTATCTCAAAAGTTGAGGACAATTACTGCTTAGTGGTGACAATGGAACTCATATCATTCTCAACTAAAAGAATGTCATCCACATACCAAGGAAGGATCACAATACTTTTATTGGATCGTTTTACGTAAACGCAATGGTCTTGTTCAATCATCTTAAAACCTATGGAGTTAATGGCGTGATAAATCTAAAGTACCACTCCTGAGATGACTGTTTGAGACCATACATAGAATGTTTGAGTTAGCAAACTTTGCGCTCATGTCCCTTGACTTCAGAACCCTCAGGGTGAGCCATATAAATCTTTTCGTCTAGATCTCCATTGAGAATCATAGTTTTAACATCGATTTGAAAATTTTCTAAATCATGTTGGGGGACAATAGCTGGATCAGGAAAATTGAAGCAAATCTCACCACCGAGGATATTGCATCTTTGTAGTCTACACGCCGCTGTTGGGTATAGCCTTTTACCACAAGACGTGCCTTATACTTGTCAATTGACCCACCTACCTTGCTCTTGACTTTTCAAACCACTTGTTTCTAACAGTCATGTGCCATGGCGGAAGGTCAACTAACTCTCAGACCTAATTCTTCTCCATTGAGCTCAACTCATCCTTCATTGTAGCTATCCACTCATTACTAGCAAATGAAGATAAGACTTCTTCTACAGAAGTGGGCTTATCTTCATCAGTTGGAGTGCACATAAGAATTTTCCGTCAATCTCTCAACAACGACGTGGAGCTCTTCCGAGTGTATCTCTTCGCAGTTGAGAATCTTGTTGACCTAATGGTCCTGGTGGTGTCCTTCTACTGTCTGGGATGCTCCCACTAGGTTGAGGATCATTTAAACTATCTTCAGCGATAACAAGATGAGAAATTAATTCCCACCTTCGCTTGGAGATGGTAAAGTGGCTTCAACCTCCTCTAACTCATAGAGGTTAAGATTCTTATTCGCGTCTCCAATGCTAGGAAAATCACTCTCTATGAAATCAACATCACGAGACTTTATTTCAGTCTTTCCACCATGTTCACCATACATCACATAGCCTTTAGAGTTTACAGAATAGATTAAGAAGATACTCTTTTTAGCTCTAGGCTCTAGTTTCCCATCCTTGTGAGAAGTACTGTGAACATAACATGTTGAGCGCCATAGGCGCAAGTTATCCATATTTGGCTCTTGGCCATTCCAAAGTTCATGTGGGGTGTATTTGATTGATTGTAAAAGCACATGATTAAATATATAAGCTGCAGTTAAAATGGCATCCCCCCAAAAAGATATTGGAAGATTTGCTTGCACCATCATAGACCTAACCATATCTAACACCATTTTGTTGTAGAATATTAGAAATAATAAGTCGCCTGCGTATCCCTGTTTCCTCACAAAACTTCTTGAACTGATCAGACTAATATTCGCGTCCCCGGTCAGTGCAAAAAGTTTTCAAACTCTTCTCCTTATGATTCTCAACCTCTGCTATAAAGCATTTGAAACAATTCAAAGCTTCATAGCAGTGAGATATCAGATACACGTAATCATATCACGTGTAATCGTCTATCAGTGTAAAGAAATAAGAGGCGTCATGGCGTGCCATTATACTCATAAGTCCACATATGTCAGAGTGAACTAGCTCAAGTGGCTGAATTTCTTTCACAGCCTTTCTAATAGGATTCCTGCATGCTTTACCGGCCAAACAAGCCTCACATGTTTGTAGACTGACTTTTGCGAGTGCGCCCAAAAGGCCTTCTCTAGCCAAACGAGTCATTCTATCTTGGCCTATGTGACCCAGTCTTACATGCTAGGTGGTAGAATCATGGGATAATTGCGTAAAATACCCATGTGGTTTGGGGTAGTTGCAAAAACACCCCTCTTGTTACAAAATTGCAAAAAGACACCCGAGATTACAAATGTGTTGCAACTGTTAGAAAAGTCATCTAAATTAACGAGGCGTGGTTTTCACGCTCTTGAAAAATGCATGTAGTAAAAAACATTATAATAAAAAAACTAAAGTACCCTCCCTCTTTTTATCTCTCCCAAACAAGTCCCAATTCCACCAAAACCAAACCCTAGCCGCCACCCTCACCACCACCGCCCCAGTCTGCCACATGCGCCACCCACAATCGGCGCCACTGCCACCCCGGCCATGTGCGCCTAGCAGCAGCTGGACCCGTCACCGTGCGCCGCCGGTGTAAGCCCCTTCATAATCCCGCCTCCACCACCCTGTCTGCCACTTGCGCCACCCACAACCGGTGCCACCCTATTTCTCATCCAACCCCGCAGCTGCCAACTTCTGCAGACAATCCCATCACCGCCAACAGCCCACCCAATCTCGCCGCCACCATCACCGTGAATGTCGCAGCTGCCATCACCGCCTAGTCCCGCTGCAACCATCACCCCCAAACCAATCCCACAAAAATTCGAACCCTAATCGAAACCCCAAACTTAGATCAAACCCTAATCGAACCTTAATCAAACCCCGAAACTTAGATCGAACCTTAATCCCGTGTTGAGGCCACCAACATTCTAACCCTAATCGATCCCCGCTTGCGCCTTCGTGCATGTCCAGATCTATGCTAAACAAGACAGATCCCATCGATCCCCGCTTGCGTCGCCCCAAGGGCGGAACCAGAAAAAAATTTCAGGGAGTGCAAAAATTCTATCGAATGCACCCAAAAAAAAATATAGTAAAATAATATTATATAGAGATTTTTTTAAATCTCTATATAATCACTGAAATAAACGCAATTTAAGAACTTTACTAAATCTCTATATAATCACTGAAATTAAACTATACCAATGTTTCGATACTCAAAATTTTAGAATTAAACTCTAAGTTTATGATACTTTTAATGTACAAATATATTTGTATTGACATCTATATACGTGTCAAATAACCCAAGTCTGTAGCATAATCATCAACATGCAAATATAAAATAAATAATAACAATAATTTACCAAAACAGTGGGCCACTCCGTCAAGCACTCAAGTCTCAAGTAGACAACACTCAACAGACAATAGACAAATTCACCACGGCTGGATGCAGCTCCACCACGAATTGGGATGAAGCAACATACAACAGACAAATTCCCAGCAGCAAATCCCAGCAATCATCCGTGCAGCAGCTCGCGGTAGCCGGTAGGGTGACTGGGTGAGGCACTCCGTCAAGCAGATCTGGTCGCGTGGTCGGACGGCGTCAAGCAGTGGCACTCCATCAAGCAGATCTGGTGACTGGTGGCGAGGTCAGACGTCGAACAAAGACTCGGAGATCTGGTCGCCGGCGGAGTGCCGTTTCTTCAAGATCTGGTCGTCGGTCGGAGATTTACAAGGTGGGTTCAGACCGTTTAGTCGCGTGGCGTCGCCGGCAATATGCCAGATCTAATCGTCGGTCGTTATGTCCACTGTCCACCGGTGAGAGAGAGAGAGAGCACCGAGTTGTGGTCTCGGGGAATGGGGTATCGGGTATGGGGGAACGGCGTCTCAGGAACGGGGTGGTGCGATTCCCGAAAACCAAATTTTTTTTTCCAGAAGTGAGGGGTGCTTCAGCCCCCCTTGCCACAACGTAGGTCCGCCCTTGGCCGCCTCGAGCCCGCCATCGATCCAAGGCAGCTGGCCTTCGTGCATGTCCAGATCTGTTATGGAAAGATCCCATCGATCCTTCGTGCATGCCAAACAAGACAGATCCCATCTATTCTTCTCCGCGAGTCTCGTGGAGAAGGAGAGAACCAGATAAGGAAAAGTGGTAAAAGCGTACCATTTTCATTTATATAGAAGGGCAATTTGGACATTTTTGCCATTCTGTTACAGAAATTTGACGGTGCAACACATTTGCAATTTCAGATGTCTTTTTGCAATTTTTGTAACAAGATGGGTGTTTTTGCAACTACCCCAAATCACAGGGGTATTTTACGCAATTATCCCTAGAATCATTCACAATATTATTATCTATAACATAAGAATAAGATGACTGAATGAATTGAATCCAATTGGAATAAACTATCAACGCAAAAACTATATCCGAACAAAACATCATCCAAAAAGATGTCCAATTTATTACCCCTAAATTAAATGGAAAATCATTGTCTAATAAAGCAGTAACTGAAAGTAGATTAACCCAAACAGCAACTGCATATCGCATATTCTTAAGAAGCAACATGCACCTAGTACGCAACTTGAGCTGGTAAAACTAACCCCTAGCACCTCTTAAGAGCTATTGTTTCCGATGAAGATATGTTTCCAAGTTTAACAACCCGATAAATCTTTGAAGTTGTTTTACGTCATTGATTTGTTTTCGAAATAGTTTTATTTTTTAGCTATGTAATCTTGAAGAACAATTTTTTTATTGTCTTATATTCTCAATCCTAGAAATATAAAGGTGGTTTGTTCCCATTCACGTTTCTTTTGTGATAGTACTAATCCATGATCAATGAATTATTGTTCTATCTTTTTTAGATGATCTCTATGTTCTTCTCTGATTTTTTAGAATACTAATCATTTATATACACTACACATTAGTCTCCGTACTTTCTAAAAATGGTATCCATCCTTCTTTAGAAAAGAGGTGGATCATTTTTTAATCCGAATGGTAATATCGTCCATTCGTAGTATCCTTGTGGTGCGTAAAGGTAGTTAATGTATTGATGATTCTTCCATTTTGATTTGCCAATAACCGCTTTTTAAATCAAACTTTGAGAAAAAGTTGGCTAACTGAATTTTGTTTATCTGGATATCTTTGTTTGGAATTTTATAGCCATCTTTGACTGTTGTTGAGTTTAAAGCTCTATAGTGTATGATTAATATGGCTTTTCCTCTAACCTATTCTGCATGATTTTTTACCATGAAAGCCATACTTGAATGAAGACTCTTGTTGAGTCTTATTAACCATGTTTAGTATTTCAGGAATCTGTTTTTCATATTCCTGAACCATCTCAAGACTATATTGCATTGGTTTTACGTTAACCTTATAATTTTTATCCTTGAGGATCAATGTCGCCCAAGGTTTATCTTTTTCCCATAATTTGAGTGGGTCATCGCTAAATTATTTTCTAAGATCTTTTTTATGCTATCAAGACTAGGAATTTTTTTTCCTTGTTTGCATTTATAATGTTGGTTTATTTCTTTAACACAACTGTCATCTGCATTGCTTACTTCTTCGTTAAGTAACTCTTCATTGGTTACTTCTTCTTCATGTAACCTTTTTCATGAGGCTATTGTGTTCTCTGATAATATATGTTTCATGAGGCAAGAAGGGACCTTATGACAGCCCTGACTTGCTGCTCATCTGTGAGCGTATGGCCAATTTCTCTTAGCTTACCGATCATGTTCTCACCCTTAGATGTTCATTCATGGTATGCTTAGGTTCTTCTGTATATTCCTCAAACTTAATCACAAAGCTACGAACCGCAAAGTTGAAGTTCTACCAAAAAAAATACTTGAGCTGATCACATAAGGCTTTGCAAGTTGAAAGTTCATCAAACAGCTCGATTAGATCATTTTGCAAGTTGTTCAACAAGGTGTAGCGCACACAACAATATTTCTCATGCCATTTCTGGTAGGCAGTGAGGTGTGACCATCTCTTTGGTCAAGTGCTCCTCGAGCTCTTGCTCATTCAATAGGAATTTCATCTTTTTGTGCCCCAACGTCATAATCATTTTTGTTAAGTTTATCACCCTTAACGAGATCAGCTATGACATTCTTCGTGACCATTTGTTCACTACATTAGTTTAGGCAAAGAAAACGACATTAATTATAATCCTTCTATTTATTTCAAAAACATTTAAGTGAAAAATATTATCCTTTCTCACATCATGAAATCAAAAATTTGCTAAGCACGTACCCATCTCCCATGTATGTGAGTTGGAAAATTTTACAATAAATTTCATATCATATTGTTGCTATCAAATCTTGGCTATGCACACTTTGACCTCTTTTATCCCATTTGCCGACCCCGGGCGCTCAACCTGCCCCAGTCAGCCGGTTGCATTGGCTGGCCTGCCTACCTCGGCCGGCTGCCCTGGTCGGCTGTGCAAATTTGGACAATCACGCCCGCATGCCGACTCTGCGACCCTCGTCGCCCACGCGCCGACTCTGCAACATCCGTCGCACCGTCCGAATGCCTGGCTTTGCGACACTTGTCACCACGCATGTGCGCCATTTCCATGTCACGTCCCCCCGGCACTTCACACACTATGTCGCACCCATGCCCCATGCTGCTAATACAGTCACCCCCACCCTTCTGACTCTATGTCACATTATCATGGGCCGGCACCGCACAGCATCTGTCGCGCCCATGCACCACGCTGCTGATACAGTCGCACCTCCTGGCTCTCTGTCACACTACCGTGCCGCCAACACCGCACACACTCTCACGCGCCCATGCGTCGCACCGCTGCTAATACAGTCGTGCCACATGGCTCTCTTTCATACTATCACGCCCCCACGTTGGTTCATCCTTTCACCACACCATGCGCATCTTGCCTTGCTCGTGGAACATGCTTCGACACACTCTCAGGAATGTGCAGCATCCTGCGGGGATATGCGACTCCTCCAGGACACTATCTCTTCCAGGGAGCTCGAAGTGCTCCGGCATGAAGACTCCCCTTTCGTCAGGTAGATGGCTCCTCCGGGATGTTACCTCAGCCCATCGGGTAGGCGACTACTCCGGGACACTACCTTAGCATGCTCCGAGTGCTCCGGAACAAGGAATCACCCACAGGGATATACTACTCCTCAGGGACACTATCTCCGCCAGGGAGCTTTAAGTGCTCCGACATGAAGACTCATCTTTCGTCAGGTAGAAGGCTTCTCCGGGATGCTACCTTGGCCCGTCGGGTAGGCGACTCTTTCAAGACACTACCTTGGTGTGCTCTGAGTATTCCGGCATAAGGACTCACCCGTGGGATAAGCGACTCAATCGGATCATTATCTCCACCAAGGAGCTTCAACTCCCCTTCCACCACGTAGACGGCTCCTCCCAAATGCTACCTCGATCCGTCGGGTAGGCCATAGGCGACTCCTCTGGAACACTACCTTGGCGCGCTCCGAGTGCTCCGGCATAAGGACTCACCCACAGGATAGGTGACTCCTCCGTGACACTGTCTCCGACAGGGTCTCTGTGTGAGTAGCCTACGTGCTCCGGGACTTGGGGCTTTCATCGGCATCCCTAGGGACTATGACCCCGAATCACTCCGAGACAGGAGCAGGTCTCCGGAGGGCATCGACCTAGTCCGCCTGACAGTTGGGTGTCGGGTCTTCCCCACCACTGCTAGGTCCTCGGCGTCTCTCGAAGCCCTATAGGACTCTGCAAGGGCCTTGGACTGACGGCTAGATCAATGGGGCTTGCCACACCGGCGCTGTGTAGGCCAGTCTTTCCAAACAGACAGAGCGACGCTGTGTGAGACATGCCAGGTGAATATGCGATCCGACAGTCCCTGGAGCACCGGCACCTGTGGACCCCTCAGTGACGTGTCACTTCCGGTGAGCACCACGTGTAGGTTGATGACATTATCATCTTAACCTCTATAAAGAGGGCTCTTGAGAATTCATTTTCAGAACTTCAACATTTTCAAAACTCATTCTCACATTCATTTTATCACTATATAATTCTAGAGAGAGAAACATACATGACTTTAACTTTGGACCTAAGTATCGGATTGTGACTATCATCATGTATTCACCTCGCACCATCGCCCTCGGAGCACTGCCACCCTCAGGCTTTATTTAAAAAGCCTTTAGTCTCTGCCCTTGCGACATCCTTGTTGTGTCCCATATCAGCATACTTGGCATCTGACTCGGACTGCATTACTTGTGGCACCTCCATGTCGATTGCGAACCCATTTTCCTTGGCACTATTTTGGGAGATGGAGATATGCGTGTCTCGGGTAGTGAGGGAAGAGAAGAGAAGTGTGTTGGGTGATGTGAGAGGAAGAGTGAATGAAGAGAGAGAAAAAGTAAAAGTTGAAAGTGATTGGAAAGAGAAAGATATAGTGGGGGAAAAGGGAGAGAGGGAATTAAATGAGCGAAGAGAGTTGACGGAGACCCACATGAAGGGGGGAAGAGGGCTGCCGCTGCCTAGGCTCGGGGGGGGGGGGGGGGCAATTTTTTATTTTTTTTGTGTTGGCCTTTTAAGGAGGAAGGGTGAAGATGAAATTTTTTTGCTGGGAATTTTTTTCAAGTGTCGGAAATGGGAGGGGACATGAAAGAAAAATGTAAATTTTTTTTTGAGTCCCAAAAAGAAGAATGGAACTCGGCCAAGCTTGCCGATGGAAGACGTTGCGGGTGTTGATGTGACCACGAGAGGTCGAGATGAGAAGGATGGGATGAAAAAATTTTGTTGAACATTTTTTGAAGTGTTAGAAAGAGGATGAGAGGTGTGGGGAGTAGAATGGAGCTCGGGCAAGTGTGCCGAGGGAGGCCGTTAAGGGTGGTGATCCGACCACGAGTCGGCAGGGTAAGATTAAAGGGGGGCTTAGGATGGTAGGCTGATATTGATGGCCGACTAAGTCACAGAGGCAAGGGAGGGCCGGCGGGACATGTTGTATGCATGCCCAGATGTAGACCTGGCAAAAAACTACCCGTACCCGCGGGTCGATCCGTACCCGGACAAAAAACCCGGGTACGGGTACCAATATTTACTACCCGCGAAAATCAGACCCGTACCCGAACCGACCCGTAATTTTCGGGTCGGTTTACGAGTTACTCGGGTTTGCCCGTTTTTCAAACTATAAATATAGCCATTTGTGCCCTAAAGCCTCTCACTTTCATTTTTCTTCTGTCTTCACCCTTCTTCTCACTTCTCATGACGTCGCCGCCGCTCGTTCGAGATCTACCACCACTACCGTTCATGCCTTCACTCCGTCAATCTGATACCGCAGCCACCGATCGAGTGACCGACCATAAGCCTTCGTCTCTTCGTCGCCGATCGTTTCTCTGTGCTTCGTCGCCGATCTTCTCTCCATCGCCGATCTTCTCTCCTTCGCCAGATCTATTGTTGAGTGTTGATCGTCGCCACAAGATCACTGATCTTGTATTTTTTTTGTTTTATTTTCTTTATTCAAGAATCGTGACCTTGTATTTATTTGTTTTCGTTTTTTTTTTGTTTCTTCAAGAATCCTGATCTTGATTTTATCGACGTTGTGTAATAGATGTTAATGGTGATCGATTATTGTAATCGGTAATATCGATCTATGGTTGACCGTCGCCACTAGATCTACTGATCTTGAATTTTTTTCCTAGTCCTATATTTGTATATTCATGATTCCTGATCTTGATTTTATGTTTGTTGTGTAATAGATCATAATGGAGATTGATTATTGTAGTAATTAGCAATGTTAAAGATCTGATTTTGTGTAATAAAAGAAGAAAGGAAGGAGAAGAAAACATTTAAGAAGAAATTAATATTTGTTTCAAAAAAATTGTAAAATTTAATGTTTTACCCGCGGGTAATACCCTACCCGCCTGGGTAGGGTACGGATCCAAGAAAAGTCTACCCGAAAAAATCGGGTAAAATTTACCCGACCCGTTTTTATCCGGACCCGATCGGTTTTTACCCGTACCCCGACGGGTATACCCGTTTGCCAGGTCTACCCAGATGGTCGTATGGCCTGGGGGGATGTCGACTGACCGAATTGAGACTTAGTAAATTACCTCAAGCCACCGCGTGCACCATCTACCAAGTCGCTATGCAATGTGAGCCGAATGGGATAGGAGGAACCTAACATGCTTGGGATAGGGAAAGGGTGAAGCCCCAAGGGAGTAGGTGATGGCATCAAGGGTGGAGTCAGTAGACTTGTACAAGAGCAATTGTAGTTTGAAAATTGTCCAAACTTTGGAAATGACAGCCTCTTGGATGGCTGGGTTGAGGCTATGGCTGATAGTCTTGGTAGATCAGCGTTGTTGAGGCATGGTTACTTGGGTGACGAAGGACGAACTAAACTATGATGCTTACCTCCCCAGCAGAGTCGCCAAAATGAAGCAAAGGAAATTGGTTCACAGTCGACGTGGAGGTGCTACAAGGAATGCAGTCCGAGTCATATGCCAAGTATGCTAATGTAGGACAAAACAAAGATTGAGTAAGGACAAAGACTAAGGGCTTCCCAGACAGAGCCTGAGGGTGGCAGTGCTACGAGGGCGATGGTGCGGGATGAATACACGACGACAGTCACAGTCTGATGCTTAGGTCCAGAGTTAAGGTCCCATATGTTTCTCTCTTTAGAATTCTAGAGTGATAAAGTGAATATGAGAATGAGTTCTGAAAATGAATTCTCAAGGCCTTTATTTATAGAGGTTGAGATGATGATGTCGTCAATCGACAAATGGCGCTCCCCAAAAGTGGCACATCACCTAGGGCTCCACAGGTGCTGGTGCTCCACGGACTGTCGGATCGTATATTCACTCGGTCTGTCTCGCTCAGCGTCGCTCTGTCTGTCTGGAAAGACTGGCCCACATAGTGCTAGTGTGGCCAGAGAGCCCCCTTGATCTAGCCACCAGTCCAAAGCCCTTGCAGAGTCCTACAGGGCATTGAGAGACGCCTAGGACCTGGTAGTAGTGGGGAAGACCTAACATCCAACTATCAGGCGAACTAGGCGCGATGCCTTCTGGAGACCTGCTTCTGTCTCGGAATGACCCCAGGGTCATAGTCCTTAGGGGTGCCGATGAAAGCCCCCAGTACCGGAGCACGTAGGCTAGTCATGCACACCTTGGCGAAGATAGTGTCCCGGAGGAGTTTCATATCCCACGGCTGAGTCCTTGTGCTGGAGCACTTGGAGCGTGCCAATGTAGTGTCCTAGAGGAGTCGCATACCCAACGAGCCGAGGTAGCATCCCAGAAGAGTCGTCTACCTGACAGAAGGGGAGTTAAAGCTCCCAGACGGAGATAGTGTCTCGAAGGAGTTGTCTATCCCTATGAGTGAGTCCTTGTGCCGGAGCACTCAAAGTGCGCAAAGGTAGTGTTTTGGAGGAGTCGCCTACCCGATGGGCCGAGGTAGCATCCCAGAGGAGCTGTCTACCTAGCGGAAATGGAGTCTTCGTGCCGGAGCACTTAGAGCTCCTTGGGGAAGATAGTGTCTTGGAGGAGTCGCCTATCCCCGTAGATGAGTCCTTGTGCCGAAGCACTCGGAGCGCGCCAAGGTAGTGTCTCAAAGGATTCGCCTACCTGATGGGCCAAGGTAGCATCCGGGAGGAGCGTCTACCTAGCGGAAGGGGAGTCTTCATATCGGAGCACTTCGAGCTCCCTGGAGGAGTCGCCTATCCCCGCAGGATGCTGCACACTTCGAAGAGTGGGTCAAAGCATGTTCTAAGACCAAGGCAAAGTGCGCATGGTATGGTGAAAAGATGAACCAACGCGGGGGCATGGTAGTGTGACAAAAATCCACGGGGCACAACTGTATTAACGGTGCAGAGCATGGGCGCCGCAGAGTGTTTACGGTGCCGGCGGCACAGTAGTGTGACAGAGAGCCAAGAGGCGCGACTGTATCAGCGGCGCGACGGATATTGTGCAGTGCCGGTAGCATGATAATGTAACAGAAAGCTAGGGGGCACGACTGTATTAGCAGCACGGTGCATGGGCGCGACAGAGCGTGTGAAGTGCCCTGAGGCACGTGACATGGGAATGGCGGATGGGCGCGACTACAAGGGTCGCGGAGTCGGGAGTTCGGACGCGGTGACAGATGTCGCAAAGTCAGCGCGCGTGCGTAGGTGATGGGGATCGCAGAGTGGGTGCACGGGCGCCGGTCCAAATGTAAGCAGCCAGGCAGGGCAGCTGGCCGAGGCAGGCAGGCCGACCAGTCGATCGAGGCCGGCCGATCGATGCCACCAGCCGACCGAGTCAGGTCAGCCGACCGGGGTCGCCATATTAGATAGCAGAGGTCCAAGTATGTATAGCCAGGATGGGATAGCAACACATATAATCCACAATGAAATAAATCATGCGCATGACAATTTAGAGCAATATAAAATTACACCATACAATAAGGTGTGCAAGGGACTCCAATGAGCCATATTGGCATTCTAAAATATATGCTAAGAAAAGTTTAATTTAAATAATGTGCATGCAAAATTACATCCCCACACAAGGCTTTCTGAAAAGATACATAGAAATAATTCATCTTTGAGAATCCTACTACAAAACTATTCCAATAAAAAAAATAGAGATGCCAGACAGCACATTATTCTCAAAAGAACTTCCTTAAAACAAAAGTAAACACATAAACATAAGTTTATGTATAATGCCAATGTTATATTCATCAATTTATCCTAAAATTAGCATGCTCAAATAACAAGTTAAAGGGCAATTAAATGGATGAATATGCCATATTTTCCTTCCAAGGAAATGAGCGATAAGGCTTTGAAAAAATTGGTTTAAAAAAAATGTGTGGGCTTAGTGAAGCCCAAACAACAATTATACCAGCAACAAAGGTATAGTTAAACCATAATGCTAATCAAGGCATACTCATTAAACAAAATTCATCTATGTCATATAGCTCTTAAAAAATTTATTTCTGCCCACGAAGTGCAAAATTAATAGTTATTCATTATTCAAATAGCCAAAAATCGAGAGATAAATTCTTAAAAATTGACTAACGCTAAATTCGACTATAATATAGCCTTTGGAATTAATAAAAAAATTTGTGTATAAAACAAAAACTTAACAAAAACTTTTAAAGCTAATTTCTACAGAAAATGTCGTTTAAAAATTAAACATAATACACATAAAAGGTATAAAGGTAATTTTGACTCCATAAAAAAACTCAAAAATCCAAAAAGAATCTTCAGTCACCGGCAGTGACAAAAAAGGGCCAAAAATAGCCTACACGCACCACAGTGTCTGGGCATCTGAACATTGTGTGCGTGGGCGCGTAATGCAGCTCGGCTGGAGCACGCGAGTCGTTCTTCTTGGCACGCATGTGGAGCGTGGTGGGTTCGGCTTGAGCACTTGTGCAGCTCAGCTGGGGCGCATGGTCGTCTCAATTTTTCCTGCATGGCACGCGTGCGCCATTCGATATCATCACGCCGCGTGTATTGTGCAAGCGCTGCCTTCCGAGGTTTTTCCATTTTCGAGAAAAAAATCAACCCCCCCCCCCCCCTAAGTTGGGTCTTTCGAGTTCATTGGTGTACTCAAATTGATCAACCAATTTAAATGGCGAGTACAACATTGCCGCGAGTGGATTTGATGAAGTTTACAGTTTATCTTCTTCTTAGAAACCCTAATTTTTTCAGCAGTCGCTATGCTGCGGGGCCAACTTCAGGAGGCCATATCTCTCATTTTTAATCTAAATAATGCGTGTTATATATCGTTGGAAAGCTTAAGCCTCATAGATTAACTTTGTATTAACCAATCATGATAAAAACTAAATATCATACACCGAATTTGAGCCCCAAAACTATAAAAAAAAATGTTTGCCAAAAAACGAAATTGTGATATCTCACAAATCATGTTTCCAATGATCAAGAAATTTTATGGAGTTCATCCTCAGGCATAGGTGAACAAAACCATATAATTATTTTTCAGAATAACATGCTCCATAATTTCAAAATTTTCTTGATGGGTCTCATTCACACGAATCGAAAAAAATCGCAACATGCACATAAGTTATACTAGCATGTTAAAAGGCGAATTAATCAGTAATCATGCTTTGATACCAATGTTAAAACTTTAGACATATACCACGTAACGCGTAGTGGGTTCAGGAACATATCCTATGATGTATCCTGAAAATTCTGACGAAGGATCATTGTTGTTACGAGCCTCCAACACGTTTGATCTCTTATTGCAAGTACAGAAAACGGCTACTAGAGTCGAGTTCCTCGTTAACGAACCAAATCCTAAAGCTTATAAGTGACGCTCTAGAGAGAATGCAACGAGAGGAGAGATTTTCTTGTTTTTGTGGGGAAGACTTATGTCTTATGACTTACTAGGATATCTCTAACCATTATATCGAGATGATATTAGAGACTAACTTTATCTCAAACACTTAGAAAATAAATATGATAATATTTAAATTAACTATAATTATCTTGACTAACAAACATTATTTGTTAGTGGGCAGATAATGGGTCCAACGACCCAATTTATTAACGTATGCCAATAATTTCCCAAAACTTGCCAATTATTGGTAGAGATCAATCTAAACTATGTTAATTTTGGGGTAATCTATGCTATAAACACATGCTTGACGTTAAGTGCTTAAAAAATGACATCATTACCCTTAACCTTAGTGCGACCCCAACATGGAACCAATTACCCAGGTATAGCTAGTCCTGTATTGGTATCTAATGAAAAAGACGCATTATTTTATAACTTATTATAATGGTTTATGATTTCAGTAAAAGTGTTAAATACTCTTTTGAGCTACCAATATGTTAGGTCAAACTATTACCCAGTCAACCATTATCACCTTTGTCAAAGAGGAAAAACTCCAAAGAAGATTTTTACAACAAAAGTGCAAGAGCAGTGGGTACCAAGACATGTAAAAACAGACACAAAGTAGCTTCGACCAATAATTAAAGAGGTTCTATCAAGCTTTAGTTGAGCTCACTCACCAAAGTATCTTGTCACTCTGGCAAGGTATAAGTTAAACTAAAGTTGTTGATTTCATAAGGAATCTGAAGAACATCAATTGCTTTCTCAAATGACTGCCATATCTCAGGGATAGTTTTGCCCACTGCAAAATTAAAACGAACAAATACTTAAAATAATAAAACCATAATTAGCTAAGACATTATGTACTCCTTTCTTGTTATTGAATATCTTTATGCACATCTTTAGCAGCTATATATGCATCTAAATACCATAGGTGACTCTCATGCTACTTCGTAGAAATCGTTCTTCACGTAGTAATCAGTACAGAACTATTTATCTTATTATGTGATTGCCCTATGCTCTCATCATTAAAAACTTGACCACTGTGACATTTCTTCCATACAATCACTTACTTAGAGATCTCATCCCACATGAACTTCCAAAGTTATATTCTATTCAAACAGTTTAAAAGGCGAATTCCTGATTTTGGTTTTTCAAAATAGTAACGTCCATTTTCCTTTTGATATAGACTAATGTTTGTTATGCTTACCACGAGTCGGCACGCCCTGTGCTTCTACTATTAACTCCATGTATGAAGCCTGAAACCTATTTGATAACACAATTTAATAAATCAAAGGACTTGTGAAGGAACTTACTAGCTTTGGGATAAAAGATGAATGCCCCACGACTGCACTGGTACTAGACTTTCACTTGCTCCGTCATCTTTTTATATGCCTTTTCAGCTTCATCAAGCAGCCCCATTAGATGAGGGCCTTCCAAGGCCAATGCTAGCTTCTATCAAAAGAAAGTATATCTCTCAGCTTCTGGCAGGGAATCAATCGAAATATTCCTTTTAAGGCTGGTATGGCTTATGAGCAAGCACCAATTGTTTCAACAGATGAATCTGCAAAGACAACGCATTCCTGGACCTTGCACAGATAAAACTACAATCTGATAAACAACTCAAAGATCACTCTCCTAATTAGTCATTAGGTCATTCAACATGTCAAATAGGTCAGGTACGACATCTATCGGGCTCCAGGAAACCACTGGCATTGTACGCGAGTAGTTTCACCATGTAACTGGGGCAAACCGAAATGGCAGCTAGCGAGCACCACCCATCACCTATACAAACTCCGCAACCATCATCCATTGCCAGTACAGCTGTCGGTATCACCCATTGCCAATACAACCACCTCCGGCCACATCGCCAATACCCGAACCTAATTTAATTTTAATTGGCGAGTGCGGAGAGGGATGTGAAAACTAATGGGCACATGAGAAGGAGTATGAAGAGGGGATCAATGTTTACCTGGCATGGAGGGTTATTGGGTACTGGGAAGGCTGTCGTGATAACAGGAGCTGCAACAAAGGGAGGTCGATTTTGGTTGGTATAAGCCACAAAGAGTGGGAAGCAAAACGAAAGTCCAGCGATTTTAGGTCCTAACCCATTTTTCCAATGTTTAGATTTGCCTATTCACATGATGGTCTAAAATAATTATAGCCTGTTTGTGAGTTTTAAGATGAGAGAAAATGAAGGTAGAGAAGGGAAGAGAAGAGAAAGGAAAAGAATGGAAGACAATTTTTCCTTTCTCTTGTCTGTGAGTTTAAGAGAAAAAAGAAAGTATCATTCATTTCTCTTGTTTTTTAGTTCTGCCGAAAAGTAAAGAAAAGACACTCAATTACGTATATACTCATATACTATATTGTGATGATTCTAACAAAGAGTATGATGTATGATCCTAAAAAAATATAATTTTGACGGGGAAACAGATTAGTCATCAATGATATCATATATACCATACTAATATAATAAGCCTTACATCATTGATTATTGTCACAGTAAAAATAAAAATTTAAAAAAAATTAGCCTTAACTACACACGTTCCAACACCCCAAATCTAATTAATGTCACACTAAAATCAAAACAATCGGTCGTAGGTCAAGTCCAACATCTCGAATAATCATCTGTTTGTAAGTAAAATGATATGTTCTTTTAAGGAACTCTAAAACCTAAAAGTCTTTAAAAATTTAGTCTCAATCACCTCAAGGGTAATATGGACATTATTAAAATATTACTTATGATAGTTTTCTTTCTCTCTATTTTTTCTCAAATTTGTGAGGGGAGATTTAGAGACAAAAGAAGCCCAAACTTTCATCTCTTTTCTCTCCTTAAAAAAACTCATAAATTAGAGAAAAGGGAAGAAAGAAAGCACTTTCTTTTCTTTTCTCTCCTTAAAAAAACTCATAAACATCATATTAAGACGGGCTTAATCCAACAATTCAAGGTATTCATGTCATTTTTCTGTAGTGTTTACACTATAGATGGACTTATTTGACTGACGAACCATATGCTTGCCACTTGTCGCCTCAAAATAATCCTTGGGCTACCTCGTGTACACTTCTTAAGACAAATAATCATTTAAAAAAATTGACTCTACACCCATATGTGGAAGCTCAAGATAAGAACGTACTGTCAATGACATGAAAGTCCGAAAAGAGTCTTCTATAGAAACTGATGATTAAAAAGTTTCAGTATATTTTATTCTCCATCTCTATTTATACCTTTTTGCTACTAGCCTAACATTATACCTCTCCGCTTTTCCTTTGGAGTCTTTTTTTTTATACCCATTTACAACCAATGGTCGTTTTAAGACCCTCCGGAAGTTTAGCTAAATCACAAACCCCAGTTAGTATTGTACGGTATCTCATCCATAATTGCATCAACCCACATCTAGGATCCCAAGGTTGATATGGCTTGACTATAATTCAGTGGATCACCTATATGTACCCAACGTCATAATCTTGCTCTCTAACAAAAAAGTGACAAGGTAATCAGTAGATAAAGTCGATCTTCAAACTCTCTCTCTGACCACCTCATGGGAACATCCTGAACTGGCTGGGCAGTTTCTAGTATAGGGTTGATAAGTTCTTCGTGGATCACCTATATGTACCCAACGTCATAATCTTGCTCTCTAACAAAAAAGTGACAAGGTAATCAGTAGATAAAGTCGATCTTCAAACTCTCTCTCTGACCACCTCATGGGAACATCCTGAACTGGCTGGGCAGTTTCTAGTATAGGGTTGATAAGTTGTTCTTCTATATATTTTTTAATTTCTCCCACTCGTTGAAACACATCTTTCTCATGTACTATAGGAGTAAGAACCATAACCTATTCCTTTTCTAAAGCTTCATGCGGTCACAATCACCTATATCATATTTCAGACGTCTTGATGTCATGGACTCAACAATCATTTCGCCATAGGAAGGACATTAAAGCATATAACCTTAGAGGCCTTCGGGTAATCAATAAAAGAGCGACGAGTGTCTCAAGGTCTAACTTCTTCTTTGATGGGTAATATACTCTAACATCCGCTGGACAACACCCAAACAAAAAATGACTCAAACTAGGCTTCCTACCAGTCCACAACTCAAAAAGGGTTTTAAAAGAGTTTTATTGGCTACTCTGTTAGACCTATACATGGCAATTTTAAGTGATTTTCTCTAAAGTGAATGAGTAAGTTGGTTCTACTCATCATTCAAGTAGCCATTACGAGTGCTATTACGACACTTAGCCATACTATTCTGTTAAAAAATACTTGGCTTGTGTACACTGCAATTATCCCTAAGCCTTTAGACATTTAACAAAGTTATGTATATGGACCAACATCACCATTTTACTATAATACTCACCACCCTAGTGAGATCTAACAATTTTGATCACTCAATAGTCATAACGAGAATAGTCATCGATAAAGGTAATAAAATACATTTTTCTATACAGTCTAGGAGATAAGGTTGATGATTACTATAAGTGTTACTATTTTGTAAAAGATAACTACCACTTGTAGCATCTTTTTTTTTTTTGGTCAATTTGACTTTATACAATCTACCCAAGCAACAAGATCTCCCAAATCTAATTTTGGAGATATGAGCTAATCTTCTGTGTCATAACATTGAAGACTTCTCTTTTACTAATACCCTCTTGTGCCAACTTCTTCAACAATTGTTAGAATTTCATAAGAGGTTAAATTCAAATTCAATCTATATAATCCATCACATAAATAACAACTTCTAACCAAACCGAATCAAGAAAAAAGTGAAGTTTCTTTTCTCAGTAAAAAATTATGACACAACTCATTAAGTTTTAACAGTGACACCAAATTTCACCTCGTAAATGCTAAAAAACATATTCTCTAAAATAATGCTAGAACCAGATTAAAGATTTAACTTAACATCTCATGTGAACTCGACTTTAACTTTAACTCCTTTTTCCACGAATATATTGACTTCACTATCACTTGGCTTGTCTTTGTCAATGAATCCCTCAAAAGAGATAGAAACACGAGCATAAGTTCAACTATCAAGCCACCAAGAATTATGTGGTACATCAACCAAAAGTATTTAGAACAAGCAAAAGCTAGCGAGTTACCTATTTCATTCTTTTACTTCTTTTCTAACCAAGAACATCCTTCTTATAGTTGCCATTGGACCACCAAAGATTGTGAGACTAACTAGGTTTTTCATGACTGTGATAGTTTTTATGATTTTGGTTAAACCTAGGGTTATTGTGATGATTATTAAACCCAGTACTAGTTTGTCCCCTAGGATGATGTGAGTAATGCACCAGATTCGACTCACTCATTTCCTTCTATTATTGTTCTATCCCTTGTACATGATAAGCTATTGAACACCAATGGTTAAACCTAGGATTACTGTGGTGATTGTTAAATCCAGTACTAGTTTGTCCCCCATTATGACATGGGTGATGCACCAAATTCAATCTCTCGCTCAGTTCCTTCTTGTACAATTCTATCTCTTGTACATGATCAGTTGTTCAACAATGCCCCCCACCAAACCCATCACCACTAGCGACCACCCTCACCAAACCTATCCCCACCATTTGTGGCCAGCGCCACCAAAACCATCACCATTCTGACTACCCCACAAAACCCATCACCACTTGTGACTACTCCCACCAAAAACCATCGCCACACGTCGTGACCACGCCCACCATAACCATCACCATCCACAAACATCCCCATAAAACCCATCACCACTTGTGATCACCACTTCCAAATCCTCGTCATACCAATTAACCTCACGCAACTACCATCATCAACCAAACATCACACTGAAAATGCCAACTCCATCAAAACCAACCAACAACACTATAAATTCCCATCAAATACACTACCATCAACCATTCCCAACTCGATAGCTACAAACCCCATAAAGCCCAATCCATACTTTCATTCTCTTTATCACCGTCACCACTATTACCATAACAAACATCCATCATTGACTCCACCTTATCTCACCACCATCACGAATCACAACCCACTACTATCATAAATCACGGGCTCCTTCAGTCCCTTATGCGGCCACCCATTACTGCCGACGACACTAACAAGAAATTCTTGTTCCACCGAGAATCGCCGCAACTATATAATCGGCACATCGAACAACTATAAACCATCACGTTTCACCAGGAAATAACTCACATATATTCTATTCTCTCTGTTTACACCCTCTTGCTTTTAACCTAGCATTATACTGAAACTGGTGAAAATGTCTTGGTATATTTTATTCTCCATCTATATTTATACACCCTTTATACCTCTCCATTTTCCCCTTGGAGTCTCACTTTCTTACCCATTTAATACTAATGGATTAAGTCATTCAGGAAGTTTAACTAACTCCCAAACCCCATTTAGTATTGTACAATCCATCTCATCCATCATTGCATCTACCCACTTCTGAGATCTCGAGCTTAAAATGTCTTGATTATAACTCACTGGATGAACTATGTCCCCGACATCATAATCTTGCTCTCTAACACCGACAAGGTAATGTGTAGATAAAGTCGGTCTTCAAACTCTCAGTGACCACCTCATGGGAACATTCTGAACTGGCTGGGCAATTTCTACAAGAGGGTTGATAGGTTGCTCTTCTAAACGTCCTTCTATTTCTCCCACTCGTTAAAACAAAACGTTCTCATGTTCTATAAGTTAGAAATATAACCTATTCATTTTCTAAAGCTTCACACGGTTACAATAAACCATATCATACTTCACGGGTTTTGATGTCATGGACTCAACAATCATTTACTATAATAAGGATATTAAAGCCTATAACCTTTAGAGCTCTTCAGGTAATCAATGAAAGAGCAACGAGTGATCTCAATATCTAACTTCTTATTCAATGGGTCACGTATTTTAAAATCCGTTGGACAACCCCAAATCCGAAAATGATTCAAACTAGGCTTCCTACCAGTCCACAACTCGAAAATAGTTTCAAAAATAGGTTTACTAGCTACCTGTTAGACCTATACACAGCAATTTTAAGCTTCTCCCCAAAGTGAATGGGTAAGTTGGTTATATTCATCATGCAACTTGCCATTACGAGTAAGGTTATGACATTCAACCACACCATTCTATTAAAAAAATACTTGGCATGCGTACAAACAAGTTATCCCACAATCCTTTAGATATTGAGTTATATGGACCAATATCACCATTTTAGTACAATACTCTCCATCTTGGTCAAGCCTAACAGTTTTGGTTACTCAATAGTCATAATGTAAGTAGTCATTGATAAAGGTAATAAAAGACCTTTTTCAACACAATCTAGGAGATAAGGTCTAATTAATATAAGTGTTAATAGATTTTCAAAGATAACTACTACATGTAGCATCTTTTCTTTAGAATTAGTTAATTTTCCTATAATACAATCTACACAAGTTACAAGATCTCCATAATTAATTTTGAAGATATAAATTAATCTTCTATGACATGACATTGTTGACTTTTCTTTCATTAATGCCTTCTTAGCGGCAACTTTTTCAATATTCATTGAAATTTCATTGGAGGTCTAATTCAATCTATATAATTCGTCACATAAGTAATAACTCCCAACCAAAACCAAATTAATAAAAAAAATGAAACTTCTGCTTCTTAATAAAAATTATGGCCCGACTTATCGAGTTTTGACACTACCACCAAATTTTGCCTCATAGATGCTAAAAAAACAGTGTTCCCTGAAACAATGCTAGACCAAAGTAAAGATTTAACTTAATATCTCTTATAAAATCGACAATGTTAATTCTATTTGCCACAAACATATTGACTTTACTCTCACATGACTTGTGTTTGTTAGTGAATCCCTCCAAAGACATGAAAACATGAGTGGAAGTTCTACTATCAAGTCACCAAGAATTATGTGTTACATCAACCAAAGAGGATTTAGAACAAGCAAAAGCTAAACCCCGTACTAGTTTGTCCCCTAGGATGATATGAGTGATGCACCAAATTCAAACTCTCGCTCGTTTCCTTCTTTGTACCGTTCTATCTCTTGTACATGATAAGTTGTTCAACAACCTAGGGTTACTGTGATGATTATTAAAACCCATCACAAGCCCCGTAGGCTGAGGAGCAAAAGGAGGAATCCGCCATTTGTCCCCTTGGATGATGTGTGTGATGCCCTAGATTTAAACTCTCGCTCATTTCCTTCTTGTACCATTCTATTCTTGTACATGATAAGCTGTTCAACTCCTCTGCTGACCCATCACCACTCGTGACAATCTCCACCATCTGTAACCCGTGCCACCAAAACCATCACCATCTGGGCCACCCCTACAAAACCCATCACCATGCATGACCACCCCCACTAAACCTATCACCACCCGCTATGACCACGCCCACCATAACCATCACCATATAAGACTAGGGGTGGCAATGGGCGGGTTGGGTTGGGTTGGGTCAAATAATTATGGGTCAGATATGGGTTGGGTCAGAAACGGGTCCAGCATGCCTTGGGTTGGGTAAAAAATGGGTCAGTCATTCAGACCCGACTCATTAGTTTTTTTTTTTTTGGGTCTTTTCCCTTTTTTCCCTGTGCAATTGATATTGTTATCATGAAGGTATTTCCATCCCATTATATTACAAATTAACAAAAAACTAATTAACACATATTGCAAACTAAAACTACTAAAAGGGAAAACATTACTTTTACATAGTTGAAGTTTCATGAAACCCAAAACACATGACAATCTTTACATTTGTAACCACACAACTACATATTTCAATGAATCTACATGGCCATTGCAGAAGAAATTTGAGGAGGAAAAATGTCTCCTAAACAACACAATATATATAAATAGTCCTAGGAAAAATTAAAAGAGCTAAACCCAACTAATCCCTATCTGAATCCTATCAACTTATTCAAAAGCTTCCATCCGTTCCCCTGTCTACTCATCGGTACCCTGTAGGATACTTGCAAGTGCCAAATCCTGCAAAGACAAGCCCAAACTTAGTCCAAGATGAAGCAGCTGAAGGAATTTGAAATGAACAATTCAGTGCTCGCAAATACAACCTCCATGGCCACTGATAAAGCAGATGTATCTCAATGAATCTCATAGATTCTACTGAATTGTAATTGCTGAAAACATTTCTTTACATAATGCCAAGTTATCCAGGTTGTGGTTCCCCTGCTTCTTGTTGTTCCCAATCCATATCTAAAAGTGTCAAGCTAAAAATTTCAAACAAAAGAAAGAAAGTAAAACTGCCTCTTAACATTGATGATTGCCATCGTTATCATAGCATCAAATCAAAAGTTTCCTAATTATCCTAGAAAGAAAGCACCCATATTATATCTTCAGAATGTGAAGGAATCACTGAAAAATAAGTGAAAGCACCCATATTATGTCTTCAGAATGTGAAGGAATCACTGAAAAAGGACATTAGAGAATACCAAGTATGAGTTTTTGGGGTTGTAGAGAGGGCAAACAACTTATTTTCTATTCCAACTGCATAATGAAATAGAAAAGTTAAAGTCAGCCATCATTATCATAGCATCAAACTGAAAGTTTCAATGATTAATAACATGTAACGATAAGTTTATCAAACTAAAAAAGGTAGTACCTTGATCCTTTTTTAGGAAGAGGAAGAAGCACTAGAATCTAAAGAAGAAGATCTAGGGAAAGGGGGAAGACTACAGAGATCAAACTCCAAGTATGCCTTGTTGTCATCTTTGGTATCACCTGCATTAATAATATTGATTAACAACAACAATTACCAAGATTGCATGACTATAATACAACTTACGGACATACTACCTTGTGACCCGAAAAGCCAATCATTGGTGCAAATCAAAGCTTGAACATTTTTTGGGGTAAGTGAAGAGCGATATTGATCTAAGACCCTCCCTTCAGTGCTGAAATCTGCTTCAGAGGCCACGGTAGAGATATGGATACTCAAGACGTCTCGAGCTATCCGTGCAAGCTCTGGAAAACGATACTCAATCGATCGCCAATACTTCAAAACGTCCAAAGGCAGCTTCCAATCAAGGCAAGACTCCTCTAAGTACATATCCAGCTGCGACTTCTTCACCCCGACCCCAACTTAATTCTCAAAATCGTCAAAATTGGCCATTTCATCGTTACGTCCACTACCAATAACATGAGACATACTTGAACTGGATGCTTGAACATTACTTGCCGAGGGCATAGAATAAAGTCTAACATACTCATCATATATATCTTTAAGATCATCAAGGATAGCCTTACTCTTACTTTTACCGATTGTAGACCCATAAAGCTTTTTTAGAGAGAACTCAATCAGCTTCATTTTATACCTGGGGTCAAAAACTGCAGCAATCGAGAGTATTCCACTAAACTCGGA
Source organism: Escallonia rubra (assembly GCA_033065855.1). NCBI lineage: Eukaryota > Viridiplantae > Streptophyta > Magnoliopsida > Escalloniales > Escalloniaceae > Escallonia > Escallonia rubra. Next base: position 246,734 of record JAVXUO010000740.1, on the reverse strand, counting down.
CCAATATTTGTCAAACTTTTCAAGCATTTCTTTGGCCATGCGTTTCAAGAAATCATCACCTTCGTCTAGAGCACGTTGCAAATGTAATTGAATCCTCCATACACCATGAAAATAGAGATTTGCCGTTGGATACGTGGTTCCAGAAAACGTGTTTGTAAGGTCATAAAACAATTGTAAGAAACGAGAAATGGTTTCAATCCTAGCCCACTCTTCACTTGAAAGGCAAAGTTTATAGCTTGGGTCTATCAATTGAAAATGAGAGAAGGCGGAACAAAATGACAAAGCTCTCTCGAGCATAAGGTAAGTCGAATTCCAACGAGTTGGTACATCTTGGCGCAAACGCCTAGGCCCTTCCACTCCTAAATCCTTTAAACACTCGGCAAACTTCTCTTTCCTTAGCTGAGAACTTTTGATGTACTTCACACTCTCTCGAACTTTATAGACTGCTTTGTCCATTTCTTTCAACCCATCTTGCACAATCAAGTTCAGGATATGCGCACAACATCGAATTCTACCTCCAAGAAGCCTTATGCCTTTCAAATTCAACAAAGTCTCATAGGTATCAGAAAACGTAGTGTTAACGCTTGCATTATCCAGGGTCAGAGCGCATATTTTGTCTTCAATCCCCCACCCACTCATTAAATCACCAAACTCTTTTGAAATGGCAGGACCCGTACGTGGAGCCTCGACATAAACAAAGTTCAATATCTTTTTGTGCAGATTCCAATCCTTGTCTATGAAATGAGCTGTTATACACATATAACCATCGGTTGTAATTGATGTCCAAAAATCTGCCGTTAGACTTACTTTTCCCGATAAAGACCGAAGTGACTCAAGAAGTCTTCTTTTCTCTATGTGAAACACATTTAAAATGTTGGCCTTCGCAGTGTTACGTGAAATGTGCTTCACATCTGAATTTAGAACCGAATGCACCTTCTGAGTGCCTTCATGTTCGACATAAGAGAATGGATATTCATGTCGAATAATGGACAACGCTAACGCTTCACGATATCCTACTTGGTTGCACCCAACAGATCTTACTGCACCTCCACTTGTACTTTTCGCAAAGAACTCAAGTACCTCAGGACTATTCCTCGAAGGGCATTGACTCCGTAAATGGCGTCTCATATTAGACGTGCCATGAGAACTACCAGCAATTTAAACAGATTCTCTGGGGGTTTATGTTCTCTGTTAAATTTGCCTTCTTATCAAAGCTTAAAAGTTTATTATTAACAACCTACAGGCTGGCAGAGGTTTAATCAAGCATTGCACATCCCTCAATCAAAGAGCTACTACCAAATAATGTCTCGGAAGCACTTTCAATACTAAATCAGGCCTAAGTATATCTACAAAAGGTTGATAACTAGGGCCAAACTGCAGAACTGTGGTACAGATCAAACATGCAGGCATGTACAAAGTCATTGAATGCCTTAGCGTAGCTTAACACTCAAACGTAACAACCCCAATAAATTGAATTATTTCGTGTGGTACGGTGGTAACTTGATGTAAGACTCAACTAACTTCCTTACCCTTAATGTTGAACTGAAAAGTGAAAACAATGTAAATTACAATGGGAATCATTAACCCTTTTCTGAAGTAAATGCTGCAAAAAAGGAAATCATACCTCCTTATTTGGTAACAATAATGTACTACTGCGGCAACAATGGTAGGGAATGCCGCTCAAGTGAAGAGAGGAGCTGGTGAGTACGGCGCCGGAGATGGTGATGGTAGTCGCTCAGATCTGTTGGGTTGCGACGGTGAAGAGAGGAGTTGTTGGGTACAACGCCAGAGATGATGATGGTAGACGCTCGGATCTGTTGGTTGCGACGGTGAATAGAGTTGTTGGGTACAGCGCCGGAGATGGAAATGGTTGGGCTGCGGTCTTGCAGAGATGGTTGGTCGACGACGAGCTGTTGGGTTGCGGTCTTGCAGAGATGGTGATCGTCATCGGCAGATGGTTGGTCGTAAGACGTAAATCGTTGAGTGTTGATTGCAGATTAGGGATTTTCTTTTGTTTATATATCGACCCATTTGGACCCGCGGGTCGAGGCACCCAACCCACCATAACCCTTGTTTATATCACTAACCCAAATCTGACCCGCGGGTCGAGCCACTCATCCGACGGGTTGACTTGGGTTGACCTGCAGAAGCTAAAAACAAGCAGGTTGGGTTGGGTTGTATGGGTTGGGTCATATTTTGCCAGCCCTATATACGACCATCCCTATAAAATCTATCACCACTTGTGACCACCACTACCAAGTCCTCGTAAACCCAATTACCTTATGCACCCACCATCATCAACCAAACATAACACCAGAATTCCCAACCCCATCAAAAGCAACCTATAGCCACCACCACACCTTACAAATCCCCATCAATACACTACCATCAACCATTCCCAACGCTATAGCTACAAACCCCATATCATTTGGTGATGGTGTGGAGATAGTGGTAATATTGTGGTGGTGTGGAGATAGTGGTGGAGAGAAGAAGCTTCGAGTCTTACCCTTATTCTCTGGTCAATGTGACTCGTTTCACAATTTCGTGTATGAAAATAGACCAAAAGTTTTATTGAACACGATATTTTACGAGTGTAAACTCAAAGAGGCATATAAAAAATTATTCCATTCTAAAACTTTAGATATGGAAAACAAATTGAAAGTAATCTGTCATTTCTTTTGTTATACAGTAATAAAATAAAACTTTTGAACGACGAAAACGGTATCAAGTAAAGTATAGCCGTAGTCGAAGACGGTCATAATGTTGGGAGGCTAGGCTACACGCGCACTGTCCTGTTTAACCCGAAATTTCCGTACAGCAAAGTGTGATGTTCCTGTTCCCCCAAATTAAAAGAGATCACCACACCACACATGTATATCCCCATTACCGCCGATCTCCTCACAGCCCTAGATCCGATCAGATCTCTCTCCAGTTCCTGATCAGTAAGACCTGATTTCATCTCCATACAAGTAAATACATCTGTGTCTATATAGATGTTGCCAAATAAAGCCCCATTCTTGTATCAGTTGCCTCTGGTCTGGCTTGTAAATAAATCGTCTCATTCCTAGGGTTTGTGTAATTTCGGGTGTAATTAGGGCATTTTTTGTGGTTTTGGTAGCAGTATAGGTTGTAAAATGTATGAGATCTTGAGTTAGGGTTTGCGATTATTGTTGTTTGTTGTTGCTGGCTAGTGTATGAAGATTTGGTGTTGCTTGTGGTTTGGCAAAGAAGAAGAGGAAGACATGCGGGAAGGCAGTTCGGGCAGTGAGAGTGAGACCAGTGACAAGGGTGAGGAGGGTTTTGACTATGCGTTTTTGTTTCTTGAACAGTTGGATGAGGCGAAGAGGGCGATGTTGGAGAGTGAGGGGTTTATTCCCCCTCGTAGTGGAGCGGTTGGGTCGAGTTCTGTTGATGGGGCCGCGTCGAGTAGCGGTCAGGGTGCCAGGGGCAGGGAGGTTAACTTGAATTTGGGTCTGGGTGAAGAGTCCTCATCGTCAGCAGTAGTAGGGGATGACGTAGAGAGTTGCAATCGCGACTCTCAGAGTAAGCGGCCTAAAGTCCATTCCTTTTCTCTGTGAGTTACCCACTCTTTTAGGTTTGTTTTAGTCTTGTTGATCTATGTGCATTTGCATATTGTGTGTTGCACGTTTTAGCACTTGATTGATATGTTTTGGATGAAGACATTGTATGTAGTTTGTAACTTTTTAAGTGTTTAATTCAAAAGACGGGGTTAAGGTACATATTAAAGGTGCATGTTATTGCCAGCCCTTGCAATGCTTTTTTCTTAAAATGACTTCAGAGTAGATGAATCGCATGATCTCTTGAGGTACCAACTTATTTATGTGGTGAAGAGAAGAAGGAACAACTCAATTCTAAGCTGAAGTTGATTATAGCTATTGCTGGGGCATGCATCTTCTTGGTGTCTTGAAGGAAGAAGGAGAATATACAAGTCAATCCCATTATAATGCAGCCACGTTTTTTTTTATTGTCTTAAAACAGCTTAATAGAACCTTGTCCTAGATTTCCAGCCACGAGATTCCCAGCCACTTTTCGTGGCTGCTTTTATTCTCAGGGTTCATATATGTTAAAGATTTGAGGAATCTTTCTCAGGGAACTGAGAGGATGTGCTGAGCTGGACATTTTGCACCTTACCTAAGATATGCAATTCTACTTCTTTAGTCGGGGTCATTTTTCCATTCTTGGACTTTATGCTCACACAAAATTTGAAATTTGATATATAAGCTATTGGAAATTGTTAAAATTTACTTCTTGGATATGAGTTGCGAATTTATTGTGGTAGGCTGCATCTTTTTGATGATTATGGGTGCTGATTATGAAAATGTTTGCAGGGATTGGGACTGGAATTCTGCATATGATATGCTTGGGAAGGACTATAATCCTAATAAGAGTTCCTTCAGGAATGAGAACCACCATATTTCTTCAATTTCGAATGATGGTAGCAATGATAATCTCCTTGATTCTACTAATAGGATAGATGAAATAGGAGAGGGCTCTAATACTCTTACAATGGAAGATTCAGAAATTCGGATGGATCTTACTGATGACTTACTGCATATGGTATCGTCTGTCTTAGCTCTTCTGATCCCTATGTTCTTAGCCCCTGGTTTATGTGTCAAAGCTATTGTAACATAGTTATAGTGCTGACATGACCCCTAAAGGAAGGGGGGGTATGGGGTTCAATTCTCATCCCAAAATAAACATTTAGGAGAAAGGCAACCTTTTTTGATGTTTTTTAAATGTTTTGAACTCTGCTGTCAGGTTTTCTCTTTCTTGGATCACATCAACCTTTGTCGAGCAGCCAAAGTTTGCAGGCAGTGGCGCACAGCTAGTTCGCATGAAGATTTTTGGAAGTTCTTGAATTTTGAGAATCGGAATGTATCTTTGGAACAATGTGAGTAGTATTTTGGTCTTGTGCAGAATTACTGTTTGTCAGTGAGTGTTATATTTTAGAAGGGATAGGTTACATGAAAATTTCCAGTCTGCCTAGACATACTTAGACTATTTGTTTCCTTTTTTTGTGCTGGGGCGGTGAGGTGTGGCTGAGCGGCACCTCTTTTCCGACCATTATTATTCTACCAGGATCTAAGCTATGCATTTCTCTTAATGGGTTGTCACACTCCGTTTTGAGCTAGATACCTTGCAGTAATGCTGGACCTTGTGAAAAGTGCCACGGAGGAAATGTAAATAATAAATTGTTTAAGCTCATGCAAGTTATAATTGGGGCAGATCTGATAAAGTTGCGGATGACATATTTCTATGGAATAAATTGTAATTTATATGTTAGAGGCCAACTAGGGAATGCAAGATGAGGTTGCGCTGGATACGATTGTGTATATATCTGAAAATGCTAGCTAGATCTCTGTGCGCTATGGGCTTGGAGTTTCTATGTAATTGCATTACGCTCGTGGAATGTTTTACATACGGAGAGATATAAAGGGCTTTTTTTAGTAAAATAATTTAAAAATACTATATCTGAATGAAGTTTTGATAATTAAAGTCTCTGCTGCATCTCCTTCTTCACTTACCGTACACACATGAACACATGAACATGGTGTATTTGACACCATTTATACCGGCAGTTGAGGAAAAAGGCTTTCTCAAAATGATTTAAAACAGTCCTTTTATCTTTTAGAGATGCCATTATGATGCTTTCTTGCTAAATATAGCAAACTAGCCAGATACCTCCATGCTGAACGATTTATTAAATAGGCCATCCCTATGTGGATTGCATTCAAAGCCTAGGGTTGAAAGTTGAAACACAGGTAAAAGTGTAGGATTACAAATCGATGACATATTAAAGCTAGACTCAACTTGGCTCAAAGCTTTGTGCGTGGTTTCCTTTGCCCTTTTAAATTTCTAGCCTCGAGTTTTTGAATTGTATGTTCCAGTCTTTGCAAATTGGGGACAACACTTGAGCTATGAATTATTGAAGCTTAGGAGCAACAATCTTTAAATGTAAATCATGGCATGTATGCACTAGGTCACGTAACTTGTTGGTATCCGGTGCCGCTCTAGTATTCGAGCTCAAACTCGTGCAAGTTCCCGCTGTATTGACTTAGTGTACACAACCTTTTTATTTCAATTTACTTGAGGTAGTGCAAGTGCAGATAACGGGGGAAGATATATTCTCTACTACAACATTGACTGAGCCAATGACTCATCATGGAATTCCTTTACGACAAAGTATGCGAATAAGGGTAGGTTACGCTTCCATGCGACTAGTCCTTAGACAAGTAGGTTATGGTTCAAGTTTGTGCTAGGTTTGAACTTGATGTGAATCATTGGTAAGTGAATGGTATTAAATCTTTGTAGAAGTAGTAGTTATAAGTTCGTGAATAAGTACGCATCATAATCACAAATGGACAATCATACTTCAATAACAAAGTGCTCAATGGAAATTCAAGATATTGCAGGAGTCTTTTACAAATTATAAAGTGGAATCAAAGCTACTTGGTTTAGATCGAGTGATGCTTTGGTATATATTTGAGAGGTATGGTTAAGAGCTAGAGAATAAGGCTGATTTTGTGAGAGAGGAACGGCGAGGAGATTGATTTGAGCTGTTATGTTAAAGTGGTTGGCAGCGTGGCGGAGAAGTGCTCCAAAGAGAACCATGATGAATTTGAGAACTGTACATTTGAGAGCTACGTATTCTACTGTGGAAGGCGCACATTTTCTGAACAACCTAGTTTTTTGGCAGATTAATCTTTTGAAAAGTGAATCCTTTGCACTGAGGGTTACCCCCTATCTATGGCTTGTCCTACATGTCACAATCACGTGCACACCAGTCTTCCAGAATTTTGTAACTGTCATGCCAGATACGCTCTAGCATTCATGTAGCTCTGGTCTGATTTTGTGTTGAGCTTCCATATTGTTCTGCTTACATGCAATTTGGAGACCCGTGAGTTGGTTTCTGAAAGCACAGGTGCACATAAAGTGCAAAAGGTCACTGGAGCCTATGTGCAATTCGCAAAGGGCAGGCCCTCGCTTAATATAAGCAGAATGGATTATACTAGAAACACCCAAAAATATCATGATACATTAATACCACAATTTTAGCTGTACATGCGCAGATATAGCAGTCTGTAGTAATTTTGGGTCATCATTTTGTATCAACCAAGAAAGGCATAGAAAGAAACAAATGAAAATGAAAATCCATCCAAAGATGCAACACAAGTTCCAAACATAAAGAGAAAAATGGCACCAAGACCGATCCTAAGTTCTGGATCCTAAGGTAAATTAACAGATTCTTCTTCCCTTTCTTTTCTTCTCTTGTTCTTCTTTCATGAACATAGAGAGAGAGAGAGATAGGAGACCTGGTCAACCTTTTTTCACCTCAACAGGACTTTGTGGTTCGTGCCCTAAGCGCGCACTCATTTTTAGGGGCTGTGCCATGCCCATGTGGACTTTGCCAAGGCGTGCCTGACACCATAACTCTCTCTCTCTGTGACACCGAGCAAATACCCTACAGGTTACCAGTAGCTGTCGTAAGGTCTTATTTTACCACAGGTCCTATGTTATTTAACAGTAGTGTTTTGACCTTTTTTGCCCTTGCGGACGGCGAGGAACCATATTGTATCTTATGATTAAACTGATGCTTTACCGGTTGTGGGGCTTGGAATGGAGCCACTTATGGGACTGAATGTTACTCGAGGGTGTGATAATGGAGCCACTTCTGGCGCTGAGTTGGATGCTGCTCCTAGTGAGGCTGAACTGAATGCTCGTTGTGAAGCATGATGGGGTGCCACTTGTGGGTCTACATAACTTTGGACTAAGCACGTGGAAATAATACAGCCCTTAGCACAGTAGGATACACGCTTGCTGAGGATACATCAAAGGAGAAACTAAATTTTTGTGTGTACAAGGGTTTACGCCGCCTAATATCCAATTAGGAAAACAGTTATAGGATGGACCCACCACCTAACTTAATTTTAGGATGAGTTGGTGCAATTTTTTAAATCCTTGTTAATACGATCAATATGTTAGGGGAGCCAAAGCCTGAAGAAGTATTGTAAAATTTCTCCAAAATGTATGGGGGTGACCATACCTGACTTGCCACCCCTATATCTGCCCCTGCATATGTTAAAGCTTTAGACAAAGCATCGATAGGTTCAATTGCTGCAGAGTATCAAATGTTACAGATACTAAATGCTAACATGCATTTGCAGTTGAGGATATGTGTTGTCGGTACCCAAATGCGATTGAAGTGAACATTAATGGTGCTCCTGCCATTCACTTGCTTGTCATGAAAGCAACCTCTTCCTTAAGGTTGGTGGATCTTCATCTTCTTGAATACCTAGTCAGCAATATGATGGGTACTAATATTTGTGACTGTTTGCAGAAATCTCGAGGTTTTAACCCTGGGTAAAGGACAAGTCGGGGAATCCTTTTTCACAGCCTTAACAGATTGCCAAAAATTGAAGAGTTTGATTGTTAATGATGCTACTCTTGGTAATGGCATTCAAGAGATACTTGTAGACCATGATCGCTTGCGTCTACTTCATATTGTTAAGTGTCGTGTGCTCCGTATTTCTGTCAGGTGATAATGTAGTCATTAGTCATTTGTCGTAGTATCATTTTATAGTTTTATAGTTCACTTGTCTTTGTTTTGCACTAATGATTGAGGTTTACAGGTGCCCTCAACTTCAAACCTTGTCGTTGAAGCGCAGTAGCATGGCACATGCAGTGCTGAACTGCCCTCTTTTGCAGGATCTCGACATAGCTTCTTGCCACAAGCTTTCAGATGCTGCAATTCGGTCAGCTGCAATATCATGCCAGCTTTTGGAGTCCTTGGATATGTCAAATTGTTCATGTGTTAGCGATGAGACACTGCGGGAAATAGCTAATTCCTGCGGCAATCTCCACAATCTCAATGCTTCGTACTGCCCAAACATCTGTCTTGAGGTCTGTTCTATAGGTTTGGACCATTTTCATTCACGTGATGTGTTTAGGCTATTGTGTTAAAACGGTTTCTTTCTTATTTGGAAGTCTGTAAGACTGCCAATGTTGACAGTACTAAAGCTTCACAGTTGTGAGGGAATAACTTCAGCCTCGATGGCAGCAATATCCTATAGTTCTATGTTGGAGGTTTGAACCCTTTCCTTGTCTTGGATTCTGGTAACCTTTTAAGGTTAAATTTCTATTTTTGTAAACTGTAGACCATAGAAGTGAGAAGTTTTTCTCTGTTGCAGGTTTTGGAGCTTGATAATTGCAGTTTGTTGACTTCAGTCTCGTTGGATCTTCCTCGCCTGCAGAACATTAGACTTGTACATTGTCGCAAGTATATTGCTGACATCCTTTTCTGTGGTTTTTTACGGAATGCGTTTTGGTACTCTAGTATGAGGGATAATTGTGGTATATATGACTTTCGCAGATTTGTCGAGTTAAATTTACAAAGCACAACACTATCATCCATTAAAGTTTCTAATTGTCCGTTGCTCCAGCGAATCAACATCACAGCGAAATCACTGCGTGTAAGCTTTCCATGAGATGAATTGGTTCTTTTGATGCTACAAAGGTTTTGAAGAGGTAATGTGCTGAACTAATGAGATTTGTTGTTTTGTCCATGCAGAAATTAGTTTTACAAAAACAGGAAAGCTTAACGACATTAGTGTTGCAATGCCAGTCTTTACGAGAAGTGGATCTTACAGACTGTGAATCTCTTACAAATTCAATTTGTGAGGTTTTTAGTGACGGTGGTGGATGTCCTATGCTAAAATCATTAATTCTTGATAACTGTGAGGTTTGTGGAGATGTCTCTCTTGTTTTTCTTGTTGCTTAACGTAACGCATGGTGTATGATTAATTTATAGCAGTTAGTATCTTCTGCTCCTTGAAGCATTTCCAAAACATGAAGGGTCTGTTTGAAATCACTTACAGTTTTGGTTTTCTGTTTCCAAAAAACAAAAACCAGTATAGTTTTTATTTTTAACAAAAACAAATGGGTGTTTGATTACCCAATTTTTATTTTGAGTTTTTTCTTTGGTGGTGGTTGCGGTGATGGGGCGTGGCGGTGGCCGGCGGGCATTGGGCGGTGGTGGTCTCAAAACAAAAACCAAAACTGGAAACCCAAAACTCCAAAATGAGAGTTTTAAAAAACAGCCCTGTTTTAAAAACTGGTTTCCAGAACTGAAGGAAAAAAAAAAAACTAAAACTGTGTGCCAAACGCGTTTTTTTTTCTCTAGTTTACAAAACTGGAAACTTAAACGAAATCAAACGCTACCAAAATCATAGGGTTCCTGATAATTTTATGTGCGCGAACTTGTAGTAAAATGTTCTCACCATTGTTATTTGTTTCCTTCACTATAAAGTTTGAAACAGTTGCATATTATACTTGGTTGTTATGGATAAAGTGAAAGGTCTTTCAATGTATTGGTCTTGATGATTTGAATTCAAGGGATTGACTTGAGTTCCCATCTTTTGAGTTGGGAATGATAATTATGCATTTCCTTTGTTTCCAGACTCCTGTGGATGTAAAGGGCAAGGGTGATGTAGTTATTAAGTTAAATTAGCATAGGAGAGGAGACTATCATTACAAGTGGTGAGTATGCCGCTCAGGTAGGCCTTAGAGACTACGTTAAGATGGGATTTTGGGAGGATATGGATGTTGAATTGCGCAGAATAACCTCGCAAGGATAACTTGTTTGCAGGGGATAATTTTAATGGTTATGTGGAAAGAACTATTGTAGGCTATGAGAGGGTGGGTTTGCATTTGACTTGGTTTTGGAGATAGGGGTGAAGGAGAAGATATATTGTATTTTACATCCTCATATATTTGGTGGTAGCGCACACACCTTTAAGGAACGGACTCATGCTTAATTCCACTCTCTATTGGTTCACACTCTAGCTATTCATTTCCTCATTACTAGGAGGGAGGGCTGAGCGCCATGCAAAGATTGTATAGTCATTCCTTGGGAACTGTAGTAGATGGAATCGGCTAAAAATCCCATGCAGGTACGCCTATGAGTTGGATTCAGCCCTTTCCCATTTGGAACGGTGACACGCCTAAAAAGTGTCGGAGTTCTAGATATGGGTATATGTCACAATTTGACTGAATATATCTGGAAGTTCCTATAAAAGACAAATAAGAAAGTTGAAAGGGCCAGAGTGGGAAGCATTTTCAGTCTTCCCCAAAATATGACCAGAACCCACGAGAACTGACCGAGCACTACCATCAGCCAGGCTGAAAACAGCTGTCAACCTTTAAAGAAAATAAACAACCGAAAAAAAAAAAAAAACTTTCCACCTAAATTTAGAAATGTTGTGACTTTGGTTCGATCCCTAATCTGACGTTGATGAAGAGGCAATTGGCAAAGACCAAAACAACAAAGAGCCTTCCTTCCCTGTTCTTCTTCCTCCTTTACTGTTCTTTGTGGATTGTAGCGTGTCCCTTTGCCAAGTACCTGATCAAACACATGCCGTAACACTGTCGGCGTTGTGTTGTGTCGACGCGGGTACCTGGGGGCTAAACACCGAGCCCTTGTCACACAACTTGGGGGGTGTAGCTACCCAATATAGGTTGATGTTGCTGGACATGTAGCATGAGATGGATTAAATGAATAAAGGTGTGCGATATCTGCATACCATGTGGTGGAATCTGAATGGGAAAATATGTGCTTTTAAGGACATGTTGGTGAAAGGGTGCTGAAGTTGAGTCTACCATAATGTAATTGAGATGTGGTACTTGCATAGGAGATTTGATAGAGGTTCTTGGAGAATCTAGAATAAGTGGTCCTGTAGGCAACAAAAATCTTCAATTTATAGGGAACGCTATATAAGGATTACACAAGTGCATGACTACGTTTAAGTTAGGTAGCCCGAGTTAATCTGGATGTGAGTTGTGAATATGGCTGAATTTGTTAATGATGATAGCAGGTTGGCATGTAACGAAGGGATATTTAAGGCTATTCTCCAAGCAGTATTGGTGGGCTAGGGCTTAGGCTTATAAGATTTCTAATAAATAAACTACGCTTGGGGGTTAGGATTGAAAGAGATGTCTATGGGACTGTTTAGGGTGCTGTGAACAGTACAGGCGAACAGTGTGTTGGTGTTTATTGCAAAATAAGAGAAGAGAATAATATAGGATAGGAAAACCATAGAGTCCTACTAAGGGCTTCTAGAGCCTCACCATTGAAAACAGGAGCCAATCTGCTTCTGAAAATTCTATTTGCTGAAGTCGTCCAAATTGTTACTACAATGCTTTAAAGAGACCTTTTCTACTAAGGATTAACATGTTTGACAAACCTAATAACAAAAGGACTTGGGAAATATAAGAATACTGAAGACTAAACCTAAATACACAAGGACTTGGAAAACGTAGTAGCTTCTAAAAGCTTCTGCCCTTTCTCAGGAAACAAGATGCTATATCTTAGGGTCTATCCTTATCAATTGCCCCCGGCTTGAAAAGGACTCGTATCTGACAAGTTTGAGCTTTGATACCACTATTTGTGCCCCCAAGATCTCTTATGGTTCTTAGTAACCTTTGAGAATACGTCACACAATTGATTCTTAACAGCTTTCAACTCTTCAATTGTTACAGTTGGCAAAAAGAAAGGATCCTGAAACATTCTAATGGTTTGAGTGCTGGCGGAATATCCTTAAACCATCATAATGGTTTTAGGAGGTGGATGTTTCAAATTAGAGGTGAATTCCACAAGATAAGTTCTAGCTTAAACATGTTGGCTAACGTCTTTGGTAACTGCCTTTCTGGGCTCAATGCATTCCATAGGATTCATGCAACAAAGCACTTGATTAGCACCTTTAGTCTTCCAGATTTTACTTTCTTAATCATCTTTTTGTTGCTTGTCTTTAGATTCAGATTTAGCACACTCCATAGGTGGGAAGACCTTGTCATACACTTGCTGTTGAAATCTGGTGGGAAGAAAACGGTTCTTCAATTGACCTCTCATCTGCTTCCATTTACTTAAAGGTGGTTGATTAGTTCTCTGACGATGCTCCTCAACTTGACACCACCATACACGTCGTGCTCCTTTGAGTTATCCTTCTCCAAAGGGAGCCCTCACATTCTCTGGATTAGGGTGATGAGTGAAATACTTTTCCATGCACTAGATCGAACTCAAAAGATTTCATGATCACCTTAAAAATCATGAGGCTCAAGCTGTAACCCAAGCTTTCTGGACCTTACTAGATTTCTCTCATGGCAAGCTGTTGCTTCTTTGATATCCATGCTTTTTCGGATTATTACCTCTGCCTTTTCGTAAGAGCATTTCCAACTTACCGAACTTTTCATTGATAACATAGCAAATTGCTCATCGTGCCTTTGGAGTGATCTTTGAACAGCAGGAAAATCCTCTTTTGTGTAACCTGTCAAGTGCATAAAACCTGCCGCCAGGAATAACTATATCTGATGCCAAAATTAATGCAGGACAGCACCTTAAGAAGGGGTATATAAGGCTAGGGCTTAGGTTTACAGGTCTTGTAATTGAGAAGCTAGGGTTAGGGTTAATGAGTGAAAGAGATGTTTTTGGTTAACAGTACTCATGAACACTGTTTTGGTGTTTATTACCTCAAACAAAATAAGAAAAGAGAGCAATAAAGGATAGGAAAACCATTGAGTCCTAGTAAGGCATTCTAGGACTCCCACCTAGAAGAATCAATGGAGTTTCCTCATTGAAAAGAGAAAAGCCAATCTGCTTCTGAAAACCTATTACTCAAGTTGTCACACTAGTTACTACCGTGCTTATTTCAATATAAGAGACCTTTCCTCCTAAGTAATCTATGTTCGCTTCTTACTTGGAGGCAAATTTAAATGTCCTCTTATGGGGAAGTTTCTTGATGAAGCGTCAAATATCAAAATGTATTAAAATATCAAATATCAAATCTATGTTTGCAGAGTCTCTTGAGGAAAACATTGGGTGTCTTATTGCATTTTCAATGGCTAGGGAGCTTTGGGCTTTATCTTTTGTCTTTGTGTAGTGCATTGGTGATTCTGGGTTTCTTGTGGTCTTTTACGGACTTGATCCCTTACTACAAGAGGAGGCTTCTTGTGGGTTTCCTTTAATCTCTTTAGAGAGAAAGAAACATAGAGCTTTTGAGGTGATGTACTCATCTATAGTTAAGCTCTAGGCTTTGTTTGAGAAGCTTTTATATATATTGGGGTTAGCGAGACGTCAAGTCTCCATGAACAGCTTTATTTGGCTTCTTCAACAGTTTTGCATTTTATGTAGGCCATATACTTTTCGTATATATGGCTTGCACCCATGGTGGGGCCTTTTTGGATATATAATCTTAACTTACCTACCTTTAAACCTTTTTGTATATATGGCTTGCACCCAAGGTGGGGCGTTTTTGGATATAATCTTAACTTACCTAAATTTACCCAAAAAATGGAATCAAATATGCTAAAGATTTTTGTTTGTTTATAGTTCCTTCATTTATTTTGAGCAAACATTACCTACATGCTTTCTGCCGAATCTTTTATGAGAGATCATTTTGTTGTTTTTTTGCATTGAAGATGATTCTCTCTCTCTCTCTCTTGTGGCCTCGTATTGGATTTTTTCTTGCTGATAAATGCAAAAGTTTTGTTGCATTTGATGGCAAATCTGTCTATCTGGAAATACTCCATCAACAACCAGCTTATACGAGGCACGGACATATCAAACATGGCAAAATGTGAAGTCCGAAATTCCCGTAGTTGTTTCGGATGTATGTGTATTTTAATTAGGGATAATTGCGTAAAATACCCCTGTGGTTTGCGGTAGTTGCAAAAAGACCCCCGTTATTACAAAAATTGCAAAGAGACACTTGTGATTGCAAAAGTGTTACAACAGACGATTTCTGTAACCAAACAAAAAAATTGTCCAAAATGCCCTTGTATTTAAACCTTAACATTGTCTTTGTGCACCAGAATTCTCGAGCAGAGGGGCGGCACCACCACCCCAGCCACACCGCCACAGTGCCACCACTCAAGCCTGCCCTTCATCGAACACAAGAACAAGCCCTTTCTCTTTCAAAATCACCCAGCCTCTACCATCATCAGCCAGCCATGCCCGACGTCTCCACAGCCCCGCACCGCGATTTGAAACATTGCGATCTAAGGTTTTAACCCCAATCAAGGGGTTTCAATTGCGATCTGGGGTTCCAATCACAGATCTAGGGTTTCAAAATTGTAGATCTACAATTATGCCAGGCATTTGTGCGATTAAGGTTGGATTGTTGACGTGGGTATGTGGTGTTCAAGCGTGGTGCAGTGGTGGTGTACGGATGGCAGCGGCTGGACTGGGCGGTGACCGCGACAACGGCGTTGGGGGGTGATGGCGTTGGCGGCGGCAATGCTTGGCGTAATTTTAGATCTAGGTTTTGTTTTTTTTGAATTGTCTTGGTTTTGGAAGCTCGAGGCTTGTGGTTTGTGAATCAGCCGATGGGCAGTGCAATTGGCTAGGGTTGATGGCAGAATTTGGTGGCAGTACAATTGCCTAGGGTTGACGGCGGGCTTGGCGGCGGCGCAAGTGGCTGGGTTGATGGCGGGGCTGGCGGCGATTCAAGAGGTTGGGGGTGATGACAGGATGGCGACGCGGAGTTCGCGGTGGGTGGAAGGGGCCGGTGGTGGCGTCACAAGAAATTGGCGGTGGTGGTAGTGGATGGGGCTGGGTGAGGGTAGCGGCTAGGGTTTTGGTTGGCGGCTAGGGTTAGGGTTTGTTTGGGTTGGAGAAGAAAATGGGACTTGGGTGGGAGAGAAAAAGAAAGGGAGGATAATTTGGTCTTTTTAATATATTAAAATATATCAAACGCATTTTTTAAGAAAGTGCATATCACGCTCCGTTAATTTGGACGATTTTTCTAACGGTTACAACAAAATTAACACCACATGTGTCTTTTTGCAATTTTTGTAACAACGGGGGTCTTTTTGCAACTACCCCAAACCACAGGGGTATTTTATGCAATTATCCCTTTTAATTATCTGCCAGGGTGCAAAGTGGGCCCGGCATGGCTAAAATGAGTTTATCATTTTAGGTGGTTTTTTGGGATTTAGTGTTTTCATCACCTTCTAAACCATATTCTATAAGTCAAATTATCTTAATGCGCTTTTGATTTAATCATTTATTGTGACATGGATTCGTAGACACTTCAGATGAATTGGATGCACTATGTGATGAGATGATAGATTTTAATGCAAAAATCCCTTTAGGCTTTTATATTTTATGGAACCCCAGTTCATTCGTACAAGATTAGGTCAAGCTTCAGGTGATTAAAAAGATCAGAAGCCCTTTCAGCCCAGACAAGTTGTGACGTAGGTTATTCGCAGAAGGCTATGAAACATGAACACCTCGTATAGGCCAAGGTGGGCACGCTGACACCTCTCGAACATGTGCCGGCCCTTCTCTTATTCCCCTGAATGCTATCTAATTTGGCTAAAATCTCCTATATCTGGTCATTGTTCAAGTTCAGCTCTTGGAACTGAGCTCCTCTCTTGGGCCTGATTGGAAAAGATATATTGCACACACATAGACACATCTATAAATAAAAAAATTTATTGTTGCCATGCCCCAATGTGTCCATGGCCCTTGTGTGTCGGTATCTGTGCTACTTAGTACAACAGGATGCGCCTATTGGTGTTTTCATTGGATCATGCAGCTTAGACTTAAGAATTATTTTGAGAACACATTAAGTTAGCCCCTACCATGTTTGGGTTGGGCAAGATGGGCCGTAACACCGTTGCCTTTAGTTTCGTAATTTAGTGCTGATAGGAAAGGGAAAAAATTGAATCTGAAGACAGTGTCATAGAGTGATCTTCAAATGAAACTAACCCTCTAATTACTTTGTTTACTGGATTTCTATGATTGGTGCTATGTTGAATAGCTCAGGCCACTGGCTTAAAAATGTGCAATCAAGGCCACTATAGCTTTTTTTGCTAATGCAAGCTGAGATATAGGTTTGTGTGCCATCGATTCTTCCTATACCCTCTAATGTAGCGACTATACCATACTGGTTTGCTTTTACTGGTTGCTAACATTGCCAAATACTTGTAACAATGTTAATATTCGGTTTTTTTGCTTGTTTCTGTTTTCTTTTAGTGGCTTATTATGGGTAGAATAACTGAATGTTTGGTCTCTTTGTTCAGAGTTTGACAACAGTGGGATTCTGCAGTACTTCTTTAGTCAATCTTTCTCTTGCTGGATGCCGTGCCATTACTTGTCTTGAAATCAATTGCCCTTATCTTGAGCAAGTCTCTTTGGATGGCTGTGATCATCTTGAAAGAGCATCATTCTGCCCTGTAAGCCAACTTAATCACTTCTTATGTTCCATTTCGCCTTCTAAAGATCACTAGGCTTTAGTATACCCAAGCATTCTTTGATTCTCAGGTTATTAGTTTCATGATTGTTCAATAACATCATGCTTCGCCAATTAGCTAACATATATACATATATGTGGGGAAAGTGAATATGAGGGTCTTTCTAAGATAACTTATCTAAGGAGGACCTTATACTATCCCATTTTCACCATGTTTATGGCACCTCTACTTGCGGCCCCCCATACTGATGTTGCCATTATCACGCCGGACCTCCCTTGCCGTCCGCCGTCCGCCACCCACCTTCCCATCATCACCGTTGACCAACTTCTCCATCACCATTAGAGGCAGCGATGGAGTTGATAGATGACGGGACTGTGGGTGTTGGTTGCTGTTGATGGCGGGACTTAAGTGCAGTTGTGGGTGGTGCCGGTGGGAGTGATGGTGGCACTGATTGGACGAAATTTTGTTGGTTCTGACTTTTGTTTCCAGATGTTGAGAATGAGGGTACAAACTTAACAAAACTTCGTAGTTTAGAGGGCTTGTTGGATAAGTTGTCCAAGGACCCTCATATTCACTTTTTCTTTGTGTGTGTGTGTGTGTGTCAGCACCCAAGGTTGGGATGGCTCCCAACGTACCAACTCGTCTCGGGCAGTTCACAATAGCCAGATAGATGGCTAGAGATTCAGTTTTTTCATAAGCATCGTGCCAGGCTATTTGGCGCGCTGGTCACTTTTTTTAAGATACCCCTATCTTATTTTTTTCAAAGTCAGTAGTGTCACAAACACGTTATCGAAAATCGTAGAAACCAAATGGCCCACATGATGTGGCGTATTATACACCCAAGTGTCACGAACATGTCATCGAAAATTGTAGAAACCAAATGCCCCACATGATGTGGCGCATTATACACCTATGCTTCATCCACATAACTCTCTTGCTTATAAGTTTCATTAACATAATTCTTTCTTGACTTTGTTGGAGTTTAATGTCAATTTTAACTTCACTGAAAAAGACGATTTCGATTTATGGTGCTCCAGGCCAAAGAAAAAAAAAAGGATGAGAGTGTTACCAAGAAAACAGAGTTCCAACTTATAAAGAAAATGAAAGCAAGGTTGGTTGCGTTGCGTGTTAGTCTCACACCCACAGTTTTTCACAACTCAGCGCAAGACCACCGAACCACAACTCGATTATTGTTCAACTTTGCCACCAACAACAAATCCACAGCCGTACCCCTGCCACCACCAATCTAGAACCTACCACAAACCCATCACCATTTTTATTTCCTCAGCAGCTATTGGATCAATGTGAAGGAAAAAAACAGCTATTACCACCCTACGAATGACAGGATGCACCAACCACTAGGCCACCCACCAGTTCACCGGAAAACAAATTAGTTTGTTTCACTCACTCTCCCCTTTTAGATCAGTAACCACAACACACCTAAAAAATTAGGTGCATTCAATTGCCACCAAAAAAAAGAAAAAGAAAATGAGAGCTATATAGGCATCAATGGCGACAGTATAAGACGAGGTAAAGTACAATGTTGGTGGTGGTACCCAAGGGTGCAGCTTTTGCCCTTTGGTGGAGATGGTGCGATAGTGATGGGGAAGGGTGCTGATTAATGATAACGAGGGCTAAAGGGTTGGGGATGTGATCCATCTTCCCGGTTGTGGTTGATGGTGATGGTGGGCGATTGTGGCCAGAAAGTGGACACGGTGGTTATGCCAGTGGTGGTGGGTTATGGTGGGGGGGGGGGGGAGAGAGAGAGAGAGAGAGAGAGGGTTTGTCAAATGTATAGTGCACCATTCCTTGCTTTAGGCAAAAAGCATCTTTGATGGTCCAAGGTGGATTGGGATAGTGGATTCCCCTTTATCCCAAACCATCTCGGCTCCTCGATCCCAATCCATCAAACCGTCCATTGCAGGAATGGTTCAATATGCTTTTTCCAAGAATCCAAAAACTAGAACGTCAGACTATCTTGCAAATTATGTGAAAGTTCCATACCCTTGTATGGCATGTACTCTTTCCATTTCAATAACAACCACAATTTCAAACAAAAAGACTGTGCCACACTGTCTGGTGCAATTTCCTTTCTGCAAGCAGAACATCACAAGTCCCTTTCCTTTTGTACTCCAGTGTTTCAGTCCATTTGATCCTCTTCATGCAGAATTCTAAAAGAGAAGGGAACAAATATCTCATTAAGACATCATAAGAACACAACAACACAACTCCATAAAAGCCGTCCCTTCACTGTCTCAACTCACAACCAACTCCAGCTAAAGGGATCAAATTTCGCATAGTGCAAGACTGATTGTACCGAATTCAGTTCATAAAGTTACATGTAAGTTGTCACAACAATCAACTCCTTTGTTCTATTTAATCAGACTCTAGACCTAGACCTCCCTTAAATTAAAAAATAAAAACCAGACCAACCCTTTCGCTACCATAAGAACCACCACAAATCTGATGACGATGTTATTACCACAACTTGCATCTTCCTCATTATCGATCTGCCAGAGTCGCAAAACACATAACGCAAACCAGTGGAACAAAATGATAAAGCACACAAAAAAGGACAAAAATCTTATTGAGACCAGATTGCCATTAGAATTGTAACCTAGACTTCCTTTTTTCAGATATCCAACCACACAAATAGAATCGCCCATCGCGATAAAGGGAGCCAACCCTCAATCTCAAGTTCCTACTAGATTTCGGGCTTGAATGTATTGTTTTCGTGTTTTGGAGTTGAAGTGGCTTAAAAGAATTGGGGGTTTGATCCGCCAAAGGCAACCGTTGAGGCGACGCCACCGTGGACTTAGATACATGCAGCATACAGAGAGGTGGGTGGCAATGGTGGCTGTGGAAGTCGTGGGTATGGGTGGCTGGGATGGTGGTAGCGACCACTTGTGGTGGGATAGGTGGTGGTGACTGGTGGTGGTTGTGGTTGGTTCGCTGGTGCCTTGATTGTGTTGGTGTTTGTGGCAGTGGTCAAAGGGAGGAAGAAGAGAGAGAGAGACGGGCAGAGAACGAAGAGAGAGGAAAAGCATTTTTTGGACCATGAGTTAAGGGTTGATATAGAGAGGGAAAAGATGGAAAAGGGTATTTTGCTCATTAGCTAAATTTTAGTCGTTAGCTACACTGTGCACAACACACTATCTAATTACCAAAATACCCCCTTAAATCTTTCCTTATTTCTCAAAAATTGTCAGGTACATTTATTAAAAGCAACACCAATATAGGGTGTCAAATAGTCGGGGGCACTATGGAAGCAAGGACTTCAAAAGAAAAAAGGTACAGAGATTGTGGTGTTTGGTCTTTTAATCAAACGACAGTCCTCAACAATATGCGAAGTAGCATGGGCACGGACATCATGTCCGACACCGACTGAGACACCGGACACCGTATTTTTCAAAAATTCAGATTTTAGACACTGTAGGACACCGCTTTTTTGTAATATCATTTTTTGCGTATATATGCCAATATTTGAAAATCAAATGTTGCATGCATCACCGTTTGATCCAAATTAGCACTACAGTTGAATCTGTATAAGTTTGAGTAAATATTGGACTTTTAAAACGAAAAAATATGTTCTCGAAGGGTTTATTTGAATCAAAATGGTAGAACTTTAGAATTTAGTAGAAATATGTCAAATTTATGGGGTTAGTATGAAATATTTCAAAGATGATAGGCCAAGATGCAATATCCAAGTTTTGTTGGTTTATGCATTTGCAATACTTGTCGGTAGGATAGCTCTCAATACCCAAAGATCGACGGTTAAGGCAAAGAGGAGAAGAGCAGTAGTTCCCTTCAAAGACCTGAACAAGGTTCAGATCGAAATCGATCCAGATTGGGACCTAAAAGTTCACGAAATTGCTGCCGATCGAAGATCAGAAACATGTTCTCTTTTCCGGATCGAAGATCGAGATCTTCTATGCTTCTTTTAGTTCTTGGCTTTTTTAGCATGTCCAGTAGTGTCCATACGTGTCCGAAATTAATTTTTAGTTAATTAAATAGTCGGACACCGAAAGCCGTGTCCGACAGTGTCAAAGGCGTGTCGGTGTCCTGGTAGGTGTTGGATGCCATACTTACCCTCCTAGGCGGTGTCGGTGCTTCTTAGGCATTATGTAACCAACGTTAAAACCCACCATCAATTGCAACCTATCCATCACTGGAGCCACAACCTCCATCGGCCGCGACAACCATCGAAACCCGCCATTGACTGAAACCTAACTGATTGCCTCGTCCATCACCACAGCCACAACCTCCATTAATGCCGCAAACACCACAACAAGCATTAATCAACAGCAGCATAAACACCACAACCACCATCACTCCTCATCTCTCCCCTCAACTCTTCAAATCAATCGAACTCCAACATAGGATCGGACTGCAACGCGCAACTTTAACACCCAAATCAAACCTGCATGTGCATGAGAAATTCAGTTATCACCTAAATCAGACTTGCACCTACCAAGCATACCATAAGTTCTAGACGAAAATCTCGCCTGATGGTGTAAATTCGAGCCAAAACCACCGAGATGGTGCACTTTTGCTTCTTACGTGGATGGATCTGGGTGATGGCGATTTTGATGTTCGTGGTAGTCGGGATAGTGATGTTGATGGTGGTGGTTATGGTGGGGTAAATGATGGTGGATTTTTAGTGTACAATTGGGTAATTATGGTGGTTTTTCAGCATTCGGTGCTGGCTAGATATTTTTGCAAGGCAGTAAGGTGGTGGTGGGTGGTGCACTTAATGGAGGGCTTGGTTGTGGCTGGAGGGAGGGAAGGGGAGGGAGAGGGAGAGAGAGGGAGAGGGAGAGGGAGAGTACTAGTTGTGGTTCACTGGTGTAGGGGTTTTGGGCAGTGTTGGTGGTGGGTCGGTGTCGGCACACAGAGAGGGGGAGGGAGGGTATTTTGGTCCAATGAACAATGTGCTGGATTACCGGGGGATGGAGGGAGGGTATTTTGGTCAAATGAACAATGTGCTGGATTACTTGGTGCACTCGCTCTTCATTAAAAAAAAAAAAAGAGCATCAGGGATCGTCCTCGTAGCGAGGGATGGACGATCTGAGATGGACTTCGAAATGGGAGCCATCTCAACCTTGGGAGAGGATGGGATCCCATGTGTGTGTGTGGGAATTGACAATATTACTTCTTAGTTGAGCTAGCACACTCCTCTTTGTCACTGTAGGTTTGAACAGTGTCGGTTACAAATGCTGCTAAAAGCCATTTTGGAGTGGGTTGTTGAAACTAGGAGTTCCATTTAAATAGGGGAAGTCTATTACCTGAAAGTGCAACAATGACAAATTACTAACCTTTTAGCGACATGCTGAAGTGTGACAAGCATACAAGGTGTGAAATTAGACATTCCCATGTGTGAGCACGTATATATATGGATATCTAGTCAAGCAGGATGTGCATCAATTTCAAGATCAGTTCACATTGTTGCTTCTCTGCTCTGTAAAACAGTACTGATTTTCTTATTTTGCTTGCCCACATGCTTCAGCAACACATCTCAAACCCAGTGTGTGATTTATGTGACTTTTCTCTGAATTACCTTTTCCTGATATCAAAGTACTTGCTTCTATTGCAGGTTGGTCTTCGCTCATTAAACTTGGGAATTTGCCCAAAATTAAGCGCACTCCACATTGAAGCACCTCATATGGCTTTGCTTGAATTGAAGGGTTGTGGTGTATTGTCGGAAGCAGCGATTAATTGCCCTCTCTTAACATCTTTGGATGCTTCTTTTTGCAGGTCAAGTGGCTTTTTTATTTTAGTTGAGTTTGTATTCGCCCTTTATACTCTTCTCCAATTTCAGTTTTCCCCCTCACTCCATGGTGACACTTTATCTATTTTGAATGTGCAGCCAACTGAAGGACGAGTGTTTGTCCGCGACAACTGCTTCATGTCCACGCATCGAGTCACTAATACTAATGTCATGCCCAGCTGTTGGCTCTGTTGGACTTCTGTCTTTGCGCTGGCTTCCGCAATTGACCTTGCTCGATTTGTCTTACACTTTTTTGATGAATTTGCAACCTGTTTTTGAGTCCTGTTTGCAGCTAAAGGTAAACCATTTTCATCTTGTGTTTCCTCTTATCCAGCTACCTTATAAGCTAGGCACTTGTGTTGTTTTTAATATGCAGAAAAAATTGTCCTGTAGGTGCATAAGATGATGCATGCCTTGCTTCTAGGATCACTAAATAGCTTTTTATCTTGATTAAACATGTTGCAAACTACACCGGTGATAAAAAAATCGTTAGAACTTGTTGTCGACTGCATGGATTCTACTGTAGTTAATTCAGCTTTTTTGTTTGGTCTTCTGATTTTAGGAGTCCAAATCTTCCTTTTAAGATGGACAAAGCTTTGGTTTCACTATCGTCCTTCTATGGGAGAGAACAACTGATCAATAGAAACTATGCTTGTCTTTTCTTTTCTTTTCCTTTGCTATCATGTTCTTGTAATATGGTGGAAGCGTAGGTGTAAGCTTTAGCCATCCATGGTCTTTCCCTTTCTCCTCACGTGTACAGATGTTACTTTGCAGATGTTTGGGTCTATATTTTTTATTCCTTTCCCACTTCCCTTTGTCTGCATGGTGGCGGGGGGTGGGAGGAAAAGGGTGGGGGGTGGTTGGTTCGGTCATGTTGGTAAGGGGCTACTGCTTTTTTCTGTATAGCTTCTTGAATTGACCACTCTTATTCTTTGTGAAGGTCTTAAAATTGCAAGCATGCAAGTATCTATCTGACTCATCACTGGAGCCTCTGTACAAAGAAGGCGCTCTCCCATCACTCCGTGATTTGGACTTGTCATATGGGACCCTATGCCAGTCTGCCATAGAGGAGCTTCTTGCTTGCTGTACACATTTAACACATGTGAGCTTGAACGGATGTGTGAATATGCATGACCTGAACTGGGGTTTTATTGGTGATCAGCTATCTGAGCTGCCTAATGTTTATGGCCTGTCTTCTTCAAGTGATGTCGACTTGCCAATTGCGCAGCCAAACCGTCTGCTGCAGAACCTCAACTGTGTTGGTTGTCAGAATATTAAGAAAGTATACATTCCTTTGATGGCACGGTGTCTCCATCTGTCGTCATTAAACCTCTCATTGTCTGCAAATTTGAAAGAAGTTGATATTGTCTGTTTGAATCTATGCTTCCTCAATATGAGGTACAACTTTTTCCATTCGGCTTGGTTGTGTTTATTATGTTTCATTGTGAAGTTGGCGAGATTCTAACTTTTATGTTTCTTTACTCAGCAATTGTTGCTCCTTGGAAATTTTAAAGCTTCAGTGTCCAAGACTGAGTAGCCTCTTTCTTCAGGTAAGCATGTCACTTTCTGTACAAACTTTAGTCGGTTTCTTGGCTGATATAAACTCAGTGATAATTATTACGTAGTGCATGGTCATTTCACATACTATATTACCTTCTACATGCTCTTCTAGTACTCTTATCTCTTGACATTGTGCCACATTTCGTTAGAAATTAGAATTGCTGTCCTTCATTCCTTTTAGAAGTACATATTCTACTGTTTCCTCTGTTTATAAGTTTGAGAAAGAGTTAGAATCTATAAATTGGTATATGCCATTCTCTGATTATCCTTAGAAACTGCAGAGCCGCTTTGTTTTATATGGTCGCAGTCTTTACTGTTTTTTTTTCCCCTTTTTTGGGGCGTTTTTGATGCAACTCTTGGGGCTTGTATTAGTCGTGCAACATTGATGAAGAGGCAGTTGAAGTTGCCATATCAGAATGTAACATGCTGGAGACCCTTGATGTCCGCTTTTGTCCGAAGGTAAGCTGCTTCAGATTTCTCCAGAAAGCATTAAAATAATTATAAGCTTTTATTGTGTGCTGGTAAAAGTTCGGCTTGGTATACATTTTCTCTAGATCAAATATTTGACTAATTATTTTAATCTCTTCTGTGGCATTTGATAGATATTCCCATTGAGTATGGGGAGGTTACGTGCGGCGTGCCCCAGCTTGAAACGCATCTACAGCAGCCTCTCACCCACTTGACGATTCAGTGAAGAATTTGGTGTGCGTTATTGAGAATTTGTTTGCTTTGGTGCAGTAGCTGCTAGCATGGTTTCTCATTTACGTTGCATCTTATACACCGTAAATTTCTGGTTTCAAACGTGTTGTAATTTTGTTTAGTTGGTGTACAAGTACATGTATCTTTGATCTTTTTGACTAACTAATAAACCAGCGTTAGAATGTAGTTATTGATTGTTTCATCTATAAAGGAATTTTACAGTACATACTATTCCGAGTCTGGCGCTTTTGATTATCATGTTCTGAGAAATATGTTTTTTTTTTTTTTTTGATAAATTCGAGAATTGCATAGATAAAAGCTCAAAAGAGCAAATTACATCAAATACGAGTATCATGACAAGCCATGATTTAGCAAAGTAAAAGAACTACCAGAAAAACAATACTAAAAAACAGAAAAACACTCCACCGATCACTATGGGACCAAAACATTACAAAAGGTGTTGGGTGAGCGGACAAGCAACACTAGGTAGCAAGAGTGTGTCAATCCAGTCTTGATGGACATTAATTCTGGCTTGGCACGCAAAAGTAGCGAGGAGCTTAGCCTCCTTGAGATGTGCTTTATTACCCTTGTACATACTGAAATAATGAAAGTTAGTGATTATATAGCAAAAGTCATAAAACATGGCTGCCATTGAATCCAAAACGTCTTCAGAATCCGAGATCTGAGAGAGTAAAAATGAGGAGTCAGTATATACGTTGACGTGAAGAAAATCATTTGAAAGAGCCCATTTTGATGTGAGTAACAGGCCTTTCAAAATAGCAGAATAATAATCCGATGCTAGAGTAGAAAATGCAGCAGAACCACAACGCTCATGCATAGCAGTCATACAAGAAATACCCACACCAGCTCTAAGTTTATCTTTGTTGAAGGAAATGGCAAAGAAAATGTTTACAGAGGTATGAATATTGAAATGACAAAGTGGATTTTGTGGTTGAATTACTATAGGGAAAGAAGAGAACTTTGTCAAAAGCGGAGTTTTAGAACATGTGAGGCGATGGGGTTTTTTGAAGGTAAAGATCATTTGACCCATATGAATAATTTGACTGATAGAGTTGTCAGGTTGCAATCTAGAGTTACGGAATACTTGCTGATTTCGGTTTAACCAAATGAACCATATAGCAGAAGAAATGAAGGCATTATTGAACAGGTGTTGTTTGGCGGGAGAAGTTTTGGTAAGCCAAGCGATTAGCCAGATTTTAAAAGAGGACTGATATAGATCTGTCTTAACGCCTAGAGGGCCACCAAACCAGATAGGCCGAGCACAAGGGCAACGAAAAAATAAGTGGTCTACAGATTCTTCCTGAGAGTTACACATAGGGCAAAGCGGTGTATCGATAATTCTAAGTTTATGAAGTTTTTCACGGGTTGGGAGACGGTTCCAAAGAATTTGCCAGATAAGGAAAATAATTTTGAGAGGGATAGGAAGAGACCATAAGGTTTTCCATATAGTAGGGGCGATAGAAGTTAGAGATGAACTTAGTCCACGGGCCATTCTTTCATCCCTGCTGCTGGAGTATAAGATATTATAGGCTGAGTTAACAGTAAAGAAACCTGATTGAGAGAAGAGCCATAATTTTTGGTCAGCCAGAGGGTGTTCCGAAATGTAAATAGCAAGAATGTGGTTGGCTATATCTTCCGGAAAAAGATCCCGCACCAAGGAGGCATTCCAAGAGTTATGGATAATAAGGTCCTTAACCAACAAAGGCGGATTAGGCCGAGGAAATTGACAACTTGTCAATTGGTTGAGGGTCACTAACAGCCCTGGAATCCACAAATCTGACCAAATGGATATTTTAGATCCCGTACCTACATGCCATCGGAGACCTCGACTTAAAACTTTGCGGCCTGCAATGATGCTTCGCCAACCCCAAGAAAAATTATCCGTGGCTGAGCATTCTTCAAAAGAATGTCGAACACAATATTTACCCATTAGCACTTTGGAGAGAAGGCATTCGGGATTCGTCAAGATTTTTCAGCTCGATTTGGCTAATAAAACCAGATTAAAGAGGTGTGTGTCCTTGAAGCCCAGGCCGCCCCTGTCTTTTGGAGCACAGAGGGAGTGCCAATTGATCCAGTGCATACCTTTCCGATTATCGTCCCCTGACCACCAGAAATTGGAAATAATAGCATTAATCTGTTTACACACGTTCTTAGGAAAAAGATATACCTGCATGTGGTAAGTAAGAAGAGCCGAGAGTGTCGATGAAATGAGAGTTGCACGCCCCGCTTTGTTAAGAAGTATATTCTTCCATCCAGCACATTTTTTCCTTATTCTTTCGATAAGGTGACTAAAAAATTGATTCCGGTGCGTCACGATATCCAGCGTACCACCCAAATAATTGCCAAAAGAGTCCGAAATTTTGAGACCTAATAATCGGGAGACTTGCTGGTATAGAATAAGAGGCGATGAAGGACTTAAGGTGATGGCTGATTTTGTGTGATTGATCAATTGTCTGGAAGCTCCGCAATAAACGTCTAACACCTTTTTAATGGCTACACAAGACAAAGGATTTAGCTCTGAAAAAATTAAGGTGTCATCAGCAAAGAAAAGATGATTAATGGGAGGGCTACGAGGTCCAGCTTTTATGCCTTTGACTGATCCAAGTGTTTTTGCCAAGGTCAACGCTGCAGATAGGGCTTCTGCACATAGAATGAAGAGGTATGGATAGAGTTGTCAAACGGGCCGGGCGGCCCGCGGGCTGGCCCGACCCGGCCCGGTTCTGGCCCGGGCTGGCCCGGCCCCGTCCGTGAACAGTAGCGGCCCGCACACATAGGGCCTGGGCCTGGACCAGGCCTGAAGAATCTGGAAAAACGGCCCGGCCCGGATTTGGCCCGGTTTTGGCCCGGCCCGGTTTCGGCCCGGGCTTGGCCCGGTTTCGGCCCGGTTTCCTGGCCCGGTCTGCGGCCCGGATTTTGGCCCGGTTTTGGCCCCACATTTTTTGAATCTTTTGCTTTTCCCCCCCTTTCTTCTCCCCCTTTTCCAAACTTCCACTTTTACCCCCCCAACAGCTATATAACGGCTAGTTTGGGGGGTATTTTAGTCTAACCTATATTTTTCAACTCCTTTACACTTTTACCCTCCCCAACAACTATAAACGGATAGTTTGTAAGGGTATTTTGGTCTTTTGTGAAGTTTCTAAAATCTATAAATTCACACCATTTCTCTCTAATTTTTCACACCAATCTTCTTACTCTCTTCTTATTCTCACAACAAGCTTTGCTACTATTTTCCTCTCCAATTACTACTCTTGCTAATTACTACTAGTATTTACTAATTAGTACTCTTGTTTATTAATTACTAGTCTTGCTAAATTCTTTTTAATTACTAACTCTCTAATATTTGTTACTCGTTCATTCTTTTAATTACTACTAGTATTTACTAATTAGTACTCTTGTTTATTAATTACTAGTCTTGCTAAATTCTTTTTAATTACTAACTCTCTAATATTTGTTACTCGTTCATTCTTTTAATTGTTATTTCTTATTACTACTCTTATACTTGTGTATTTAGTTACTTTTACAAATTTTAGCGTGAAATATGGCTGGAATATTGAAGAAAATGAGGCGTGTAACGTCATCACGAAAGAAATCATCATCATCGCAAGCACCACCACCAGCAGAAGCGCCAGCGCCACGGCCATCACAAACACCAATCCAAGCACCAACACAACCATTCGTTCGTGGACGAATGAGTACAGGCTCTATGATAGATACCCAAGCCAATTGGGAGTTCAATCAAAACATTCCAGATTTTGAATACACGCCTGATGAAGACCCCCCGCATTATAGTCAAGGACGCAGCTCGGTTGGCGAAGCTACTACTCAGTGGCATAATCTCAACCCTATGCCTGGTCATGATGAAGAAGGGCCGAGCAATGCCTCCGATAACGTGCCAGAAGTCCAGAAGGGGAAAAAGAAGAAAGCCGAGTGTTGGAATCATTTCGACGTAATTACGGTGGACGACACCCGAAAAGCTCGATGTAAGTACTGTCTTAAATTATTTTCGACCGGTAGTGGTAATGGACATCTTAACAGGCATTACCCTGGGTGTGCACCTCGACAAGGCCACGTCGAACCTACCCAAACGCAGTTATCTTTTGACGGTAAGTTATTTGTTTATAATCAGCGAGAGCAAAGAGACGGTCTCGCTGAATTTGTTATTCATGATGAACAACCTTTTTCTTTTGCCGATAATCCTAAGTACTCTAGATATATGAACACATACGTCCAACCTTTGTACAAAAAGGTTACTAGAAACACAACTAGATCCGATGCACTCCGACAGTACAAGGCTGCTAAAGGACGCCTTATCGATTATTTCGATAAATTTGACGGTAAAGTTAGTCTTACTTCTGATATTTGGCAATCTCCTTATACTTTTGTTAGTTATTCTTGTGTGACCGCTCATTGGATTGATGCAGATTGGGTTATGCACAAGAGAATCATCGCTTTCGAGCACTTCCCTTATCCGCACGATGGAATGAACATTGCTACTCTTATATTAAAAGCATGCAACACATTTAAAATTAAGGATAAGATTATGAGTGTTAGTTTTGATAATGCTTCTAATAATAAAGCTGCTGTTGCAGCTTTGAAGGAGACGCTTCAACCTGTACTTCATGGTGAACTATTTCATGTTCGCTGTGTTTGTCACATTATTAATTTAATTGTTCAAGATGGTTTAGCTGCTGCAGGAGATATTCTGCTCAAAATGAGGGGTATGACAGCGTATGTTAATGGCTCCAGTTTGAGAACACAACAATTTAAAATGTTGTGTTCTCAATATAATATGCCTCGCAGGAGAGCAGTTACAGATGTGGTCCACAGGTGGAACTCTACATACCACATGCTCTTACACATTCTGGCATACCAAGAAGTCTATACGCATTTTCTACTAACCCAGTTCCCAGACGGCTTGCCAACTCAGGAGGAATGGCAGATGGCCAAATACCTAGCTGAATTTTTGGAGATATTCTACACGTCTACCAATTTATTGTCTGGTACGTACTATCCCACCTCTCCTCTCGCTGTAATAGAAATTCTGAAGATGGCTACAATGTTAACAAAATGGAGATATATAGGACCCTTTAGGGAAATAGTACAAGTGATGGATCAAAAATTTAATAAATATTGGAGTAAACTGCCTGCTATTTTTACTGTGGCTACTTGTTTAGATCCTAGGTTAAAGTTGCATGGCGTGAACGCCTCGATACAAGAGATATCGAAATTAATGTGCTACACAGCAGAGGACACAACCTTGCTCACAGCAAAAGTGAGCAAGAGGTTTGAGGACTTGTTCAACCTCTATCGTAATTCTGCTGACGTGCGCGGGCGAGCTACATCATCATCCACTGCTGAGAGGTATTATGCGCCATACCTTCAAGGCTTTGAACATCTAGTAGCAAGACAACTACCAGGTGAAGGTACTTCTAATTCGGAAGGTTCGTATAATTTTTCCTCTTTTAATGAGATTGGTGTATATGCAAATACTGATCATTATTCTGATTTATCAAGGCAAGAACAGGTTAATTTTAATTTGTTAAATTTTTGGAAACAAAATCAAAACATGTATAAAACTTTATCCCAAATTGCACGGGATGTACTGCCAGTGCAAGCCTCCACGGTTGCTTCAGAGTCGGCATTTTCAGCAAGCGGGAGGGTTTTGGATGACAGGAGGAGTCGTCTTAACCCCGAGTCGCTCGAGCTATGTGTATGTTGGAAGGATTATCTTGATGCGAATTACCGCGAGCAAGATAAACCGATTGATGATAGGAAGAGCAGTGACTCGGATATTGAAATACTTCCGGATGATTAGGTAATTTGTTTTTATTTTCCTCTTTTGATCCTTTTGGTTGACGTTGCAGATTTCTTGATCTTTGATTGCTGATATTTTGGATATACATGCATTATTATTTTGATTGTTAGAGTTTTAAGAATAAATTTTTTCACAAAATATACTTTTTTTTTCATATATATAAAATAATTTTTTACAAGCAAGATATATATTTTTTCGTATATATAAAAAAATAGGTAACTTCGCCTGTTTGTTTATAAGCAGCCGGTACCAATCCCGGATAAAAGGAGGAGGGACTATGAACACATTTATTATTTTTCTATATAAATTGTTATGTGTTAAGATTTTATTAATAAAGCTCACCAAGAAGAGTATGAAAATGTTTAACATATAATAAAAAATATAACGGCTAACAAATATTATTATTATATACATACATACATATGTATATTACTTATAATGAAATAAAAGGATAAAGATTAGGTTCGTTAAATTGTGAATATTGCCTAGAGGCTAGAGATGGAATTTAAAATTGAATAACAAGAAAAAAAAAAAATTTGGGCCCGGGCCCGGCCCAAGCCCGGCCCTAGATATTGGGCCTAGGGCCAGGGCCTGGACTGGGCCTAGGTTTCCCTTCGGCAGGCCCGGCCCGGCCCGGCCCGGTTGGCAGCCCCACTGGCCCGGCCCCGGCCCGGCCCCACAGCAGGCCCGATGGGCTTGGGCTGGGGCGGCCCAAGCCCGGCCCTTTGACATCTCTAGAAGCGGCTATAGTAGTGATTGTGCGTGATTTTGTGGTTCAGTTGATTGGAGTTTATGAGAAGCTTGCTGTTTAGCCCCCGTTTACTCAAAAAGGAAATGAAAAGGGTAGTCTATAAGATCTCAGCTCCCTCTGTTTTTGGTGCCATCTGATGCAAGAGGAATGCCTAGTTATCTCCATATCGGGATCCTTTAAATTATCAAAGTGCCGGATTTCTAAATCCCCCTCGGAATTCCTTCGCAAATTTGCTTATTATGGTACAAGCTTAATGGCCTTGAGTACAAATCTCAAATTTTCTCTTCTCCGAGTTAAATTCTACATTAAATCTGACTTTAATGCCATCCAGAATATGAAAATCTTCTGAATGCTGATTGTTCACATTATTCGCAGAGGTCCTTGAAATCGTCTGTCATCTTCATTCAAGTCCTGCAAACACCCAACAACCTCATTGCGAATATTAGGACTCAAAGCGATCTTGTGCCTTATGGTGTAAGAAAATCGCTCCAAGCAAGCTCTGCACATCTTATATCCAGTTTATTGATACCGGGATGCTGCAAAGCCTAGTAATCATATGAAAGAACAAATTCATTCTTCAAAAGTCTGTATGATAGTATAAAGCTTCTGTACTTGTGTCTAGCTTCACTTGATAGTATAAAGTCTGCAAAAATCAGCATGTTACCTATGC
This sequence comes from Escallonia rubra, assembly GCA_033065855.1. Classification (NCBI taxonomy): domain Eukaryota; kingdom Viridiplantae; phylum Streptophyta; class Magnoliopsida; order Escalloniales; family Escalloniaceae; genus Escallonia; species Escallonia rubra. Next base: position 214,183 of record JAVXUO010000740.1, on the reverse strand, counting down.
CCGTCTCAACCGAAGCCAAGTTTCTAATAAGTTCCGGCAGCTTACAGGATCTACACATTTGAATAACCTGATCCCACGCTAGTGCTTCAAAAATTGCCATGGCTTATGCATGCCTTCGACACACAAGCCAAGGAAGCTGATGATTGCTTGGTCATCCTGCAAAACAGCTCCTATTTTGGCTTGATCCTTGCGCTAACGCATCCACTTGAAGTTGCAAGAACTGTGCTTTTGGCTTTGGTTTGAGCCTGTGTTATGTTTAGGTTGGTCATCAACCCGTGAGTTTAAGTGGTTGCTTGTAGAAGTTATTAGGCAATGGTTCCACGTTTGGTGGCCACCTGAACCAGTATGGGAATCTACAAGCAACCACTTAAACTCACGGGTTGATGACCAACCTAAACATAACACAGGCTCAAACCAAAGCCAAAAGCACAGTTCTTGCAACTTCAAGTGGATGCGTTAGCGCAAGATCCCTTCTATTAGGTTGGTCATCAATCCTAATAGAAGGGATCTATCCACTTTCTCATCAATAAATTCTTATCCTATGATCTCTTCATAGGATAGATCCCTTCTATTAGGATTTTATAGTACTGATTCAAAACTATCATTGATCTTTCAGTTCCGAATTGAATGACTTTCTATTCTCGGTAGTACATGTGTGGCCGTTCCATCACACTAATGCCTTCACCAAGTACTAAAAGCTAGAGAAACCTTTATCATCGAATGACATTCCAGTTGACAAATGCGACGTTATATGTCTAGGTCTCTAAACACTGAGTAAATATTGTGTGGTCTCGGACCATTGGTCCCAACCATTGTTGAACCGTTTTGGATGAGGAGGGCCGATGCGATAGGAGGAAGGTCTAAAGGAGACAGAAGGTTGTTATTTTATTTATACAACCATCCTAGATGGTTGGTCCAGTAGTCGCAGACCATCCAATATATTCTACTAAACACGGCCAAAACAAAAACTGAAAACAGACACGACACAGTTTTCCGATATGGCAAAGGTGATACTGTGATATTACTTGAATAGCTCGAGAAAATATCGCTTATAAAATTGATTCCAACTGCTTCAGCTCTGGGTCCAAGTTTCCAGGTTCTACATCTTCCGGCGTCAAGTATGCATCGGCTATAGCCTTACCCTTATCCAGTATTTCAGAAGGAACAGTTTGGAGGAGGCTGCAGAGAGGAAGAAAATCAGGAATTGCTTTATTTTTTATGCGAATATAACTAAAAAGTAACAACTGCGAAAGCAGAAAATCGGCATATGTCGTAGTGAACAATTTTATCAGGAACAAAGATATAAGGAAACCAACATCTCAAAGCCATTACCTGTCCAGTGCATCAATTGCAATACCGATCTTTGACTTCATTGATTTCACCGAGGCTTCTGGAGCATTTCTTGATGCACGTAAAAGCAAAGAATCAAGCTCCTCCAGGGCACTTCAAAGGAAAAAAGTAACTGGTATAAAACCTTGGTTTGACAACAATTAGAGTCAAAACAGTTAACTTGTGACTTCATGTGCATAAGAATCCGACTGGGTCATATTGGTCAGACAAGTCTTAACATATCAGAGGGGACGTTTGAAAAATTTCCAAACTTGTGTCATCTGTATATGGTTGAATTGAATAGCGGCCAGCCCTCTTAAAGCAGCTGCAAGTACAGATTGAAGGGCATCGTCCCTTCTTTTTCTCCTTTTCTTTTCGTTTTTTTTTTTTTCTCTTTTAACTGTAAAAAAAGGTGGTCATGCATTTCAAATATACTGAGAATACCAGCAATGGAAGAAAAAGAAATACTCAAGTTTAATTTTGCCTTCTTGAGTGGAACTCTAGTTGCTTAAAAGCTCAATCTGGACATTGACCTCATCATGAGAGCCATGGTCGGTGAATATCAAAATGCGAATGTGTTATATCACATTGATGGAAAACATGTGCAAAAGTGCGGCACCAGTAATGTGTGCTATTGCTTCTGCACAATGCGATCTATTGAAAGCAACTGCAGCAGAAATAATTTGTGGTCCTTGTTCCTCTCTTGATGCAAATGACTACTATACTAAAAAATACTAGTAGCATTTAACAATTGTGTTTTTGCCCCCAGGGTACTCAGTATTTGTGTTTTATCGCGATCCTGAGAAAGGCGTTTTGACGGCGATATGGTATTCCCTTCACATTGTGTAACCGTCCTCAACATGGACCGGACACGCAAGTGCTGGTTCATGCCAGATCATCAAACTTAAAAACAGCAGTACGCTATAAAAGTGTGTGGCTTTGTAACTACTCAGAATGATGCAGTATACGACTATATCGTCTCTGGTCTAAACAGAAAGAAAATAGGCAGTGAAAGTGATACCCGAGACATTGATCAACATCATTGAAAGCAGTTTTTTCATTTCCACCTTCAGATGCATATTGTGCTACCTGTAATCCAAAAAAATCCAAAGACAAGTGGATGCGCAAGATAAGATGGTGATGGTTGAGATGATCTCTGTTAATATGACCTCTACTAAAACTTTAATCTTCACAACGATATTAACTAGTGACAGAATTGTAATTTGTCAGAAAATTGAAAAAGACATGCTATGTTAATCTTCACAACGATATTGACATGCCTCAGAAACTATTGTTGAAGGTGAAATTCTATGGTCGACCTATTTCTATCTAGTCTGAGCAACACATCATGCTTTTGATGGTGTGCAAGAGTAGAGCTGTGTTTAGAAGGATGTGACACCTCGTTGGGGCAAGGGGTTCTGGTCCAAGTATCTCCTTAAAAGAGATAAAAAGGACCAAGCTTCTGTTATATTTATGGCATTGAGAACTCTAAAGGCTAAGACATTTTTGCTTGGTGATCAGTAATATATGGTTTCTCAGTCCTTCATCACTAGCCTTCTTCAGATCGCACTTATCTCAGACGATTCTCTGTCTTCACATCGGGAAAACCTCAGATGCGCCCAGTAGACTTACCAGTATGTTCTGTAGTTTCCCTTTTCACTAGAAGGAGTTGATCTTAATCAACAGAGTAAGGGTCTGTTTGAAATCACTTCTAGTTTTGGTTTTCTGTTTCCAAAAAAAGAAAAATTCAAAATCAGTTTAGTTTTTATTTTTTATAAAAACAAATGGGTGTTTGATTATCCAGTTTTTATTTTGAGTTTTTTCTTTGGTGGTGGTTGCGGTGGCGGTGGTGGGGCGTGGCCGGCCGGCCGCTGTGACAGGCGACGATGGCCGGCGGCCACCGCCGCCGGCTGTGGCGGTGGGGGGGTGGTGGTCTCAAACCAAAAACAAAAACTGAAAACCCAAAACTCCAAAATGGGAAGTTTTCAAAAACAGCCCAGTTTTAAAAACTGGTTTTCAAAAAAAGAAAAAACTGTGTGCCAAACGCATTTTTTTCTCCAGTTTACAAAACTGGAGAAAAAACTGAAAACCAAATGGTTTTCAAACAGGTTCTAAGTGTAACCTTTTCATTTGCCATAAGCCAAGATTTATCAAAGTATGCCAGCTACAACTGCATCATTGTGTAAAAGTGCAGCACTTGGATCTTAGAACAAAGTTGAGTTACTGACGATGATGTACTCGTGTTCCATGGAAAAAATCTCCTGTTTTTTTTTTTTCCATCAGTTCTCACGAAGTCCTTATTAACCCATTTTAATTTTATTTCTTCAATACCTACTAAACTCTCTCATACTTTACGTTACTCTTATGGCAATGGCAGGCCTGTTTCAGCTGGGGTTCTATGAACCCCAATTGAGGAAGTCTCCCAACAAATAGTCGAAATGTAACATGTTGAAAGCTAAACAATAATTTAATACCCACATCAAACTTGTCACTAGTGCTGTTAAGTCGTTCTAAGACGCTACTAAAAACTTTCGCCACAATGTATAGAGACTTATATTTCAAGACCAATGGGCAATGGCTCTAAAAAGCTCTCTTATAAATCGGTTGAAGCAATACCCTTTTTCTTCAACATTCAATACAAAAGGATTTATCTTGCCATCAGTAATTCAACATAATAAAGTCATGAAATCCTGGACTTACTGCTCGGATGTTTATGCGAAGAGATGCCGCAGGACCAGCACGTAATAGATTCCGGCAGGCAGCATATTGAGGTTGATCAACTTCCAGGGTTTTTCCTATATTAAAACATATAGTTCATGGAAATGTCATGTGACATGGTTCTAGTCTCCAAAATTCCTACGTAAACCTGCGTTCCTTTGTAGTGAAGCCAAAATGAAAGAAACAGTTACAGGGTCTTGGAGAGCAAGCACATAAACAAATAATGCATCATCTTCAAATAGAAAAGACAGAAAAAGAATTTAAGACTGGAGTGATTTGGTCAGATTCATGATAGCAAAATCACCAGATTGTTATCGTCAATGCTATACCTGCGTGTATTCCTTGGACTGGGAGTATTTACAACTTGATTCTCAATTAGACGCATCTTGGAGAAAGGAGAGATGCTTTGAAGGAAGGGAACGAGATTGTCCTTCAGGTGTCAAAGGAGCCTTAAAGAAGTATCCTTCTATAGCATCTTGTTTTCTTGGTATTGCAACGACAAGGAATCATAAGATTCGTGGGCTATTAAGCTGCATCATCATGTGTAGGTATAAATAAGGCCATAAAGTTGCAGTTAAGTGACAAGATAATGTCAACTGGATTGCATGGTCTTGGGGATCTTCTATTTTGATTGTTAACTGAATACAGGTTGGTCAACTTTCTATCAAGAACTGACATGAACTATGTGAATCGTTTGAGTTATCAGTTGTGGTTTCTTATTCTTCTTTTGGTTACATAGCATCTTTGTATGTACACTACATTTTGGATCAAAAGTTCCACCCTTGAATGTCAAGATCTAACCGGCAAATTTACTGTCTGAAACAGGAAAACCTATGATGCCAAGGAAGTGGGTTTGTAGATCACATGGAGGCGCCACAAATGATACAGTCCAAGTTAGCTGTCAAGTGTTCAGTAGTTGGATAGAGCAAGGGCAGAGACCAAGGCTTCCCAAAAGAGCCTAAGGAGTGGCAATGTTGCAAGGGCGAGGGCTGCGGTGCATGAGGTCCGACAGTCGACAGTCCAAGCTAAGGTCCAAGAGTCATGGTCCCAATGTCAAGGTCCAAGCTAGGGTAAGTCAGAGTCCAAGTCCAAGAGCTTTCTCTCTCTAAGATCTCTAGTTCTGGAATCCTAGAGTGAGAAAGTGAGTTTTTGCAAAATGGGTTCCAATCTCTAAAATAAAATCTAAAGTCCACTATTTATAGGCAAAGATATGCCCTTGTTATCAAGCGACATGTGGCATCCCCCTGGGAATGACACCTCACCGGGGGGGGCACAAATACCGATGCTCCTCGAACTATCGGATCGGATATTCGCCCTACCTTCCCCGCACAGCTTCACTATGTCTGTCTAACAGAGTCACACAGCGACGGTGTGGCCAGAGAACGCCCTTGATCTAGTCACCAGTCTAAAGTCCTTACTAAGTCCGACGAGGGCGTCAAGAGATGCAAGGAACCTGACAGTGGTGGGGGAGGGTACCTATGGCTTACTGTAAGGTAGACTAGGCATGATGTCCTCCGGAAACCTGCTCCCGTCTCGGACTGACCTGGGGGTCATGATCTTGGTGATCACCGGTAATATGAGAGGTCACAATTCAAGCATGCATAGTGTCGTGCGAGTCACCTAAGGCAAAGATAGTGTCTCGGAGAATGAACCTATCCCGTTGCGAAGGTCCTCATGCCGGAGCCCTACGAGCGGACCCCCTCAAGATGCTACACACTCCTGAGAGTGGGTCGAAGCCAGGTGCAAAGCGGTAGGGGGATGTGTACGGTGCCGGGGGCATGCTCGATGAAGATAGCGTGGCGGCGCGGTGAAGGGGGGGCGCCTTTGGCACAGTGATAGCGCATGGGCGCAGCCGTACGTAATGCGCAGACGACACTCGGGATTAGTCGGTCGTCACAACGCTCAGGCGCCACGATGGGTGTCGTACCAGGGGCAAGGTAAAGCGGACATGTTTCTCGGGCGCGGTCGATCGCTAGGGCGCTCGAGCGTGGTCACGGAATGTACGGGGGGCGCATAACAGGGATACAGCATTCAGGCCCAATCGAATGTCACGTTGATGGAGGTTACAGAACGAGGAATAGGCATTCCAAAGGAGAGGAGACGTGTGAGCCCCCAAGGGGGGCAAGGAGAGGGAGAACTTTGAGGGCAAGGAGGGGAAGGACCCCCAAGGGGCTCAGCCCAACCCCCAAAGTGGGGTGCAGGTCGACCCCTAAAGAGGGGCTTCGGCCGACCCCTTAAGGGGCGCGCAGGCCAACCCCTAAAGGCGAGCTTTGGCTGACTCGTAGAGGGGGGCTCAGACCGACCACTTAGTCAGGCGGTGCGCCGTCCATTCCTTTGTCTAATGGAGGAGGTATGCTGAATCCAACACTAAAGAGAATTTTACGGAGAAGAAGGCGGAGCGCACGTGACACGGGCGTGTGCTTCAGGTTGACCGGCTTGAAAGCGTTGAACTTTGACAGTCGAAAAATTGTTGACTTATCGTGAAAAGTGGGGCCCAACGAGCGGTCAAAAGGGGGCGGCCAAGACGGGCTAGCAACAACCTATCTCATTTGACAGCTAATACAACACTGGCAAAGAATCCACCAATTGTGTGAAGTTGTATAAGCATTTGTCTCAAGTATTGATAACTAAGTCCCACCCTGCAAGGTAAAAATCTAACCGGCAAATTTATCTATCAAAAAGGTGGACCTGTCTACTTTGACAGTATATACAACACTGCAAGGAAATCCAAAAATTTAGTTGTATAAGCATGAGTAGGAATAGATCCTTATTTTCTGCTAAAAATTCCCTTCTGATAATCAAGTACAGACTACTGATTAGTATCAAAACCACATAATCTTGAGTCTTGTAAAGCATGAAATCTTGAAAACACTTGGGTCTGATGCAGCAGGGAAGCGCGAAGGGAAAGCGGTGGCCGTTACCTAATTCTTTAATCTGTACCTCAGTCAATATGATGGCGGGCACATAAGCCTCCAGCGGATCAAGCTTCTTTCTGCTCAAAACATTTCCGATCCACAATTAGCAAGGACATATAGTATAACACCATAAAGCTAAATTTTAACCCAATAAGCCACTTGCAAGAGCTCAAATGGGTATATCACTGTACATTATTGCCGATAAAAAGACGTATCTGAATTAATTTATCTATTAAATTTTGAATCGAAGTATCTCAGGGCAGATACAGCTATACAAAAAACAAACCTTCATGTCGTTTCATATTTTTCCTTCCGGTCAGCAACAAGCAAATTGTTAAAAATCAAAGTAAAAGGAGTAAAACCCAAGATTCCCAGTGGCTACCTTTTCACATACTTGTCCATGCCACCAGCTATAGCATCTGCAGAAACACAAGCTCAAGCAAATCAACTCCCGTAGTGCTCAAGTGAGCCCGAACAAACGAGTGGTTGAATGCACGTTAGTGGAAAAGAGGGCGTACATTTAGGGACAGAGAGCAAGTGGAGAAGCAGTAGAGAGATGGAGATTGATCGTCGAGTCTCTTGCCGCTGGTGGGGGAACAAGGCGCATTGAACAGTGAAGTTTTGCTGCTTGACTTTTGACGCAGAGTTAGGGGCCTGGAGGGCAATGGATGTGGAAGTGAAGCGGCCCGTAGAGCTCAAATGGGCAGCGATGGCGGTTGAAGTGGCCATTGTTACAGTAGTATATCACTGGTTTTCACACCTTTTATGAGGCTCGCCGTCAGTGAAAGGGAGAAAGGGGAGAGGATGCGGATGTCTTATCCATTTTCTCTCACTGCCATGTCCCCACTTCTGTGATGGTTAAAATCCTTTTTTCTTTCAATTTGTCTTCTTTAAAATATAATTTCCTATAACGTTTATTAAAAAAAATTGTGGACAAATTTGTAACTTCTTGTACCCCTAGTCCACCTTGGCAGCCACGTCAGCTCGTTCGCTCTCTTCACCGACCCTCCACATCAGCTGAATCCCTCTCCTCTTCCACCTTGGTCTTTCCATCCAATCCTTATTGGTGGTGGTGTTTGTGTTTAGGGCGAGAGAGCGAGGAGAGAGGAGAAAGATAATGTAGATATCCAGCGGACGGTGGATTGAGAGTAGGAAGTTACATTTTATCCGTGTAACTTTCATAGAACATCAGTAGTTGTTGAAGAAATTTAGCAAGACGACTGTCAAATTCAGCGAAGAGAGCACCAAATTAGTACTTTAAGCTGTTTGGGAGCCAAAACTAAAACAACAAGGTGATTGGCGCGCACGTCACCGGAGTATGACATTTAATGCACAAATGATTCTATAAGTCTTATCATTTGTTAAATTCACCTTCTTGACCCGGATGATACGTTGTAAAATAATCTTCCGCCTCCGTTAAACCTTCCTTTTGATTCTAAACGGCCTTGGTGATTAAAACCCGAGACCATGCACTATTTGCTTGTATTTTGAATACCCTTAAATCATGTGATGGAACCATAGTTACGAAACTCCGCTCAGACGTCAGTCGAAGTAGTGGAACCATGTCAATGAATCCATCTATCCCTAATTTAACCATAACATCAATGAGTACATAATTTACCGTCATCTCATCTCGAATCAAGAGTTCAACAGTCCCATATTTTAACCAAAAGAATCCGGAATACTACGGCAATAACACGGGAGGAGGGGGGCTCTTGAAAGATCTAAGTATTGTTGATGCAAATATGGGACTGTTGAACTCTTGATTGGAGATGAGATGACGGTCTATAGGCTGCTCTGTATAGAAGAAATTGGCAATCTCTAAATATGATATACTTTCTCCTTAATCAATTGAAACCTGACTTGAATCTCAAAGATCTCAATTTTAAACTAATGAAATTTTGGATTCAGTCCTGCGATTCGCCATTTTAGTGGATTATGACAATTTTTTAGAGTTTAGGAAGTCAGTAAATAGTAGAGCTAGTATATTTGTGCCGATTGGTAAACCTCTGAAGCAGTTTAGCATAACTGTGGCATGAAAAATTACTGGACTTGTGGTGGTTTCCTTAGCCATGAAGATCAATGTCATAAGTTCATAAGTGGGCAAGAGGAAAAATAAAAGAACTCCGAGTACTAAAGAAGAACAAAGGCTAGGCATGATTACATTTTATGTAACAAGCTTGACATGATTGTTCTAACTAGAGGGGGGGAATTCCAGAGTAATTTGTAACTAGTTTTGTTCAGGGGTATTTTGGTCTATCAAAATATTTATTGAGTACAATAACAATTACAAAATTGGTAGTGACAATAAGATAATCAAAATTTTATTTTTACCTTTTTAAAGGAGTTCTCATACAAATTTTTATTGTTAGAAATGAACTTGAATAATAATTGGCATCTTGGCGTCCTTGGAAAGATTGTTTGACAATTTTTCTTGCTTAATATTTTGGGTAAACTAGACCAAGATAACTTTTCTTTTCGTTTTAATGATTTTTTTTTTTTGGGTGTAAATTCTTAAGATTGATCTAGTAAATACAAATGTTGTTTTTACTCATTGTTTTTTTTTCTAACTAAACTCATCAAACAATACTTGGACAAGTTATTCAGTGTCGTTCAAGTTCAATTCAGTATTTATATAGATCAAAATTTACTATGTTAGAAGTTTGCAAGCAGTCAGAGGAAAAATTAGGCATAGCATTAGCCTATTTTCGCGAAAGCCTGATCCGTGCAGGCTGAACAAGCTTCTCGAAACCACGTCCATAGCTTGAGCTTGACAGTCTCTTTCTCAATGGTAGTGAACCTCTCTCTGCTGTGCTTGTTGGTATGGGAAGAAAAGTCGTCCTTGACCCCCTTTACTTGGTGCTTTTTCTTTAGTTTCATGTCCGCCTTGCTTGCCATAGCCTTTATAAACCCACTGCTTTCAAAGGAATAGAGCAAGTACTGCCGCTGACTCTAAGTCATTTGTCATCATCTTGCTATTTCACTCGTTATTTGTTGCTAAAAGGTCAGTGATTGCCACCAAAATTTACTTGTGGCGACAAAAAAAAAAATAGTAATTGTATAACTTGGGAGCTACTGAAATGACAACTACACCCTTGTTGTGGGCAATTTGGTAGTTAAGTCCAGACTGAGTGGCAAAAGTTAGCAGTGGCGCTTAGGTGATTACTCCCCAGTACAGTTGGTGGGTGCCCAATCAAGTAAACCGCCAGGAGAAGTAGACACATAAACAGCAAGCGAACGGCAGGCAGGCACCCACCGACCATTTCCTTGGAAATTTCTCAAGACACAATGGCGATACTTCCTCTGTGCCTCCTTGTATGTACACTGTTCGTCTCTGCTTCTGCCGTTGTTCAGAGTAAGTTTGCCCGCTTTGTCTCTGCAAATTACTTCCTAGTGTTTATCTAGCTTCCATTACAGATTTGAATGTAGATGGCCACAATCTTGCAATGATCTAACTCGTGAATGCGTGTAGATGCTGACTACACTCATGGGTATGACCCTTTTTTCAGTAGTGCAGTCACTAACTTCAGTAGTGTTTGATAACGTTCCCGCATTCTCCATTCTCCATTGCTTCAGTACACATTGGGATGGACTATGTCTTATGTACCTTCCTGCTTTGAGCTGGGACATATGATTCTGGTTGGATCCGAATCCCTTTTCAAATTGAATGTATATTTTGGCCTGAATAACTGAACTCAACCAACCCTTAGTCGGACTTATTGGGTTGCTTTAATGGATCCTTTATGTCCGCAAGTTCGTTTCTAGATGATACATTTTGAAAGATCCATGTTTAGGAGGCATCAGAATAAGCTGCCCGTCAATGGTCTTGAAATAATTTCGCCTAGATCTATGTTTAGTTGGGTCATGTTGTGGGTACTTACCCTTTTGGGTTCATCTGCAGAACAGACATGAATCCTGTATTACACTCGTCCATCTTTGATCTGTGCAGAATATACGTTCCACATTCAACTTCTTTCATTCCTAGCTAGAGAGGAAATCCAGACATGGCTAGGCCTACCTGAACAATTTTATTTAGATATTGCAAATTGTGATACCTCAAGGAGTCTGTCGCCTTGATTTTTGGATGAAGAGCAGTTTTGCTTAGGAATAGATGTGATACCAAAATTAGAAGAGGTTTCATTTGCATTTGCCACCTTATTGTTTCAACAGTTTTCCTCTCGTTATAGGTTATACCAGGGGCGGATCCAGAATGTTCAACCGGGGGGGACCAAAATGTCATAAAAAGAAAATTAACGGCTAACATAAAGAATTCGCGTCACGATTGAATACGTTAAATGCAAAATAGATTGCTCAATTTGACTAATAATCGTATAATTTAACTATTTATAATGATTTATTTAACTTGTAAAGTTAGTCAACAACAAACTGCTAATCTTGCATGAAAGAAATTTTGCTCGTATACAATATGTATTATTAGTGCGATTATCAATTGTATGATGACAATAGTCACGTATAAGTTAACATACTATAAGAATTTAAATTAAAAAAGAAAAAAAGGAACTAACCTTGATATATTAATGTTTACTTTAAAATCTGTAAATTTAGAATTTGGAAGAATGAAGATGGACAAGGGAACGAAAAAGATAAAAGATTACGACGGCTGGTGGCACAAAAAGTAAAAAACATTACAAAATGAAATCTAATACATTTAATATTTAAAATGGTGGCATGTTAGTAAATATTTGAAACATAACTACCTATTATTTAAAACAACTAAAAAAAAATTCTCAAACTTTTGGTGTGTGGGGGGGGGGGGGGGACCATGGCCCCCCCTGGTCATGCTTGGGCTCCGCCCCTGGGTTATACATTAAGTGATATCACTCGTATCAGTGAAATGGCTTTGACTGGCATGGCAATCCAATCTTAAAACAAGTTGTAAGAAGGGCTGCCCTTCTTACTTTCTTTGCAAATATGTATCTTTGATTGGATGGATGGAATCTCTACGTTTATTCCACTAGAAAGTTGGATTTTCAAACCTCCCTAAGAGATTCCCACTCCAGAATTGAACCAAACCATTTAAACCTGTCCTCCCACGAAAATTGTCAATTTGGAGTGAGATCATCATTTCCCTATGAAAACCGGTATATTTCAAAGCTGAAGCTTTAGAAAACAGACTCAGTACCGGAAACTGAGCCTCCAAGATTGAAGAACGTACTGCACGTAAACGAGGGAAAATCAAGTCGTCTTATAGAATAACTGATAAGCATTTTTTTCACAGTGATTTCCGTCATTGAAGCTTAAGGAACACTTGAGACTGAACCTCGTAGATCTCTAGAAAAGGCACGTATAAAGCACAGAAGGACTTGAAGATACTGTTGAAATATGAATCCACATTGAAGAAATAATAACTAAACGATGATAGTTGAATGGTTTTGAGTTAGATTCTCTCACAGGTATACAATGATAGTTGAATGGTGGGATCAAGGTTTTCTCTTATAGCATTAAGAGTTGCCATGTCCTTAGACAGCTTGGGAGGTGTTAAATCATCCACCAGGTTTTCTTCACTTTATATTTTAGGTTATGTCCAATGTCCATATCAAATTATGTCTATGATATACTTACTCTCAGTGTTTGTGCTCTCCTGTTTTTGACATTGCTCGCAAGAAAGAGCAGTTGTGCCTGAAATTTACTTGGACCTCTCTCTCTCTCTCAAACACACACATACACTCAAGTACGCACAAACAAACATGTTTTACCTTCTTCTTCTTCTTTTTTTCCAATTTTCCACCGAATAAAAAAAACTCGTCTTTTATTTTTGTCTAATTTTCACATGTGTGCTCCTTCTAAACAACATTGTACCACTTTTGATCAAAGTTAGGCGAAAAGATCTGTGCAGAATATACGTTCCACATTCAACTTCTTTCATTCCTAGCTAGAGAGGAAATCTAGACATGGCTAGGCCTACCGGAACAATGTAATTTAGATAATGCAGACTGTGATACCTCAAGGAGTCTGTCACCTTGATTTTGGATAAAGAGCAGTTTTGCTTAGGAATAGTTGTGATACCAAAATTAGAAGAGGTTTCATTTGCATCTGCCACCTCATTGTTCCAACAGTTTTCTACTAATTTAACAGTTTTCCCTCTCGTTATAGGTTATACATTACGTGATATCACTCATATTAGTGAAATGGCTTTGACTGGCATGGCAATCCAATCATAAAATAAATTGTAAGAAGGGCTGCCCTTCTCACTTTCTTTGCAAATATGTATCTTTGATTGGATGGATGAAATCTCTACGTTTATTCCACTAGAAAGTTGGATTTTCAAACCTCCCTAAGAGAGGAGAATTGATATTCCCACTCCAGAATTGAACCAAACCATTTAAACCTGTCCTCACATGAATATTGTCAATTTGGGATCATCATTTCCCTAGGAAAACCGGTATATTTCAAAGCTGGAGCTTTAGAAAACAGATGCAGTACCGGAAACAGAGCCTCCAAGATTAGAGAATGTACTGCACGTAAACGAGGGAAAATCAAGTCTTCTTATAGAATAACTGATAAGCATTTTACCCAGTTGAAGCTTAAGGAACACTCGAGACTGAACCTCCTAGATCTCTAGAAAAGGCACGTATAAAGCACAGAAGGACTTGACGTACCGTTGAAATATGAATCCACATCGAAGAAATAATAACTAAACGATGATAGTTGAATGGTTTTGAGTTAGATGCTTTAACAGGTATACAATGATAGTTGAATGGTTGGACCAGGGTTTTGTCTTTTAGCATTAAGAGTTGCCATGTCCTTAAACAGCTTGGGAGGTGTTAAATCATCCGCCAGGTTTTCTTCACTTTGCGCTTATATTTTAGGTTATGTCCATGGTATACTTACTCTCAGTGTGTGTGCACTCCTGTTTTTGACATTGCTCGCAAACAAGAGCAACTGTGCCTGAAATTTACTTGGACCTCTCTCTCTCTCAAACACACACATACACTCAAGAACGCACAAACAAACATGCTTTACTTTTCTTTTCTTTTCTTTTTTCCCAATTTTCCACCAAATAAAAAAAGCTCGTCTTTTATTTTTGTCTAATTTTCACATGTGTGCTCCTTCTAAACAACATTGTACCACTTTTGATCAAAGTTAGTATCAGTTGTGCTTATCTCCAATAGAGTTACTTTTTCTAGTGTGAGTATACATTGTGCTGCTCTCTAACAAAATTACCTTTCTCATTCTGATAAATACAGATAAAGTGACAAATAACCCAGCAGACCAGCTGGTAGCTTTGGTTAACGATAATAGAACTGCACATAATGCATCATCAGGCCTCTACGACAACCCGGGCTTGGCATGCATAGCTTTGCAGTACATAAAGGCATACCAAGGTAGTTGTGGAGAAGTGGGAGGACCCAATGCCAAGAAGCCCGCCGAATCTGAGTTCGCTGAAACTTTTGCCCCAAACTGTGGTGTTCTGGCGTCATCACTTTCACCGATCACTGGGCGTCTACTCGGATGCCAGTCCAAATATGTCCAGCCTAAAGTAGCATTCTCAGAAATTCTTATGAAAGATAGCAAGGGCTTGGAGATACTCCAGAGTAAGAATCACTCTGAGGTGGGTGCTGCCGCGAGTAGCTCTGACGGCGGGTCTCCCTATTTCTGGTGTGTTCTTTTCAGCAGCGGCAAAGGTAATAGCAGCTTCTCCTTGGAGGGAGGTGTGGCTAAGATATCTCGACCAGGATGCTTTAGTGGTGCCAATGATGACTGTAGTGGGGCAGGTGCTTCATCGCGGATCCCTCGACTTTGGCCAATTGCTGCTGGAGCTCTGATTGCAGTGGACGTCATTTTCGGTTTATAGTCACACCCTGATGGAACAAGTAATCTTTTAGTTTGATTTTTTGGGCCATATCTGTTGTATTCATTGAGCATGCCTTCTTAATTAGGTGGCTTACGTGTCGTATGTCCATTCCTTAAATCCAGAATCAAGGCCAAAGATTTCAAATAATTCTTCTTTATTGTTTCTTATATGACCCTCTCGAGATATACGGGGGAGAACCTCAGGACCTTAAATCAAAGTGATAAACAATTCGTTGCTACTAGTGTGTATCGTCGCAATCTTCAAAGGGGAGAATGTGATAGCTATGGGATCTTTTGATACATAGACAGTATGTTCTATCGTCTTCAAAATCCTTTGAAGGAGACGAAGGATGTTTGATGGAAGTTCATGAAAACTCCAAAGGGTGTTAGCTCATTTGAAACACTTTGTTAAGAGCATACAAGAATGCTCCCTGTAAAGGCAAAAGCCTTCGAAACATTATGTCCTCCCAAAGACAGAAGTAATAACCTTATTTGTTACACTATCCCCAGTTAGGGTTGTGATAGAACTCTCTAGCTAGCTAGGTGAGCATTGACTTTCTTATGAAAAAGCTGTGTGCTGATGGCCTCACAGAAGTTTGCTCTAAATTCCCGTTTGCGGAACTCTGTCTACGCTGTAGGATTCTCTAAGGTCCTTCCATGAATGAGTTTGACTCGACTTATCCTCCTACTTTAGGAGCAACCGAGCAAGTCCATTCAGGATAATGCTAAAGAGCTGACAGCGTGAACTAATGTACTGTCACCATTAAAACTTGGATGTTGCATCTAGTGGTGGCTTACACCGAAGAGAATTTGGAACGATTTGGCCTAGCAAGACTGATATGTCCCAAAACCGTCATCAAGAAATTAAAGAACGGCCTACGGAGAGACCCTACTCAGGGCCTCTTCATCCCGAGGCAAGTTAGTGACTGATATAAAGCTATCAAATCTAAGGCAACAATGACTAATTGACGTGTGGTCAGTTCTAAGCAAAGAAGGGACACATGACTTTGTTGACACATGACATAGAAGTTTAACGGTGCAACGTGTGAGAAGAGATGTAAAAATGTGACAAAGGTTAAATAAAAACTTAGGCAAGAATGTAAAACGAGACCATATCTAGTCTAAACACGCGGCTAGGTCAGATCAAATCAAGGAATCTTAGCGTAAATGTGAAGGTAAATCAGGCATGCCTGAATGCGTGCAGCTCCAGACCAGTTTGACTTGAGGCTAATGTTTATAACCCTAACTATAAAAGTTATATATGTGGTGTCATTTAATCCTTTTCAAGACTATACACAAGCTAACTCTTAGTTTTCACCAGCACAACTCTATGCTCTATTTATCCTGAGTAAACAAATTTATCATAGATACATCAAACAACTGTTTAGCTCACTTAAATAGTCACCAAAGTGTATTTCATCCTTGAATCAGAGCTTGTGTACTCTCATAACGTTATCAATTTACATCCATTGATCTTTATAGACATAACAAAGGTAAATTATCTATGTTCGATGTACTTTTATACTTGGTTTGATTAGGAGTAGAAGTAGATTAGGTACGAGTATTAGTAATTCAAATAGCACTCAAAAAATCCTAAGAGAATATTGATTAGTAGTAGGAGTAGATTATGCGAAAAGAACTTAGAGAATATTTTTTCAAGTCCTCTCAAATCGTTTGCTTATTAAGTCAGAAGACACATCCCTCAAACTCCAGACCTATTTATTGAGAAACGTGTTTAAACGTGATTCTATCAAAATTTGACACGCCCACATACTATAAACAATATAAAATCCATCCATAGGTACTGCGGAGCGTTTAACCAAGCAAACAAGTAGCTGTGGATTTCAAAGAGTTTCCTAATAAAAGTTCCATCCATCTCAAGGGAAAAAAATAAAAATAAGGCATCGTTATGAAATGTCAAAGGCTGCTACAAGAACTTCAGTGGTGGGAACTGTTGAACCTACCCATCATTGTGCACAACTTGACCACATGATGATCATGTCATCTTTAGATATTAGAAAGAAAGGGCCTGCTCCATTTAGTTTCTCCATTTTTTTCTGTCACTTCCCATATTTCAATAATAAACTCAATTGCACTATGATTAGGTGGACCACGGACATGAAAATGGAAAAGGCTAAATTACATTCGATAATTGGCACTTCTTTACAATTATGCTTGAGTATCAACTTGCCCACCGCCGCATTGATCCACAACTTTCTACTGATTCTTCCACCACGAACATAAATCTCAAACCCCCGACCATGGATCCCATCACCCCCAAATCGATCCCACCACCACCAAGACCCAGTGTTATTAAAGGCGCAGGCGCACCTAAGGCGTAAAAGGTCCCCAGAGCCTAGGCGCAAGGCGCAAGCGCTCCTTTTCGAAGCAAGGCGCAATATTAAAATATATAAAAATAAATAAATAAAAGTGCATTAAATAAAAAAATTAGGTAAAAAAAATTTAGAACATGACAATTAACAAACTTCTAAACATTAGAGAAAGTTTCAAATACCAACATTCTAATTTAACAAGCTTCCAACAATAAAAATAAATTCTGCTTTTAAAAATAAGATCGATCTCAATGGGAATGGGCATAATACGGGGACTAAAAATTCAAATCTTTTCTCAAGACTGAGCTTTGGCCTTATGAACAATATAAAGTGAAGCTAACAAATCAGTTAGGTCTCCTAATTTAGCCATGTGTGCTCTGTCTTCAACAACTTTCACAGAAAGGTTAACGTAGTTGGTGAGCAATTAGCGATAAAAAGTGTTTTATCGCTAACAAATTAGTTAGGTTTTATATTTTAGTCTTAAAAAAAAGTGTTTTGACTTGGTAAAGACAAAAAGGGTAAAAATACTAAAAGAGAAATCAACAGTTCACGTGAAGACAAGAAGCCAAATCGAACGGTTACACATCGTGCGCCTAGCTTTGCGCCTCCCGCCCCGCTATGCGCCTAGCGCCTGGGCGCACAAGGCGCGCGCCTTATTGAAGGCGCTGCGCCTAGGCCTAGGCGAGGCGCGCTTTGTGCGCCTAGGCGCGCCTTGCGCCTAGGCGCGCCTTGCGCCTAGGCGCGCCTTTTATAACACTGCCAAGACCCCACGACAAAAGATCCCCACCACCAACCAACCTACCACTGCCTCGGACCTTCCAACAACGCACAACACATTATCTCTCTTCTCGCGTTCCAACACCCTCGTAACTAACCCACCACCGTAATTACCATTGTTCAACACCCAAAACCTACCATCGCCACTGCCACCTTCCAACACCCCCCACTAACCAAGTTCGCAACCACCACCAACACTGGCTTTAAAAGTGTTGTGGATTGCAAAAGGAGGTCGTTTACCACTTATATGATTTCCCCGATAATCTTTTTCCTATTCAACAGTTTTTATGAGTGTCGTTGTCCAATTAGATTAAGTCCTTATATTAACCATGTCATGAAATTTGTTGGCCTCCAAGGGTTGGCGTATCTTTGTTATTAAAGGGTTGTAGCTCTCTGAACATAATTGTCTTCTGATGTATAAGATGCCTCTCTCTTTGATATTGTGTTTTGTATTCGTGGTAGGTCTTCGTAACTAGACCTTGTGGGGAATTAAAGCCATCGTTGTCAAGCTAAAACAAAATCTAATAGTGTTATCCTATTGTCCCACCCAGATTGAGTCATATCTACCTATAAGCTTCCATCCTGTGTCAGGTAGAGACGTAAAGATCTAGAGGAACCTATATTTCTTCAAAAGCATACAAAACTGTAAGTCCTAAAAACAAGTGTAAAGAATAGTCACCATTAACAAACTTATTATCGTCAAAATACCACGAGGAGACCTAGGGTTTACACTTGATAGCTTTGGCATATTTTGGCAATCACAGGTGAGGTTGTTGGGTATGGGGTTAATCTGCCTCTAGCACTAGATAGTTTTTCTTAACTCGGTAAGTAATTGACCACCTTGACCAATGTCGTAGTAAAAGCATCGTGGTTCTCTCATGGATAAAATGAAAAAAAACACAAACGGTATCCCTCAATGATACGTTTGAACCTTAAAAATACAACATTTACTCCTTAATTCACTCTTAAGACCACATCAAATCACTTTCATTTGATTCATCTTCGTGAACCTCGATCACAAAATTGTAGTATGTTGAGTCCAAGTTCGATGAACCAGATGTATCTAACCTTTAAGAATCAGATCCCCCAAAATTTTGAGGTAATATTTTTCATTTTGAGAAGATGATGGGAATCTCAAGGTCTCTTTTATCCTCGAACATTGTGCCATTCGACACTATGGTTAGGTTCTTTATTTTCTTTTTATGTTTTTTTTCCTTAGTTGAACTTAGCGGTTGTTGATGTTCATTTCCAAACCCTAGCTATTGACAATATATTTTGACTAATTGTAATCTACATAAGGAACTTCTATTATGCAAGTTCGACCTTGTCATTGACCAGTTACATTGTAGCGACTGTGCTACATAATGAGCAGTCCGTTCATAATATATCAATATCTCAAGTGGTGAATCTTAGCTATTGTGAGAAGTATCCAACCCAATTTGAAACACAAATAGAATTCAACTGATTCCCAAAGTCAACCGAAGATGCACAAACGACGTGCACAAGGTGGCTTCGGACACAGAGACTTAAATGCACCTACAAGGTCATAAACTTCTCACTCCCCAGATACTTAAACACACGACAAGGTCATAAACTTCACTCCTAGTTTGCTTCTAGGATTCCTTTATCATGCAGATAACTATATGTGCTAGTTTACTCTTGGGTTAATTACACTTATGTCCCTGAGGTTATAGGGTAATTACACGCGTGTCCATAAGTTTGGAAAATAGGCACTTATGTCCTTTGACCTAACGGAATACAAGAATACATAACGGTTTAGAAGAAATGACCGTATTGCCCATGACTCCAAATGTAATTTATTGAAATGCCACCCATCTCAATTCAAACCAATCTTCCTATTACACTAAGGATCCACAGGCCACCAGGTACCACCTCCTCCACCTGCAAGACCCTTCAAGATCTCACCTACGGTCAGATCTAAGGTACCACCTCCGGTGGCTTGAAGCGGTGGATCGCGACAGTGGGTCGTCGTGGTATGCGGTGTTGGGATGGTGCGTAGGTGGTGTTGAGGAATGACGGTGGTGCGATTGGGGTCCCGGCGGCATGTCACGGTGGCTTGTCGAGGCAGAGGCTCGTGGTGGGGCATCGCGACAGTGGCTCGCAGCGCGGGTGTTGAGGAATGACGGTGGTGCGATTGGGGTCCCGGCGGCATGTCGCGGTGGCTTGTCGAGGCAGAGGCTCGTGGTGGGGCATCGCGACAGTGGCTCGCAGCGCGGGTGTTGAAGGAGGATTAGGGTCACAACTATGGAAGATGGATTTGAGGGAGGATTGAGTCGGGGCTTTTGCGGCGGTGCGGGTGAACGGGGCTGCCCTGTGTGGTTGAGGCTGCGGCGGGGTAAACGGCGCTGCTGTGAGTTGTTAAGGTCGCCGGCGGCGGGGTGGGGGAGTGAGGTGTCGGCGCCGGGGTGGGGAATGAAGGCTGTGTGAAACCCTAATCCTAAATTAGGCTTTGGCAACCCTTGAAACCCTAATTTGAAAATCCTAACCCTAAATTAGGCTTTGAAAACATAATTTGAAAACCCTAATTCTAAATTTAGTGAAAACCTAAGTTGAAAACCCTAAGTTTCAAGAATATTAGGATTTCAAACACTAATTTTTAAAATTAGGGTTTCAAAACCCTAATTGAAAATATAAAGTACAAGGGTAGTATTGTCATTTAAAAAATACGTATTGATGACATCACCGAAAAAGTACACTTTTTGAACGGATACTTGACGGATGGACACAAGTGTTACCTTTTTAACGTTTGTGGACACGGTTTGTTACCTTTTGAAACTTTATGTCCTTGACTGTAATTACCCTATAACTTCAGGGACATAAGTGTAATTAACCCTTTACTCTTTTTCAATATACTTTATGTGATCACATTGTACGAACATGCATCACCACAACATGATTTCTCAGGTGCCGTAATAGAAATCTTATGTCTAGGACAAGCATCATTTAGAGTGCACGCTAAAAAAGTTGATTTATGGACCTTTAATCGTGCAATTTCGTTATACATTTGGATATCGAGGTTTAATATGGATTAGTGTTTGGATGGTCACAATAACAAATTAACTTAGATTAGAATGATTAGCGGGGCGAGGAGGGGGGGGGGGGAGGATAGGTTTAACCTTCAATAACTATACCTTATGGAGAGATTTCCCCCCCTCCAATTTTAAGATGACGCACTAACCTAATTCTCAGTTAAGAAGATACCGCACATCAGACAATTTTCATCCATATTCCCGTTATTTTTGACAGGAAGTAAGTGGGACCCAGAATCAATCTTATAAGTACACAATACGCTTCTTGGGTTTACAATAGTCTGTATTTTCCTCCTCCACTTTTATTGTCCACCTTAACTGCCACCCACACCACTGTTGCCACTTGCACCCCTCATCCAAAACAATCACCATACCTTATAATTAACACAACACCACTTAACTAAAATTGCAGGAAAATTTGACCAATCAATCCTGACCAACCACAATCGCCGTCTTATTGTTAAATGGACAAAAATAATAATTTAAAGCAAATAAATGAAAATTTTCAAGTCTTAAGAAATTGAATCCAACATCAAACCCTTAGTTAAACTTAAATGAACATGAGAAAGAAAAAGCACAAATTGAGTTTAGTTTAAACTAAGTTCTACATTTTGTTTAACAAAATAAGGATTTTCAAATTTTAGAAATAACTAAGCCAACAAAACTCGTAATTGAACTCAAGTGGACACAAATAGAAAGCAACAAATTAGTGATTTTCTCTAAATTAACGAAAAAGAAAAAGAGAAATGTGGTGTGCGTGAAGTAAATCAAAATACAATTTTTTTTGCGAAAAAACAAAACCAAAAGCTATGTGAGTTTTCTCCCAAAATCAACCTCAAAAAGAAAATTTATGTCGGCTGATTGGCCTCTATCGGGATTTAAACATAATAAATAAATAGCAACTCATTGGGAGTACAAGAGATAGAAGTAGCAAGTTACCCGATAAAAGCTGTATCGGCTGATTGGGCTCGATAGATGCGTGTTCTTGCTTTACGCGGGAAAAGCTACAAAGTTTTCTGGGCATACATCGCAACGTCACTTCTCTCTCTGAATTCTCTCCGCTGCTTTCCCGATTTTACGTCGTGAACCCAAATCTTCGTCAATGACGGTTGTGCAAGATTCTGTGGAAACTAATGCTGCTACTACATTACTGAAATACCCCCACAACCAATTCCTATTTAATGATTCCCTTCGACCCCTGTTATCTCCTTTTCTACGACCCTCCCTCCACCAATATTCCTCACAATTCCCTTACCCACCTCTCCCGGTTCACTACCCTAATGTTCTAGGGTTGCGCCAGCCCCGATTTCCGTCATGGAACCGGATTCTGATCCGGAGTCGACGATGGAAGGCCGAGATTGTGAAGAGGTATCGGATTTGGTGAATCGGAGCGGAATTAAGAGGGCTGGCGATGCGGTGGGTCGTGATTTCGAGCTGGATTCTGATAAGATTAGGGCGAAAAAAGTTAGGGTTAGGGTTTCTGAAGCGTCTGACGGTATTTCTGGAGCTGTTGATGGTGAAAAAACTGTGGTTTTGACTGGAAGTCGAACAGCCGGTATCGAGCTATTGAGTGGTTCTACGGAGGAGGAAGATAGGGTTTTGACTGGTGATCACGTGCGCGGCGTTGACGGAGGCAAAGGAGGATTTGGAGGGGAAGGAAAAGAGAATGCTGGTCTTTTAGAAGAAGTTGACAATGCAAGTCGGTCGGTGGAGAATCGGGAACCAGGCTTTGGTGGTGAGGAGGATAGGGGTTTGGCAGGAAGGGAAGCATGTGCAGACCGGGGTTTTGATCTTAACATGCCGGCTTTGGAGATGGAGGAATGGAGGGGTGCTATATGTTTTCAAAGTTCTCGGATTGTGGAAACTGTTGATATTTCGTCTGATGAGAGCGAAAATGAGGGCGAGAAAGTAGTTGATTGGACGGTCAGTAGAGGAAAAGGTAAGGAAATCGAGAAAGAGTTGACTGCTGAATGTATTAGTGGTTTTGAACTTGGTTTAGGAACTATGGGTATAGACGGGGTAGCGGGTGCAGATAGTTCGATTAATGGCGTGCGGAGGTACAGTAGAGAGGAAAAGGGGAAGGCCAAAGTTGTTGAGTCTTGGTTATCACTCGGATATAGTCCCGCACATTTGGACATTGAACCTGAGAGGCAGGAGTTGATTGAGCCTGTGGTTTCTGGTATTAAGATATATGATACTAGCCATCAAGTAGACACTTCCCAGTCGCAACGAATTGAGAATTTAGAATTTGCAGAGATACCAGAATTAGCTAACACGACGGTGGTACAAGCAAGAGTAAGGGCAGGGACCGTTAGACACCGTGAGTTCTTTAGCCGACAAGCTCGTCGATATGCACAGGCTAATGCACGTGGGGAGGGTCATAACCAAGAGTCTCCTGAACAAGAAGGAAAGGCGCTTGAAACAAACGTAGAAGTGGAAGACTGGCAAAGTCCCTTTGGTACTGCACTGAAGATGATAAAAGAGCAAAAGTCGAAGCGGGGTGCTGAACAGCTGATAAATTGGAAGCCTTCAGGAGATCGTGACCATAACGTTTCGATTCCCCTTGTTCCTTCCCTGCTGGATCTTTCCTTGAAAGTCCTTGCTGAGAATGCTGAGGCAATTGTTTCACTTGATCCTGTCCCAGATGCACTAAAGCACAGGCTCACTGACATGCTCTGTGATTCTCGGAAAATGACTGCTCATGTGCTGGACCTCATTGTTAGAGGATCTCCGACTCAGATACGTGTAAAGGACTGTTCATGGATGACAGAAGAACATTTCACCAAAGCTTTCGGGAGTATAGACACAAAAAATTTGAGGGTAACCCATTCCCATTTTTCTTTTCCTGTTTTCTGTTATTGCAGCCTTTCCTTATGTATTCTATGGTACAATGATGAAAGTAATCAGTTGTTCACATATGGTACACTGTAGAGATGTTTGATGGGTTCTTCATGTCGATGGCTTTTACCAAAGCTTTATTTCATGTCTTTTTAAAATTTCAGATATTGGCGATTTTTTATGAAGTCTATGAACTTCTTCCTTGGGGAACGATCGCTTTTCCTGGCATATCAATGAGTTTCTGGCGTTTATTATATACTACCACAGGCATTCATATACACCATATGGCTCTTTGTTTGTCAATGACTTGTTAATGGCCATATATTTGTGTCCTTTCTCCTACTTTTGTAACAAGTTGGTTTTCTTTAATTTCCGAACATCGTGATTATCCAGAATGCCAGCCCCTGCCTTCTCTCCTCTGGGCGCCTGAATATAGACGACTAGGAGTTGGTTGTTTAATGTAGCGGCTTTTCTTTACCTGCACTTGTGCGTAACTTTGTATCTGTGTGTATAGCTGGAAGACTTGTCTGTAAATTGTTCAACTTTGCTATAGGTACTTGTAGCCATTACTGGCCTTATCTTGGCAATCAATTTAGCTTTTTTGAGTGTTAAACATAGTATGATTTATTTCTGCGTAAATGCTAGTGCTATCCGTTAAAGTTTTGATTTAAATCTTGTTTTCTTTTTCATAGCTCTTCTACTAAATATCTTTGTTTTTGTTGTGTAAGCAGGTGCTTCAACTTGACCTTTGTGGGCAATGTGTGCTTGATGTCATATTAGGTAAAACTATAGCTCAGTCTGCAAATAGCTTGCCCAGTTTAGGTGTCGTATCCCTAAGGGGTGCATGCCGTTTATCCGACATTGCACTAAAAGCACTTGTTGTGTCGGCTCCTGCACTTTGTTCTATAAATTTGAGTCAGTGCTCCCTCCTCACCTATGCCAGTATAGATGTTCTTGCTGATTCCCTGGGGTCGATTTTGAGGGAGCTATACATAGATGACTGCCAGCGAATAGATGCTAAGCTTATCATACCGGCATTGAAGAAATTTCAACGTTTGGAAGTGTTGTCAGTAGCAGGAATTCAGACTGTATGTGATGAATTTATTAGTCACATAGTTACTACGCATGGCCGAAACATTAAGGATCTTGACTTGTCCAACTGTGTGTAAGTTCATTTTGCTGTTGTAATGTCAAATGACACAAATATTTAGCTGCTGGAGGAATGTATGTGTCGGTCTATATTTGTTTGATAATGGAGTTTGCTTTGCCATTGCTTACAGGAAGTTGACTGATAATTCGCTGAAAGTCATTGGAAACAGCTGTAATGAGCTGTGTACCCTGAACATTTCAAACTTGCATGCGTTGACAGACTTGGGACTACAGTATATCGCCAATGGTTGTAGAGCAATTCAAACACTTCATCTCTGCCGCAATGGATTCAGGTTTCTGTTTCTTTTTCTCAATTTATCTTCTCTTTCACATATGCCAAATAAAGTTTTGGGAGTGCGTTGATGTTAAGGCATAGACTGTTGGTTCAATGCAAAATGTCCTGGAGCTCTGCTATCAACTATATGTGCCTTGTGCTTTTTTCTATTTTGATTAAGA
Organism: Escallonia rubra; assembly: GCA_033065855.1. Lineage (NCBI taxonomy): Eukaryota > Viridiplantae > Streptophyta > Magnoliopsida > Escalloniales > Escalloniaceae > Escallonia > Escallonia rubra. Next base: position 188,803 of record JAVXUO010000740.1, on the reverse strand, counting down.
CGTGAGGGTATTTTGGTTGTGGGCATAATATTCATCAACAATGACTTTGATTGATTATTCTACCCAAGTTCAGCGACATGATACATATAGTCTTATACTGACCTTTTCTTGTATACCAATTAGAGTTCTAAGTGATGAGGGAGAGAAGAGGGGTGTTACTGAGAGTCAGACGTAGAACTTGATCACAAATGGAGCAGTGAATATGTGTAACCATGATTGAACGAAACTAATAGAACAGTCTATTATGAATAAACTCACAGCTGTACTATTGCATTTGAGTGTTGGCAGAGAGTATTTATGCTATGAGGATGTTGTGATTTATGACTAAAATGATGTGCAAGGGTCAGCAGAAGTCTATTATGAATATATCTGATTCCGTATCACTAGTGGTAGGACACACACGATGCATGTGTAATTGAGGATTACAAAGAAATAAAGCACGAATGAATTTTTTATATCTAAATTGTTAACATCAATGGAAGGTAATTTTTTATTGGTGTGGGGTGCTGACTAGAAAAGGTGGGAACAACCTAATTGATGTGAAATATCCATCTTACGAGGAGGGTGCTTTCCCTTAATATTGACAGACTAGAAATTTAGAATGTTATTTTACAAAGGCTAACAGTGCTTTGAGAAGGGTTATTTGCCTTGATGTATATTTATATATAGTTAAGTGGGCCATTTGACACCTTTATTGGGGTAAGAAGTTCAATAAAATATTGTATAAGCATTAACAGAATCAACCACCTACCGTAGTAATGAAGTTGAAAGTTAAAAAATGTGTTTTTTAGCTATGAAGCAGAGGCACGCCAATTTGCTCAGTGTGTCTGTGTCGGGTGAAGCTCAGTGCAGGTGTGGGTGCGGCTGCGCCTTTAGGTGCAAATTGGTGCACAAAAATTTGCTTCTAGAAGCATCTGTTTCTTTCAAAAAATATTGATTCCTGGTCCGATGGATACATATTCTGTGCATCGGGAAAGAAGAATCAAAGGAGGAGGGGATATCCGATGCTCGTCACAAGTTGTCTCCGGGGCACATCCTGTTCTTTTGTTGACTCTTGGACTCAGTCTCTTTGTTTGTCTTACTCTAGGTTTTACATCTGCTCCTGATTGGATTGGTTCTGGGTCCATATCCTTAAATTTCTGCTGCCTGATGACAGCTGGGACTTTGTTGCCTCTGATGAATACTGAAGAGACAACCATTAATATATGGCAGCCCCCCTATGTTCCTATTAGCTACTGCTGTGGACATGAAGATGGACCATTTTTACTATCAGTTGTCTATTATACCTTTTTTTGCCCCTAACTAGTATACCAAATTTTATGGACACTTGCTAAAGGTTTCCTTGCATGTTTGAAATGGTTTTTCAATTAAATACTAGAAACTGTCTAAAGTCTACATAAATGAGTAACTCAAAACCAAGTAACTATACTTTAGTATTTGTTTCGACTCTTTAAAAACGTGTATTCATTTGTTTGCAATATTGGCTGTTTCCCCACTACACCCAAATCCTATTCTTTTGTTAAAAAGGCGTAGATCTCCAGCTAGCAATAACGAAGATTGCTAGCGGACTGGATTCTGGTCTTTCTAAGTAAATTGTCCAAAAAATCTTAAATGAAAGGTCGGGAAGCTAAATAAAGTAGGAACATCAATTGTTTCATCATTTTTTTTGTCCTCTGGACCTCTGTCTTCAACCTCTTCCCTGCACACGCTCATCAATTGAGATACATCTTATATGTTAGATTACCTTCGTCGAAGAGCCCCGTCTCCCTCTCAGTTAGGCAGAAGTCGATTGGAACAAAATGTCAGAATACAATCTACCATTGGGGTTTGCCCTAGTCTTTTGATTTGTAATACAACCCCAAATTTTTCCTAATATTCTATCATGTTTTGGCAGTTAGGCACCAACGGTGTCGGACACTTTTGCATAAGGTGTCCGACACGTGTCCGAGGGGTGTCCAGGTGTCGGTAAGTGTAGGACGTGATGTCTCAACCCAGAAGAGATGTCCGTGCTTCCTGGGTTGCTATATATCTGTCTATGCATTGCAATGTTGTTGTCGTGCTATTAGATATAACATGTTTCCATGATTCCATCCATAAATCTATTTTCTACCATATTAGTTCTAGTAATTGGAATGCCAGTTCTTACTGTTCATATATTGATGGTATGGATATACCACACAAATTCGTTGTGTATGGAAGATGAGATTCCATTAATACAGAGCCAATTCCAATGGAATTATTGGAGGGTCGCATTGGCGCGCATCTAGAAGGAATTGAACCTACGAATTTGCCAATTATGAGTTGGGCGCTTTAACCATGCAGCCATGTAGGCTTAGCAGGGATCCTCGCAAATGGCAAATAACCAAATTCCAATTGAAATGAAATATTTAGAATAAAACGATGCAATTTAAGAGGAATCAATTTAAGGACATCATATAACGTGTTATATCCATCATATAACTTGTTTCCGTCATATATCCATCATATAACATGCTTCCATCATATATCCATCATATGGAGTAAGTACTAGGTTGGGTGAACTCTCAGGAAATCTTCATGTTGCACCCCATTTTTACTTGTCAAACGATAAAACATGCAAACATGTGCATAGACTTAATATATGTGTGGATTCAAAATAAAACATGTAATTCTTAATACGTGATGCAAAGAAGATCCTCTCTATTTAACTTCTTTCTTCTTTTTTACCTTTTGGTTTGTAGACTTATTTAGTAATAGACTAAATTGTGATAATACATGAGAGGGTTTAGATAACATTGTAGACCAATTATGAGGAGATAAGCACAGGAGCAAACAAACTCTTCTTTCTAGAGCACTATATAATACTTCTAGCATGTTTTAAACAGTTGATTTATACTTGCAAAAAGGTTGTCTTTTTTCTGCTACATTATCTGAAAATTTTGAATGATGCGTCACGCTTTTAGTGAGGTATTTGGTAGCTTGACCACCTTTGAGAAAACATCTTAGACTGACCAATGATTTTCCTGGTTATGTGAATTGATGTGCATTGAATCACGTGCGAGAACACTTGCCTGAGATGCTGGAACGTGGAGTAGATATTTAGGTTCCAGAACATTGTGCCTTATCGTACTTGTAAAACTGCATTGGTGAATTATAGCATCCTAATTTATTTAGCAGGTTTTGCTTTGCTTTTCTTGTCTCTTTTTCTTTTTTTTGTAAAACCCTGCATTTTATGAAGTCCACTTTGCTGACTATACGGTGACGTTGCTTTTGTTTTTCATGTCTGCAATTTAGCTGAGTGAAGTTCTTCATGTGACAGTGATGAAGCTGTTGCTGCATTCTTGGAAGCATCTGGAGAGTTTTTGAAGGAACTTGCACTGAACAATGTCATTAAGGTTTAATTCTCTCTTTTCCTTACCTAAGAGAGAATTATTGTCATTGAGGTACAACTAAAAAAGTCATAGGCTACCTGTATATAATACAGAAACGAGTCTTCAAGCACCGCAATGTGCAGTTGTTTCTGCTTTTTGGTTTTGTGTGCATTTGTTTTCCAAGAGTACGTTTTCTTTTTTTTTTATTTTGTTGGTCTTCAAGACTTGTATTAGTTGGCAGAAACTTCGTCTAAAACAATGGTGTCCAGGGCTGTATATGAACCAAGTTCGAGCCGAACATGGGTGTGTTCGTGTTTGGTCCATATAGCTAAGGCCATGTTCGAACTTGGCACTAGTTTGTATAAGAGAGTGAAATGTTCGTTCAAATTCGGTTCGTGAAATCACTCACAAAATTTCGGGCTCTGCTCGGTTCATTCATTTAACATATTCAAACCAAACTCAAGCATTGTAAACTTGTTTTCTGGTTCAATAAGACCAAAAAAAATCTCAGATCTGAAAATTTTAATATTCCAACCACTCAAAGATTGGAAAAAAAAGAACAAATTAATAGGAAAAATGACCAAACGGTTGATCTCGCAAAGCTTGTTGTCGACCAAATCGCGAGAAATCACACAACGGGCAGAGATTAAATAGATATTGATGAGTCTCTGGATTTTTACGGAGAATTGAACAGTGTTGAGAAGTGCCTGCAGTGTCGTGATGGTTGGTGCGAGAGTGCGTGTGTGTGTGCATCCTGCTGAGGGAGGCGATGCTATGCTGGTTGTTGTTGTATGTGTGTGCGTGTGAGCCGCTGGGGGAGGCGACGTGGTGTTGGTTGGGGTGTGTGTGTGTGTGTGTGTGAGAGAGAGAGAGAGATGTGAGGATATTGGGGTTTGGGAGAATAACGATATTAGGGGGGGGGAGGGAGAGAGAGATGTGAGATGTGAGGATATTGGGGTTTTGGAGAATAAGGATATTAGGGTTTGGGGGTTGGGTTTGTACTTGGACTTGGGCTTGGGCTTGGCTTAGTCTGGGCTTGCTTTTTGGTTTATAAGTGGGCTTTATCTTTTAGCTAATTGATTTTAGGTTATCAAGTTTTTAAGTTTATTTTACATGGATATATTTGTAAATAATTATGCTTTAATTGTAAGATTGGTATTTTATTATACAAGCACTATGGTCACGAACAGAATCGTGAACGATTTTAAATGTTCATGCTCGGCTCGTTTCATAAACGAGCTCTAAAAAGTTATTCATTCAGGTTCATATTATACAAACGACCATGAACGAGCTTTTTAGGAAGGAACCACGAGCAATTTGTGAACAGCTGTGTTCATTTACAGCCCTAATGACGTCTATACGAGTTAATTCCACTTTCTATCACTTGACGAGCCACTAGTTTGGTGTGTAGTGTGGAGTTGTAGTTTGGATGCTTAGATTATAGATAAAGGGCGCTCACATGAGAGTCAACAAATTCCAGATATTTTTGGAGCTCTTGACCTAGTCCAGAGTGTTCTGACTTTATATTTCTAGATTTGCATTTACTGCTTTCATTTGTTTTTTCGTGTGTCTTACTGGACGGGATGTCAGTAGTGTTTGTTCTTTGCAGATGATATAGCCTTAATTGATGCGCTTAGAATGGGCTCTAACTTAGCTCTAATTGATGCATCTTCAATGGCACTAAATGCTAAGTTAGAATTCTTGAGAAGTACATCAAACTCTAAAGGCTTAAGCAGGGCTAACACGGGGTATTTGGATTTCCATTTTGGTAAGAATAGGTGTAGGTCTGAGCTGTATAGGCAAGAAGTACGTAACAAGAATTCTTTATGCATGGGGAGAGAGATTGATAAGGATGCTGCTCATAGGATGAGAACTGATTGGGTAAAGTGGAGGTATGTAATATTCCTCTATATTTGAGTTAGGATGGCGATATGGCCAATGATGTTCAAATTTTTGGGCAAAAAATGGACATCATGCACATAAGGTGTGTGTAATTGACACGTGGATGCTTATGTGGATAAGCTGACATACAAGGAAGGATAGAAGAAAATCAGGATCTTCGCAAGAAGGTAGGGATGGAAGCAAATAGGGAAAAGATGAGGAAACATTTGGTGAGGCAAGGTAAGGGTAGACTGAGAATGATGGTGGGAGAAGTTGTGAGAAAAGAGTTAATTTCTACGAATTTATATGAGAAAATCGGCTTTGGGTAGAAGAAAAGGATTCATGTTGCCGGCGCCTACTAGTTTCGGGTTAGTTGACTGATGATGACGATCCTGTTGATGTCTAAAGAGAGACGGTATTGGAAAAATATTCTTTCAAGAGTCCCCCGAACCCTAAGCTGCTCTGTATCTTGCCCAATCTCCTTTGTTTTTAAATGAAACACCAATACCGTGTTTCCCCAGGCAACTTAGTTTTGGTGGCACGGAATCCCTATGTCATCAAGACGCCGTAGATTACCCCGACTTTCCATCTCCAAGCAAAGCCAACCCAACTACCAAAAATGTCTCAGAAACTCAACACGCTCTTTAAAAAAGTATATGTTTGAAGACAAAGAAGAGGTAGCCCAGTGCCGAAGGCTCCCACAGGGTTGCGGGTAGGTTGCGTCTGAGATGTGAAAACCCATTTAACTTAGTTATGTAGAAAGGCTCCTGACAGAATAGGAATAAAATGATGCCGTTTATGCTTTCAAACCGCAAAAAACCTCAGTGCCTCGAGTTACTTATTAGTGGCACTTCCGTAATTCGAGGTTGTTTGACTTCCATCTTCTCTGTTGCTTGGCACATGTTTCTTTTCCCCTTAAATAGTTCCCATTCTGTGGGGTTGTTGAAGTTAAAACTTGCTTATGAGTTGATGCATTGTACTTATTTAAAAGTTCAATGGAAGAGAACCAGAGTGCAGAAGGGCAAAATTGGTGTGGTGTAGGAGTGGAGACGCGGAGGTGGCGGTGTTGGGTGCAGGCGTATGGTGGTGTTCTGTGGTGCGTATAATTGTGGTGGCGGCCGTGGGTATGGTTTTGATGGTGGTGGTGGTGGAGTGACACTGGTGGTGGTCCAACCATGGAGCTGGGTGGTGGCTGGTACTGAGTTTAGAGAGATGCCAAAGGAAAGAAAGCCGGTAGATTAGAAGAAATGAACTGTTTGTTTTCCCCTTTTGGTAATTAATATTTATTTTTTAGGTCTGAAAAGATCTTTGTAAATGCCAGATTTGCCCCTAAAATTTCTAAAGTCCGTGAAGCGTTGTTAGACTTTGGTTTATTTGGAGTTGAGAAAATAGTTTGAGGTACTGATTTGGGACGTTTGAAACATGAAGTACTCAAGCCGGATATGATGTATACTTTAGGTGAAGTTTTGGGATTAGCCCTTTTATATTTGAATTCTTAAAAGTTCGCTGATATTTTTTGCACCCTTTTTGCTTCTGATATGGGAAACCCAAAGTAATTTGACAGTTTCTCTGCCTCTTCCTTTTTCCCCTTTCATTCGAGATCAATTAAAAAAAAAAAGCTAATATTGTTAACGACATCTAAGGGCAAGAATTTTATGGTTTTGAAATAGCAACCCAGAGATACTCATTAAAAAAGTCAGAGCAACCCAGAGATGGTCTTTATTGCCTATTTGCTTCTTCCTGATGACTAATGACTTGGAACAGGTTGGGCCCAGGACTGCCCTGTCACTTGCCAAATGTTCCAAAAATTTGTTGAGTTTGGATCTGTCATGGTGCCGTAGAATGACCAGTGAGGGACTTGGATTAATTGTGGACAACTGCCGATCGCTGAAGCAGCTCAAACTCTTTGGATGTACACAGGTCTGTTTGTTTTTGGAGGTTTTTCATGGCATCCTGTTTATGTTTTGTACCTTCGAAAATCATATCATTGTGTCGTGAATAGCTATCCTGCCTATCCCTTTCCTATAGCATTATACAGCTACCTTCTAGTTAGCAAAATTCAATTGCAGTTGAAATTCTCTCTGTTACATATGTGTATCGAGATTCGAGACTATGTCTCTGGGAATGAGAAATGCTAGCAGCCCAATTATCATCATTGTTATAAAACATAGAGCCCAAATCACATAGCTCACTGAGGTCCAAGTATTTTTAATTATCTGTGGACTTCTTGACCATTGCGCCACAGTGAGCCACAAAATTTGGTCAATCCAGCATTACTTGTATATATCAACTTTGATTCAATTTCACACGAGCTGGACCCTAGTGGTACATGGGATAATGGCTAGAGCATTGTTGTATGATTTTGCGTCATGTCAGCATACTGTTGAATAAGTAATGCAAGAATAAGAAGGGTGTTCTCTGTAGCTGTAACACAAGTCTTGACAGTGTAACTATGTTCTAGCGATGGTGGCGAAAAAACCAAAAGATCCCATGGTTGCTTTGGACTCTATCATATTGGTCCCCGAGGACTGTTCTGAGGATCCCAAATAAACCAGGAACGAGGATTGGGTTAGCATCATTTACATGACGCCAGGTTATCCTTCCCTTGAGCATGATGCCAGGTCATATCATGTTATCAGAGCTACAAGTTAAAAAAGTGTGAATATACGAGGCCTATTATTGGATATTTTTTATGTTCATGTAAAGTATTTCAGGTTTCAGGTGTGGTAATGTTCTCGTGTCTATTGATGCTGTCAATGTAGTTATTTAATTTTGAGGCTCTCATCTTCTCTGTTTCCTATGTTTTCACTTGAATGTTTTGCTTAGTAAGTGCAATATGAGTGGAAACTATTCGAGACACACAAGATAACTTAATCCATTTGTTTGTTTCCTTTGCGCAGATTACAGATGTATTTCTGAATGGCCACTCAAATTCAGTAGTTCGAATCATTGGATTGAAATTGAGTCCAATTCTTGAGCATGTGAAAATGCTTGAAGCTGGGGCAGTTTTACTGCGCTATTCGCCTCTACCATGTTGTACAGATTCTGATAGTGCTGAGCCCCAAGCTTTTTGATGTTTCTAATCTAGTGATATGAAACTTTAATCTCTTGTATCTGTTGGAAATTATGCTTCTGCGGCTCTTTTCCGGCTTGTTGGCATATAGCTGAGATTATCCTCTAATTACCCTCGACTGTTTTGAACCGATTCACCATCTGTAACTGTAAGTACTTTGTTCAGTCCGACGATAAACAACAAGCATGTGTCTGAAACTCCATTCTAGTTAACTTGAGACCGAAAAGTGGTAATCAAAGTTGCTCGTCTTGTAAAACTGTGGCGGAGGAATTCTTTTAGTGATTAAAAACCCTCAAGATACCCGTCTCGAATTAACTCAATTTTGATCCTTATTGGATCCTGCGCGGTGGATGTTTGGCTGTTGATCGAGGTGACAATTTTGGGGGTTGCAGACGGATTATGGCGATTCCTATGCGAATGGACAAATTTCAGATCTGATATAAATTATTGGTGTTTCAACTTCAAGTTTTCAATTTTTATTTTTGTTGGAATAGATTGTTGCTGAGAAGGTTGGCGTTAGCATTAGACTAAAGAAAGCCATGGATTAAGATACTAATTCTGCATTTAAATTGCTAGTCTTTCTCTGTAATAGTGATTACTCGTTTGAGCCATGAAATTGATGGATGGCAGTGAATAATCTGAGAGATTGGAAGTATATTTACCGGGTACATACTCGGATCCTTACAGGTGGTTTTGTTCTCAAGCATTATTTCCACCAGAGACTGTATCTTTGCAGACTTTGACAAGTTTTGCAGCTACAAGTATTCCTGCTTTCCAGGATCAGGACCCTTGCTTACTCTGCTCCTTGACAGTAAGGGGGAGTGGATCCTCTTGACGAATATAGTTTGGTGGTCGTTGCAGAACCAGTTTACAGGATTTAATGGAGCGCCATATAGTTGCTCGTGAGGCCCCTCCAGGTAATCTTCAGTGCAGAGGAGTGCTTGTACAGCGTGTTGCCTTAGAAGCAGCAGTCGTTTTGCGTCACCTCTTAAATGTCATCTGGCACGTGCTTGGCGTTGAGAGAGAGGTCCTCGAGTTTTTTTGGTCTAGGTAGTTTTATCGTTTTTCCGCGCGTCGTCTAAGCAGCGAAAAAATGAAGAACTTGCTATTTTCTGGAAAGTATTTTCCGTAAAGCGTTTTCTATTGGACAAACGGGGCCTAAGAGAAGAAGGTTAGATATATATTTCTTGGTGATCCCTAATCTAGCAACATGAGCACACAGACCCTCCTGTGGATCTTAAGAAGCATCAGACAACATTAACAGTTTCTTCAGTAGTAACATAGCATTTACTAAGAGGCACCAGTACTGGAATTTCATACTGTTTTCGGAAGAAAAAGGGTAGAATTAAGGCCCTCACATTAGATGGGACTATGTCTATTACATGCTACCTAAGGAGGAGAAGCTTTACACTTCAAAACCAACCCAAGAAGGATGAGAAGTAGGATGATGCCACCAGAAGAACCACCAACCCTGAAGATCCAGTAAGGATCGAACCTGGCAAAACTCTGGTCTAAGTAACATGATAGTGCAATGGCAATCATCAGCACCAGCAGCAGTAGAGGCAGATAAGAAGAAACTTCAATGGGTTGCTCATCAAGCTCGGGATCAATTCCTCTTCTCCTGTCAATAAACAGAGGTGAGAGTATGGCTAGAAGTGTCAAGCCTATCGCCACTAGCCTCTTGTACGATGATGAATGCCTGAGACTCCTTGCTGATGTAGCTCCCTGCTCCATTTAGGGGAAACAAAATCTCAGCAGGAACTTAAACTTCTCTCTTCTGCAGATATTCCTCCTGAATTTGAGTCTCTTGCCCTTAACCTTTTGCCGAAAAGTCGTCTTTTATCTGGTGAATGTTGAAATTTGAGCCATTAAGAGTGAGAAAAGGCATTAATACAATGGTGATGGCATGCTTAGATACCAATTTTTGTACATGTCTGTATAAATGGTAGGCAAAGCGCCCAAGTTTGTTCAAGAATAATGAACCGCATGACAGGTATTATTGCAATATATATAGATATATATATTCTTCTAGAAGGAAGAAAGAAGATTATATTCTTCGGAAGACTGTAGAGTTTGCAGCTTGTTCATGAAGTTGTGGAAATAATCAGATTTGGTTGGATGTGTGTGTGTGTGTGTGAATCAGGTAGCAGAGAAAGAAAGAGCTTTATAATTGATGCTGGTGGAGGCTTAATCTGGAATCTGATGCTGATTCTTAGTGACTAAAACTAGTAGTACCAACTTCATGGCTTGTGCACTTTGCCACTTAGACAAATTCGCTCATCTGGGATTGAAAAACTGTTAAAACATCTGAACATTTCAGCAAGACCCGTACACTTGAGGCATTAAGGTCGGTTCATTGGTGGATTTGTGGAACTGGTTGCTGACTCCTGTAGAAGATTAAAATGCCATTAGAAATGAAATACCTAAGCCTTTTCTCATACTTTGAATATCACAGTTGCGAGAGGAAAGCCTGAAATCTTAGGACAGTGAAAGCAAGATTCATGGGCAATGCTTACATCAATGGAGAAATCCACTGATCGCAATGATAGGTTAAGATACATAAAGGACCCAGAAAACTCCATTACCTAGCAGGTGCACTCCACCCTCGCGCTCGCAATACAAGAAGATAACAAAATTCCAATATTCTTGAAGATAGAAAAATTTGTCATTAAAAATGACCTTTACCGACATTTCTTTAGTTTAAACGAGAATTTTGGTCGTGTCAGGGTGGTAATTGGTAAGTGATGTTGACGTAGTTCTCTCTCAGTTTATTTATATATGTCAGCATAGTTTTGACTATGACTTTTACGACTAACTTGATGAAGGACTTGTTGCAGATTGATCGCTGCTGGTCTCTTACTGATGCATTCTTTAGTGACTGTATTCACCCTCCGTAACATAACAAAGCGTAAAGCATCATGCGTGCGTGTGCACGCGCGTATCTAATCTAAACGGGTTTTTATTCGTTCGCTAGACACGTTTATGATGTGCTTTTAATCTAATCTTCTTGGGTACTGCATAATGTGTGCAAGTTTGAGAGCCAGGACCATAATTACCAAATGGAGTTTGGTTTGGGATGAGCCAAGTTGAGCAAAGTTTGGGGTGATGGTCTTGCTGTGCGGGATCATTTGATTGCTTTAAGATCATATATGCATCGTAAAACATCAAATAAAAATAGAGTTAATTACGCGGTTGACCATCGAACTATTAGGCAAATTTCACTTTGACCACTAAACTTCGATTTGTGTCAAAGTGACCATTGAATCCTTCAATTGATCTCAATTAAGTCACTCCGTTAGCTTCCGTCCATCCCAAGTCCGTTAAGTGGCTAAATTTAAGGGTAATTTCGTCACTCTCTTTTTTCTTTTCTTTTTCAACCCCCTTCTTTCTTCTTTCTTCCATCACCACCACGGCCAAGCCGCAGCCTTAGCTCACCCAATGCTCAACACCCATCACCACCGCCACACCTTCATCCCTATAGCCCAATAGATATAGTTTCTTAGCCTGGATCTTAATTTAATGACGATGGATGAGGGTGAGGAAGGCTGCCAAATGGACGAATCAGGCACCTCCAACTCATCGGTCGTGAATGCCGACGGCGGCTCGAGCAATGCGGGCAACGAGGACTCGTGCTCGACGCGCGCCGGCGACGCGTTTGCCTTCGATTTCGGTATCTTGAGGGTAGGGAGTGGTCGAAAGGAAGGAGAGAACTAGGCAGAATTTATGACGCGGCGGCTGTTTTTGGTGGACGGCGGAGGTGGAGGTGGTGGTGAGTTGACCCAGGAGCAGAGCTCGAGGCCGAATTGGGTTGATCTGACTTTTGGTCAAGCCGGGTCCGGTGGTGGTGGGTTGTAGGATTTGAGAGTTTTACAACCGCCGCCGCCGCCGCAGCAGCAGCAAGTGAAGAAGAGCCAACGGGGGCCGAGGTCGCGAAGCTCGCAGTATAGGGGAGTGACGTTTTACATGAGAACTGGTATATGGGAATCTCATATCTGGTGAGTAGAAGGCCGAGGTTAACAAGGTGTTCAGGTATGAGCTTGATGATGAGAAGTGAAACCCAAACTACATGTTGCCAGAACATGTTGAGGATCTGAAAACAATTCGGGAGTTCCGCAATGTGTTTGATGCAGAAGTCCAGAAACTTGAAGCAGATGGATTCCAGCTGGGGACGAAGATTGCTACCACTGGTGATAATTCTTGGCCTATGCCTGTGAATCTCAAGAGGCTTATCTGGAATGCACATAAGACATTTAAGGTTGACTTGAGAAGATCTTCTGATATGCATCTGATGGAGATTGTGGAAGCTGTTGATGAGCTTCAGGAGAGGCTGAAGGTTGTCACTGGTGATGATGCGATGAGCATGGAAGCTCAGAAGAATGCCACCCTTTTTTTCAGCATTCTTCTTCGCAGCACGTTTGCAAGTAAGAGGGTGTTGAATGAGTACAAGCTTACTCGTGAGGCATTTGACTGGGTTATTGTGAGAGAGCATCACGTTTCCTATAGTCGCTTGTAGCTCCTGGAGAGATGATTGGATGTGTAGCTGCTCAATCCATTGATGAACCTGAAATGGCGGCGTCGTATGGTGATGCTGGGCTTGAAGAGAAACCAGAAGATAAGTAAAGAAGAAGAATCTGAAATGACATATTTACCCCTGGATAAAGTCAGTTAACGGACTTAGGGCTAACGAAGCCTAACCGGGTGACTTGATTGAACTAATTAACAAATTCAGTGGTCACTTTGACACAAATCGAAGTTCAGTGGTCAAAGTGAAATTTGCCTAATAGTTCGATGGTCAACCGCGTAATTAACTCATAAAAATATGCTTTGGTTTGGGATGCCCGAAATCGTGTGCTAACAAAGCATCAGCATATGTGCTTACAATCTTCGTGGACTCCACGGTATACAGCACAAAGCATCAGCATATTGTGTGCTTTTATTTTATATTCTTGAATTCAGAAGAAGATTGAGTTGGGAAACACTTCAGGACTTCTCTCTTGCCACAAACAAAGATTGCCCCTCTACAGTTCTTTTGTACTACTAAGGACTCACTTAGTAGTACAAAAGATAGGTGCCACCGGTCCAAGAGAGCGTCGATCCTATCGTCACAGGCCAAAGAGTTGCACTGATAGGTGTCACTGATCCCCAGTCAGTAGGTGTCGTCAATCCAAACGTTTCAGTTCGGTTGAGGCATATGTTGAATTGGTATTGATCCTACAGTCACACATCTTCAAATTTTGAACTACTTTCTTCTATGTTTCTTCTTCTTGAAGATGTGTCACTATGCATAATGTATATCTACCAGCACCCCCCAGATTTTAGAAGATTTTTTTCTAATCGCTTTAAATAATGAGTAATCGGGTTTAAAATATTTGCAAAAATGCCATTATAGTGTAACATTTATGTATTACGATTTCATTTTGTTGTGTGTTTTGACTTTTTGTGCCACCAGTATTTATATTCTTTGTATTTTTCGTTTCCTTGTCCATCCCCATTCGCCGAAATTTCAAATCTCCAGATTACAGCGAAAACACGAATAGATCAAAGTTAGTTTTTTTAAATTCTTATAGTATGTTAATTTATATGTGACTCGTACAATTAATAATCACATTAGTAATACATACATACATACAATACGAGTTAAGTTTATTTCATACAAGATTAGTAATTTATTGTTGACTAACTTTACCAAGTTAAATAAATCACTATGAATATATAGTAAAATTGTATAATTAGTAATCAAATTGAACAATCTATTTTGCATTTAACGTTTTTAATAGTGACGCGAATTCTTTTACGTTAGCCATCAATTTTTTCTTATGACTTTATGACACCTCCCGATTAGACTTTTTGGATCTGCCCGACAATATATACTAGAGTTGAAGCTCCCCGAGAATATGTGCAAGAGTTGAAGCTTAAAAGTTATTCTGCTATTCCCTGGGCAGTTACGCTCTAGCAAGCATGTCAGAGACACTTAAAGCGTTGAAACTTTGGAAGGTACTTGGAACTGGCTTCCAGCTGAGGATGCGGTACTTGAGCATATCGATCTCTGACTTCAATTCCAGGTTAGCCCCTGAATCAGGTCTTCATCACCTTTGCGTGAACATCCTTGCATATTTACCCTCCATATCTGGTACACAGCGACTGCAATAGCCAGTTTGTGTAATCTTTTCTTGAAAGTCGGTCCCTTGAGAGCGTTGAGTGCATAATTCAGAAGCTCATCCCAGTTCACAAAACTGGATGAAGGTGTCTGCAGGATGTTAGCGACTTGCTTCCATATGTCTTAGGTGTAGTTGCAACTTGCAAGCACAGAAAAACAGATGCTGAGTCTCTCGGTTGGTGCTGATTGCACATAGCGCAAGAGTCAGCATTGATCAATTCCCATCTCTCAAGTCTATCTCTTCTACGACACAACCACCAACCAGCTAGAATATAAGAGCACATTACTTGAGTGGGTGAGCTGATAGTGAACTGCCCATGCATGTTGGGTGAGAGATTCCAGCCGATTTTGGCAGCTATGTCAGGGTCTGGGAGTAAGCTGAGCAGGCGGCAAGTTCCAATGTCTGTGTGAATACTGATCAGTATGATACTGAGGCTTTGGCTTGAGGGATACTGGCAGCGTCATAGTTGATTACAGGACCCTAAGATTTGATCGAGTGATAGGTGTGCAGCCACAACCATGTGCTAAGGCCATCCCCACTCCACTCCTATGCTGCTCCTCTTCTCTCAGTTAAACCAACTCCAAGAAGGTCTCCTAGAGGCTTCAGAAAAACGTACCTTATTTCAAAAGACCTCAATTTTTTAAGCACAAACTTTTTGTTAAAATTAAATTTCTTACTTTTCACTTTTCATCTTTTTTTTCAATTCCTTCATTTTTCACCTTTTCAACTCCATTCATGGAATCAATAGGTAGAGCTCCTAGTATCGATATCAATCGTCAATATATCATTCAATACCACTATATAAAAGACAATGTCGTCTTTTTATTTTCAAATTTAGTGAAGTTCAACATTTTATGAACTCTATCCGATTTTCTTATTTATGTTTTCACATACATTGTATTATAATTTATAACCTATTATTCTCAGAGTCATAATCACAGTAATTTATTTTCTTTATTATTGTATTCATCTAATTGCCAACGAATGAGATTGAATTCATTGTACTGAAATAACATTTTACTAATTGCACCAGATTTTACTTACCGATAGTCCTCTTTTTTTTTTTTTTTTCTCTAGCACATTGGCCCCAACAAGTTAGACACGCAACAATACACTATTTGTAAAGGTCCTTTAGTAATGAGAAGATCGATATGTTTTTTCACCAAATTTTTGTTGATGATAACATTATAGTGACATTAGCTCACCTCCGTGGCACAAATGTGCGAGTGGAAAATAGCCTTAATGGAAATGTGATATTTTTAGTGACATTTTAGTACAAATGTCTCCATTACTTTTTTAATGGAAATGTTCAATTAATAACTACTTTAATTTGAAAGAATATTAAGGGCAATCTTTTATAAGCCAATAAAATTTAGAAGCCAAAGCTAAACATCATACGTAAAACTCTCCATAATTATTATACCAATATGTTAGGACTCAATTCTAATTAATTTATAGGGTTAATTACACATATGTCCCTGAAGTTAGGGGGTTACAGGCAAGGACAATAGTTTGGACAAATTACACTTATGTTCGTTGACCAAACGGAACCCTAAAAATCCTAACGATTTTAATGAAAAAACTGCATTGCCCTTAAGTTGGAACCTTATTTTTTTTAATGCCATTACTTCAAATTTTTTTTAAAGAAAGACTTAACTAATTAACTGTTTATTCTTCCTCTCCCCACGCCCAGCCCCCCCCCCCCCCAACCCCGTCTGCCTCCCCCTTCCCCATCATGTCCACAAGCCCTTTAATTTCCCCGGCGCCGCACCCCGCCTGTCTCCCCCTTCCCCGTCTGCCTCTCCCTTCCCATGCGCAACCCGTCTTCTTCCCTCGTCACCGGCGCTGCATCCCATCTTCCTCCCTCGTCACTGGCGTTCTCTCTTCATCCCGACTTGAAATAGTCACTATCTCTCTCCATCCCATCTTCCTCCCTCGTCACCGCCCCCCCTAACTCACGCCGCCGTCGCCCTTCGCTTAGCCTCACCCCGTCGCTACCCACCTGCTGTTGACTCTTATCTTCCTCGCCACCTCCGATTCCACGCACCACCGACGCTAATGACCCGATGCTGCGACGGTGAGATCGATTTGATTGATGCCGCGACGGCGAGATCGACGCTAGTGACCTGATTCCACCCCCCGACACAATCTTACCCAGTCTTCCTCCCTCCCTCCCTCGCCAAGGGCTTGCCGGCGTGGTGGGGCAAGTCTGCCTCATGGTGGGGCGAGAGGGACTGCCGGCGGCATGGGTTTGCCAGGGCGCTTGCCGGAGGCGTCTCGGCAGCTTGGGTTTGCCAAGGGGCTTGCCGGCGTGGTGGGGTGGTTCTACCGGATGGTGGGGCGAGGTCTGCTGGCGGTGACTTCAGATCTAGGGTTTAAATTGTGGAGAGAGAAAATTAGGTATTTACCATAATAAAGTACAAGGGGTAGTATCGTCATTTTAAAAATACGTATTGATGACATCATAAAAAAAAGTACACTTTTTGGACGGAATCCTGACGGATGGATACGAGTTATACATTTGAAACACTTTAAAACTTTGTGTCATTGACTGTAATTACCCCCTAATCTCAGGAACATATGTGTAATTAGCCCTAATTTATAACTTGCAAAAGCACTCCAAAATAAGAAAATAAACCCTATTCGATCTACAAAAGAAATATGTCTGTGGAATTTGAACTACTAATATACTTAAAATACCTTGAAACACATATTTGCTTATTGTCTCCTTAAAAAGTACTTCAAAATAGTAATATTGCCTTTTATCCCGATAAAACAAAAGTTAAAGAGAAAAAGTCACAACAACAAACAAATACGTTACATAAGAAACCCAAAAAAACAATTACATCTTTTGCTTGATCCGGATGTTTTAGTTGATCATAGGAATGTTAGGAGAATATACAGGGAGAGCTGCTTATTTTAAGTAATTTTTTTATTTTTTTTGGTGCCAAAGGTTCCCCCCTCCTCTTAATCACTTCCTCTTTCACATTATTACCCAAAAGAAGTTTAATTAGTTATGAATGGCATCGTTTTCTCTTGGTTAACTTTTGAAGGTAAATTATACACTGTATAAGCCTACCCAATACCCAAAAGAAGTTTAATTATTTATGAGCTAAAATATTTACAAATATTTAACAATTTGGGTTTACAATTAGTTTTATAAACCAATCATTAAATTAACTCTAAATTATGTACAATTTTATTCTTAAATTTGATATTCAAATCTTTTTCTCCTTCCTTACTTGCATGCATACTCTCTCTCTCTCTCTCTCTCTCTCTCTCTCTCTCTCACACACACACACACACACGCACACAATCTCAACTCCATTTTTTCTTATTTTTGGCACGAAAATCTACCTGTTTAAAAAAGTTAAATTATCACTTTTCATATTACTCCAATTTCAACGAAGAAAAGTCTCATATTTCTTTAAAGAATAAACGTTTAGTGGTGCTTCTTTGTATATTTAGTTAGGACTAATATTATAATACTCTTATCAAGTGGTTGAAAAATATTGTTTGCATTCTCTCATGTATTTTTCACTTTTTTTTTACTAAAATTATATTTTAAAGACAATGTTAATTTTTCAGCAACGAGCATGAGGTGAAAACAGACTCTCCCTTTATAGTTTAATACTTTGATCATTGTAATATAGTTCCCGTGTGCAACGCAAGGGGTTAAAAGTAGTAGGGTAGGACAGCTGTCTTATAATTTATCGGAAATTTGAACGAAGCATACACCACCCAACATGGCAACATTTATAACTTAGATGGAAGAAAATACACATCATAGTGTATTCTTCTAAACCAAATTGAAAACAAGCATCTGGGCTTTGACATATGCAATGCAATTATGAAGTCTGCATTCATTTAGTTTACTGGCCAACACAGCGTGTGGACTCTTTTAGGTACGACTTTCAGCTGCTTGAATTAATCTGTAGCATAACAAATAATCCTCTTTATAATAATGTAACAAAGAAAATATACACTTCGAGCCTGGAGGTCAAGAACACTGCCGAGAAATGCCTCTCACTCAAGGACTTAAGGAATACAAAGAACGTATACTTGAGAAGCTAGAACAATTCAGAAGGCGCAAAATTGGAAGCGGGATTGATGATTTTCATAACCAAATCACCTAACTGTCTTTTCTGGAGTTCTTTGAACTGTTTGAAGCAAGCCTTCTCATCCATTTCTTCTGTGATGGAATCTCTTGGGGTCCTCCTGGGGATGGAAGTTCAGCAGGGAGTGCAGAAGCAGTGCTTGTCACGGCATTGAGGACAAGGAATGCCAAAATAGGAGAAAGATCCAAAGTTCCTCCAAGTGGTGGAATGAGCCCGCGGAATATGTTCAAGTAGGGGTCGCATATAGTGCTGAGCATCAAGTAAACATCCCAAGTTAAGAATGTCTGCATAGGTCTAAGCTAATGAAGTAAAGCAATCAATGGATGACACACGTGTTAGTCTTCGTGCAGCATCAAAAGCAACTCTTGGTAGAAAGATCATTTGGACTTCTAAAGCAATCAATGGATGAAACATGCATTAGTATTCGTGCAGCATCAAAAGCAACTCTTCGTAAAAAGATCATCTGGACTTTTACAACCATCTGCTAACAAATGTGAGGTTTGAGTATATCAATCGGTCTATGCTGAAGAGAGTTTTCATCATCATAGAGCCAGGATGAAATATACTCTATCAACAATAGCAATGGTCATAAAACTGAACCTGCAGCTTGTTAGGAGGCCATGAGTTTTTCCTCTAAATTCCTAAATGCTTTTCGGCGACGTGAAGGGGATAATTAGGCTAGGTTGGACTCTCCTGTGAACACTATGCATAGTGCAGCAAATAATAACAATGTCAAGCAAATTGTTGATCAGTGTCGATTAATACTGCCCTGACTTTGATTCCTAAAATTCCCAATCCCCTAAAGATGAAGGGCTTCAGGCCCAGAGCCTGCTTATACCTCTGTAAGTGCATTTCTAACATTCGAGAGGCTAGAATCAAACCCCTATGACTAAATTGATTGCATACAGGCAATTTGCCTTTGTTCAGTGAACATCATGTTGTTGACGTTTGTCGAAGAACTACCACAAGGATAATGGGGTGCCCCGATGTGCTCTGAAAGTGGATACTATCAGGAGTAAACCGAAAGATGATGATGTTCTCTCAAAGTGGAGACAGATACTTTGACTTAATGGAAAGATTGGGGTGCCTGGGTGTTAGCGGATCGCTTTCTCTCTCCCTCACAATCTTATCATTTACTTGAAAAGTTATGCGTCCTGTAACATATAATTTAAGAATAAATCAAGTTTTATGACACTGGATTGCAATGAGTTATGTGATGCAGTATCTTCTCCCACTTGTACACAAGCTTGAATGTATCACAGTACCTGCCAGTTATTAACTGATCAGTTGCTCTACATAGTATTAACTGATCAGAACATCCCAGCAATGTATATAATGCTTCAAGGCTTGCCGCAAGTGCAACCCAATGAGTAACATGTCTAAGTGCACTATCAATTACAGAGACAAACATGATGCACATCGCATAGATAGCGGGGGAACAATTGCAAATGGGAATAGTTGAACCCAAGCAGTAGCAGACCCTTGGCAGCTGGCTCCTTATTTTGCTAAAAGATCAATTTAGACCTTCATTCTTGTATAGCTTTAGGCCTCCCAGAATATTTTTAACATAAGTCCCATGGTATCTTATTGAACTTTTGCTTTGGCCACTCCATAGCCTTAGGTCTACTCCCGAACTTTAACCATAGTAATACTTGTGATGTCGTGATGTTTTTATGAGGCGAAACCACCCCACCAAAGGCAAGTTTTTTTCCCATATTGTAAACTGTAAAAGTAAGTTCCTGCACTTTATACCACTGCAGTGGATCCTTTGATGGAGTAAGTAACAGTGTATATAGGTACAACAGTCACCAGCGTACTTTATAGCAGTTCCTGCTAATGGTTTGTGCTTCTACGAATTTCCTTACACGGCGCACTGTTGCAGTTGGGATATCATTGATCGTACTTTTCAGTCCAAATTAGCTTTTACATAGCTCATGCCTAGGCCACTATATCACACGGCTAATGAAAAGTTGAATGCGTCAGAGAACCTACCTGAGGGGACTAACAATGGCCGGTGGAGAGTTTGGGAACCAGGTAAGAACAAGCCTGACGACCAAAAGCGTATTGTAAATGTTCAAGAAGTTCAGAACTCCATTAGCAACCACAATCCCTGCCACTGAATCGCCTGGTAAAATGGCAGCAAAGTTTTGATTGGACAGTGAGTTCAAACTCCTGTAGTTTCTGCGATGAATCTGAAAGTGATGATCAGAAAGTACTCATGTCAACTTAGAGACTGAAGTTCGTGCCAAAAATAACACATAAATCAACTAAAATACTTATCATCACTATAAACATAACTTACCCGACATGAAGAAAAATATGTTATGTCTAATGAACAAGGAAATTCCAAGTCATGAAGTTCTCAACATATATATTCTTCTAGTCTCATTGGGATCATCAGCAGTTGTCACTTGCCAGGTACTCAGGCACATAGAAGCTTCTTCCTAGTTTTCCTAAAACTTTTTGCTTTGTGTTCCTTTCATTTTCAAATCTTCATTATAAACAGTATATTTGGCATTGGTTACAGTAAGATGGATGGAACACAATGCTGACGATGGAGGTGCATTGAGTGGATAGGCAACAAGGTTGTTCAAACATTAGCAATAGTGCCCAGACATGCTTATACTTGCAAGATAAGGAGTCGTCATTGGTTGAGTCCAATGGACAAGCAGGGATATCGTCCTCAGATCAAATCCCAGATAAAAGCTAATTTCTGTTAACTTCTTTCTCATTACAAAACAACACTTGGCTAAAACCTTCTAACGCATCAAAAAAGACAGCAGGTTCATCATCGTACTTTGCATCTGACTCGGACTATACTCTTTGTGGCACCTCCATGTGTATAGCAATCCCACTTCCTTGGCATCATCATACAATGTGCATATACACTTAACACAACTCTCTAAGTATAAAGCCTTAAGTAGGCATAGATTCACTCTGCTGACTAGACATCACACTCTTGAGTCTCAAAAATGGCTGCAGAAGATACTGATTCGAGTTAAATATTCAGGGATATCGAGATTCCAGCATGTTGCACGTGCTTTAGGAGAAACATATTGTAGAATAATAGTCATAAGGTTGGAAGCAGCGGTAATGTGTTCTTATATTGTCAGTTCATTTACATCCTTCTGGGGCTTACCTGCGAGATGAAACTATGCATGTATACCAGATCCAATTGGTTCCAAATGGGAGATTGCTTTGGCCAGCAATGTTCAGATGGGAGGCTAGTAGAACGAATACAAATTCGTTCAGATGGTCTTATACAAGTAAACAACATACATGATTTGGACTAACCAATAGGAATACACGTGCAATGTGATGACTAGGAACAAACGTAAGCTTGGGACTGGGGACTGCTACGCACATAAATTATAAAATCAGTATTTTCTATGTGATTTTGCTAATCCTTTAATACTTCTCTAAGAAAAAGGACACCCAGTGCACGAGGCTTCCCAAATTGCGAGGGTCTATCGAGCGTTCCTTACCCCAACTTTCGTGGAGAGACTGTTCCTGTGACTTGAGCCATGACCTCCGCGTCACAATGGGGCGCCAAGGCTCGCCCTCTATATGTGGAATCTATAAGTTCATTTAGTTGAACTACGTTAACTTGGGCACCCAATGTCCGGATGACAAAACAGTGGAACAGTCTTCTCTAATAGCACTAAACAATGAGCAGAACAGAAAATTAGTTGAGCAGGTACTTGATTAATGGTAAACGCCCATCAGTGGTTCTTTTACTTGTATTTTCACACCATTGAATGAAAAAAGTAGTAATCTTGAACATTTCAAGGTTTAAACGGGGTTGTTTTATATCTTGCACATTTTTGGAACACTAAATCGCGGGAACAAAATCTTTATACAGTTACTCTACGGATGGAGAGAGAAAGGAAAGGGGAGGGGAGAGAGAGAGAGAGGTACCCGGCAGAAGTCGTGGAATTCTGAGGAAAGAGAAGAGACTTTGCTGAGAAGTGGGTTTTGAGAAGCGAAGATGTGCAAGAATTGGAGGCAACGGTCAGCAGTGGAGGCAATGGAGTCTCGGAGGTTGTGAACAATGTATGAGGTGGTTGTTGCTGTTGTAACTAATGATTTGTTTGGGAGTTTAT
Organism: Escallonia rubra; assembly: GCA_033065855.1. NCBI lineage: Eukaryota > Viridiplantae > Streptophyta > Magnoliopsida > Escalloniales > Escalloniaceae > Escallonia > Escallonia rubra. The sequence goes on along the minus strand of JAVXUO010000740.1, from coordinate 166,120 downwards.
GGAAGGAGGTGGTGTGCGGTGGTCTGAAGAGTAATGGGTTGTGGTTGAAAGGAGGGGTAGAGAGTGGCAGTGCCATTAGGCAGGTGGAGACCAACTGGTTCGAGGTACATTTCGGGTTGTCTTCGGGTGAAGAAGATGAATCCATATTCCGATATGTCGACTTCGAGAGGAAGTTTTGCTAAAAGAGAAGCCCGCCGAGGACGACGGAGTAACAAGATAGGATTGTATGGATTGGCTGAGATACCTTTTAGAGGACTAGTTAGATTCCAGAGGACCAGTTAGATTGAGTTTTTTCCTAAATAATTATTTTAAAACTTAATTATTAATTTACTCCATTTTAAAACTTATTTACCCGCATACCACACTTTTAGAAATTACTGTTTAAAACCACGACTTTAAAGTAGAAATCGGGGTTTAGAACCACGACTTTAAGTAAAAAATGTGGTTTAGAACCACATTTTCATTTTTTTTTCATTTTTTGCGTAATTTAAAATGGAAAACATATATATATATATATATATATATATATATATATATATATATATATTTTAAAATAGAAATCGTGATTTGAAATCACGTTTTTAATATATATAGAAATCGTGATTTGAAATCACGTTTTTAATATATATATATATATATATATTAAAAACGTGATTTCAAATCGCGATTTCTATTTTAAAGTCATGGTTTCAAATCGCGATTTCTAAAAGTATGGTATGCGAGTAAGTAAGTTTCAAAATTGAGTAAATTGGTAATTAGATTCTTACGCGCTCATGAAGCAAAAAGAATAAATAAATAAAGGTCTATGAAGACATAGAAGATATGATACACAATAAATAAATAAAGCCATGCGAGTAATGGTCTTTGTGAAGTTGCATCAGTGGTGATCTTAATGTCTATTGCTTCAAATTGGATGTAGAAAGTGTCATAAAAATTGTTATAATTGAAAGAAAATTACACACTTGAAAACTTCAGTGTTATATAAGTTGGATATGATAACCAAATTTCATTCTCATCAAACTCACCTCCTTTGTTGCTCTTCAAATGGTCATTTTTCAAGTTGAGAGTTTTGATATTTCACTTATTTGTCTACCCCTTTTCGGAGCACCATATTAATTTTAATGTAAACTAAAACTCCAACCCATTAGGTTACATGTTATGACCTTCTTACACTTTAAGTCCACTTATCTTGCCCTAAAATATTTGACATAGATTATTTTTAAAACAACACAGTTGTTTAATTTTACCTATATTTTACAGGAAACTCATATCATCACAATATACAATCAATGGTTCATCGAAATAGTCCATAAACTAAAATTTGAACCTTCACTATCCTAAAAACTAGTTTGATACCCGTGCGTTGCAACGGGTCAACTATTCGAGAATATTCGAGTCAAATTATGAGAAAAATGGTGATGAGGGAGAATTATTTACCTAAAAAGAAGGAAAATTTTTATTATGAGATATATATCGTCGAAAGAACAATTAAAAAGAAAAAAAAAACTACTGACCTTGAAAAGAAAATACCAATCTATTGGGTACAAACTAATCAAGAAAATATTTAAATGGATGACATGGAACAATAGTGGCATACAGACCATTATCATTTAACATAACGTAAAAATAAACAAAACATGATTCCAACCATATCACCGGTATACACAAAATAGAAAGTACCCATGTTGAAAACAAAAATCTAAAAGTTTTCACTAAAAACAAAAATTGAATCATCAAATGTCTCCTACATATAAAGAACGGAATCTTTCATGAAAAATAGTCGTCCAAGATATAAAAAAATTGTAAATGTCCAAAGATATATGAAGAACACATAAGTGCTTGATGAACCTACCACGTTATGTCCAACAAAAAGTATGGAGCAAGTGAAGTTTATGTGAGAAGGGCGAGAAAATTGTGAGAGAGATATTAGGTCAGAAGCATAATAATTTAGAATCTAATAAAAGAGAAAACGTGGTAATGATGATGAATATAAAAGAGGAAACGTTTGACATCGTGTTATGATGAATCTAAAAAAATAAAACTTTGAAATTTTATCACGGAAGATAGATTAGGCTTAACAATTTCGGTTAAATCATTTCATATTTATAAACTCCTATATTATAGGCATAACGATTTCATAAATATGAAATTTGTTAAGGATACAAATTAACTATATTATCCGATTCCACATTTAAGTTTAGTGGTAAAATGTTAAAGTTTAGGCTTTAGAAGATGTGGATTCATTTGTATCTAGAATTTGGATAGAGACATTTTTTTAAAAAGGATATTATAATAGCAACCTATAATGACATAATAAAAATTAATATAAAAAAAATAAAGAGTGTAATCCACATGCACAGATGTAAAAGGAAGAGAAAGTGCTAGTAAAAGCACAGTTGACAACTTTTTCTTAATTTGGTTTTATAACGAATATATTAATTTACAAAATAATCACTCTAATTGATCTTGAAAGAATATTTACATTGATTTCAAGATGTGAGATAGAATTGCAATTAAGGATGAAATTGCGAAAATTTATATCATTTCCTCAATTAGATTAGATATTTCAAGAGAAAAAAACGTTTGAAGATAATCATGGCTGAAGATTGAGGAAAATGCAAGATTTTAGGGGCAGATAGAGAAGTTCGGAATGAAAGAGAGAAAATAAGGAGATAAGGCAAGATTTTAATTAGGGGTAAGATTTTAGGGCTTTGAGCTTAGGAAGAGGAAGAAAGTGAATGATGAAATCACGAAATTGATGGTTTAATTAGGAATTTAAGTTTGCATGTGCGTGAGAGAGAGGGGGAAAAGACAAGGCTGCCTATTTGAGACTTAAGAAATATTTGTGGAATCAAATATTAATTAAATTAATGAGAAAATGATAATTGTGGACACTTGATTGAGGTGTTATAATTGCAAGTTACTTTTGAAATTTAAATTGATAAGATAAAATTTAACTGAATTCAAAGGTAGAAAGTCATAATTGTAAGTATTTAAAATTAGTTTCATTTAACATTAAATAAAATTCACGTGGCGAAATGATAGAGTGTCCACGTAAGCGATGACGTTGCCACTTTCTCTCAGCTTCGGCTTTCATATATATATAATTAGATTTGTGCAATTGCCACATTTATTTTGATTTCTAATATATTTAGATTGTCGGTACCCTTGGTGTAATGTGAAATTGCCTAGTACCAAACAAGGTTTTAGGTTTTAGGAACATTTAGGCTCATATACGGAAAGATACACATGATGGCATGATGTTATTTACAAATTTACGGCAAAAATTAAGGTATAAGGACATTCTAAATTAGAATAAAATCTTCTACTACATTAGAGAGGGATTTACTTTTTCATTGTTCCTTTCATTCCCAAAGTATTAAGCAACCTTTTTAGTTTCCTATTTATTTTTTTTATATGGGTCATTGTTATTGTTTGCGTTTGTCTTATGCCTATAATATTTTAAATAAAGGTATTACTGAAATTTTGCTAAAAACTCATAACGATGACTATTAGTTATTCAAAAGGTAGTACAAGAAAATTGGGTTGGAGCAAGAAAGTTTGTTTGTTATATGGTTAAATGACTCGTGACATGACCAAAAGATGCACTCAATATGGTGATGAGGGAGAATTATTTACCTAAAAAGAAGGAAAAAATTTATTATGAGATATATATCATCGAAAGAACAATTAAAAAGAAAAAAAAAACTACTGACCTTGAAAAGAAAATACCAATCTATTGGGTACGAACTAATCAAGAAAATATTTAAATGGATGACATGAAACAATAGTGGCATACAGACCATTATCATTTAACATAACGTAAAAATAAACAAAACATGATTCCAACCATATCACCGGTATACACAAAATAGAAAGTACCCATGTTGAAAACAAAAATCTAAAAGTTTTCACTGAAAACAAAAATTGAATCATCAAATGTCTCCTACATATAAAGAACGGAATCTTTCATGAAAAATAGTCGTCCAAGATATAAAAAAATTGTAAATGTCCAAAGATATATGAAGAACACATAAGTGCTTGATGAACCTACCAGGTTATGTCCAACAAAAAGTATGGAGCAAGTGAAGTTTATGTGAGAAGGGCGAGAAAATTGTGAGAGAGATATTAGGTCAGAAGCATAATAATTTAGAATCTAATAAAAGAGAAAACGTGGTATGATGATGAATATAAAAGAGGAAACGTTTGACATCGTGTTATGATGAATCTAAAAAAATAAAACTTTGAAATTTTATCACGGAAGATAGATTAGGCTTAACAATTTCGGTTAAATCATTTCATATTTATAAACTCCTATATTATAGGCATAACGATTTCATAAATATGAAATTTGTTAAGGATACAAATTAACTATATTATCCGATTCCACATTTAAGTTTAGTGGTAAAATGTTAAAGTTTAGGCTTTAGAAGATGTGGATTCATTTGTATCTAGAATTTGGATAGAGACATTTTTTTAAAAAGGATATTATAATAGCAACCTATAATGACATAATAAAAATTAATATAAAAAAAATAAAGAGTGTAATCCACATGCACAGATGTAAAAGGAAGAGAAAGTGCTAGTAAAAGCACAGTTGACAACTTTTTCTTAATTTGGTTTTATAACGAATATATTAATTTACAAAATAATCACTCTAATTGATCTTGAAAGAATATTTACATTGATTTCAAGATGTGAGATAGAATTGCAATTAAGGATGAAATTGCGAAAATTTATATCATTTCCTCAATTAGATTAGATATTTCAAGAGAAAAAAACGTTTGAAGATAATCATGGCTGAAGATTGAGGAAAATGCAAGATTTTAGGGGCAGATAGAGAAGTTCGGAATGAAAGAGAGAAAATAAGGAGATAAGGCAAGATTTTAATTAGGGGTAAGATTTTAGGGCTTTGAGCTTAGGAAGAGGAAGAAAGTGAATGATGAAATCACGAAATTGATGGTTTAATTAGGAATTTAAGTTTGCATGTGCGTGAGAGAGAGGGGGAAAAGACAAGGCTGCCTATTTGAGACTTAAGAAATATTTGTGGAATCAAATATTAATTAAATTAATGAGAAAATGATAATTGTGGACACTTGATTGAGGTGTTATAATTGCAAGTTACTTTTGAAATTTAAATTGATAAGATAAAATTTAACTGAATTCAAAGGTAGAAAGTCATAATTGTAAGTATTTAAAATTAGTTTCATTTAACATTAAATAAAATTCACGTGGCGAAATGATAGAGTGTCCACGTAAGCGATGACGTTGCCACTTTCTCTCAGCTTCGGCTTTCATATATATATAATTAGATTTGTGCAATTGCCACATTTATTTTGATTTCTAATATATTTAGATTGTCGGTACCCTTGGTGTAATGTGAAATTGCCTAGTACCAAACAAGGTTTTAGGTTTTAGGAACATTTAGGCTCATATACGGAAAGATACACATGATGGCATGATGTTATTTACAAATTTACGGCAAAAATTAAGGTATAAGGACATTCTAAATTAGAATAAAATCTTCTACTACATTAGAGAGGGATTTACTTTTTCATTGTTCCTTTCATTCCCAAAGTATTAAGCAACCTTTTTAGTTTCCTATTTATTTTTTTTATATGGGTCATTGTTATTGTTTGCGTTTGTCTTATGCCTATAATATTTTAAATAAAGGTATTACTGAAATTTTGCTAAAAACTCATAACGATGACTATTAGTTATTCAAAAGGTAGTACAAGAAAATTGGGTTGGAGCAAGAAAGTTTGTTTGTTATATGGTTAAATGACTCGTGACATGACCAAAAGATGCACTCAATATGGTGATGAGGGAGAATTATTTACCTAAAAAGAAGGAAAAAATTTATTATGAGATATATATCGTCGAAAGAACAATTAAAAAGAAAAAAAAACTACTGACCTTGAAAAGAAAATACCAATCTATTGGGTACGAACTAATCAAGAAAATATTTAAATGGATGACATGAAACAATAGTGGCATACAGACCATTATCATTTAACATAACGTAAAAATAAACAAAACATGATTCCAACCATATCACCGGTATACACAAAATAGAAAGTACCCATGTTGAAAACAAAAATCTAAAAGTTTTCACTGAAAACAAAAATTGAATCATCAAATGTCTCCTACATATAAAGAACGGAATCTTTCATGAAAAATAGTCGTCCAAGATATAAAAAAATTGTAAATGTCCAAAGATATATGAAGAACACATAAGTGCTTGATGAACCTACCAGGTTATGTCCAACAAAAAGTATGGAGCAAGTGAAGTTTATGTGAGAAGGGCGAGAAAATTGTGAGAGAGATATTAGGTCAGAAGCATAATAATTTAGAATCTAATAAAAGAGAAAACGTGGTATGATGATGAATATAAAAGAGGAAACGTTTGACATCGTGTTATGATGAATCTAAAAAAATAAAACTTTGAAATTTTATCACGGAAGATAGATTAGGCTTAACAATTTCGGTTAAATCATTTCATATTTATAAACTCCTATATTATAGGCATAACGATTTCATAAATATGAAATTTGTTAAGGATACAAATTAACTATATTATCCGATTCCACATTTAAGTTTAGTGGTAAAATGTTAAAGTTTAGGCTTTAGAAGATGTGGATTCATTTGTATCTAGAATTTGGATAGAGACATTTTTTTAAAAAGGATATTATAATAGCAACCTATAATGACATAATAAAAATTAATATAAAAAAAATAAAGAGTGTAATCCACATGCACAGATGTAAAAGGAAGAGAAAGTGCTAGTAAAAGCACAGTTGACAACTTTTTCTTAATTTGGTTTTATAACGAATATATTAATTTACAAAATAATCACTCTAATTGATCTTGAAAGAATATTTACATTGATTTCAAGATGTGAGATAGAATTGCAATTAAGGATGAAATTGCGAAAATTTATATCATTTCCTCAATTAGATTAGATATTTCAAGAGAAAAAAACGTTTGAAGATAATCATGGCTGAAGATTGAGGAAAATGCAAGATTTTAGGGGCAGATAGAGAAGTTCGGAATGAAAGAGAGAAAATAAGGAGATAAGGCAAGATTTTAATTAGGGGTAAGATTTTAGGGCTTTGAGCTTAGGAAGAGGAAGAAAGTGAATGATGAAATCACGAAATTGATGGTTTAATTAGGAATTTAAGTTTGCATGTGCGTGAGAGAGAGGGGGAAAAGACAAGGCTGCCTATTTGAGACTTAAGAAATATTTGTGGAATCAAATATTAATTAAATTAATGAGAAAATGATAATTGTGGACACTTGATTGAGGTGTTATAATTGCAAGTTACTTTTGAAATTTAAATTGATAAGATAAAATTTAACTGAATTCAAAGGTAGAAAGTCATAATTGTAAGTATTTAAAATTAGTTTCATTTAACATTAAATAAAATTCACGTGGCGAAATGATAGAGTGTCCACGTAAGCGATGACGTTGCCACTTTCTCTCAGCTTCGGCTTTCATATATATATAATTAGATTTGTGCAATTGCCACATTTATTTTGATTTCTAATATATTTAGATTGTCGGTACCCTTGGTGTAATGTGAAATTGCCTAGTACCAAACAAGGTTTTAGGTTTTAGGAACATTTAGGCTCATATACGGAAAGATACACATGATGGCATGATGTTATTTACAAATTTACGGCAAAAATTAAGGTATAAGGACATTCTAAATTAGAATAAAATCTTCTACTACATTAGAGAGGGATTTACTTTTTCATTGTTCCTTTCATTCCCAAAGTATTAAGCAACCTTTTTAGTTTCCTATTTATTTTTTTTATATGGGTCATTGTTATTGTTTGCGTTTGTCTTATGCCTATAATATTTTAAATAAAGGTATTACTGAAATTTTGCTAAAAACTCATAACGATGACTATTAGTTATTCAAAAGGTAGTACAAGAAAATTGGGTTGGAGCAAGAAAGTTTGTTTGTTATATGGTTAAATGACTCGTGACATGACCAAAAGATGCACTCAATATGGTGATGTTGGGTGGGCTCTTTTCACCCTTTTCACTGTTTGCACAAGATTTTTTATTATTTTTTTTGTGTGCATATGTTCATAGTTAATTGTTTGTCTAACCAAATAATTGATGCCTAGACCACATGCTTTTATTATTTATAATGTATGATTATTATTTTTATTTTGGTAAAAGGTCATTTTATTCCATTATGTGCAATACTTTCCACTATTATGTATATTACATACAATGTATCACATCTTATCTGTGTACATTTGAATTTCAGATTCTAAGTTCTTGATCATGCTTCTTTAGTAGCAGCCTTTCTTCAATCCCCCATTCTATACATAATCTTCTATTTTTCTCATTTTTAAGGACCGGTTTCCAGCTCTGTATTCTATACTTAATTTATTCCTTGATCATATGCATACACTCTTCCACAGTAGCTCCTTTATTCTCAAAAATTTCTGGCATTCCTCTCTTGCCATATACCATACATTGTTGTTGCCACAGCTAGTTTTCCCAATCTAGCTCTTAAGCTCTTCCCTCTGAACATGTAAGTAGCATATTTACTGAATTGCAGCCAAGTTTGTAACCTGATATTTGTTTGCATCTTCCCAAAAACTATGTTCCACAGCTCTATTGCATAGGGGCATTGGGTAAACAAATGGTCTTCAGTTTCTGAATGATTCATACATAGCACACATGCATCTTCTTGAACCATATTCCAAGCTTTCAGTTTATGTTTTGTTCTTAGCTCTCTTTTGCATAAGATCCATAACATTACTGAACATTTAGGTATGTTACCTGGGAACCATATAAGTTTCCAGATTGGGTTCCTTGCTCCATATTTTCTCATGCTTTCCCAGGCTGAGTGAATGGTGAATTGCATGTTCTTGTTCAGAGTCCAGAGTACTTGATCAACTATCTCCATATTTGGTTTCTAGTATTCTGATAGCAATAGATTAATCCTTAGCTCCTTTGATCTAGGCAATAGCATTTGCCAATTTCCTCCTTGTATTATTCACTGACTTTTGCATCAAGCTGTAACCTGAATCATAAATTGCTCTATGCCCAAATTGATCCATCAGTGGTTTCTCAGATAACCATTTGTCCTTCCACAGCCATGTGGTTTTCCCATCCCTTATCTTGTACTGAATAAGATCTTGGCATTGCTTTCTTATTTTCAACAGCTTTCTCCATGTACATGTCAACACCATAGGTGGCTTGAAAGTCCATATGTGTTGGTCTTTTATTATGTAGATGTGGCACCATTTGACCCACAAGGAATCTTTCTTATTTGCAATATCCCACAGGTGTTTGCATATTGCAGCCTTATTCCATTCCTCCAGTTTTTTTAATGCATAAACCACCTTCTTGTTTGGGAAGACAAACATCCTTCTAAGCAACCTTTGCCCATGTACATTTCATCTTTTTTCCATGCCATATAAAGGATATGATCTTCTGTTTAATTAGCTTTATGACTCTCTTAGGTAGGATGAAAATGGTGCACCAGTAGGCCTGCATGCTACATAAAACTAATATAGCCAATTGTACTCTTCCTGCATAAGATAGCACTTTTGTTGTCCAGCTAGATAGTCTTTTGATAATTCTATCCACTAGTATTGAACAATCTTGGTGTTTCAATTTGGTTGATATAAGTGGCACCCCAAGATATGTGACAGAAAGATTCCCCATTGGAATGTTTACAATCTCAACCAGATTGACAGCTTCAGCTTGATCTATTCCAGCTAAGAAAATGGAACTCTTCATCATATTAGGGGACAAACCTGATAATAGGCTAAATTCATCCAAAGCTTCTTTGATCAATCTAAGAGTTCCCTGCTCAGCTTTTGCCAATATAAAAAGATCATCTGCAAAACACATGTGATGTATTTGAAAATCTTTACATTTTGGATGATACTTGAAATCAGCTTGTTGGGCATAATTGGCCATAAATCCAGAGAAAGCCTCCATAACCAATAGGAACAAATAAGGGGATATGGGATGCTTTTGATAAGCCATATATCTTAAAACAATACCACTTTATCTTAGAGGTAGAACTGTTGCTAATTATCTACTAATCATTTTTAAGAATTTATGGAATCAATGGTTTGAAATAGTCGGTTGATTGCGACCTTGTCTGGACTAAGAGAAAGGTACTTCTCGTAAGTTAAGATGAACAAAGAGCATTTTTACCGTATAGAATACCCTTGTAGTTTGGCCGAGTGGTAGAAAGCCCCATGAGATTAAAAAAAATTCACAGAGACACCTATTCTTGTAAAAGTGTTGCATCATATGGTTTTTGTAATAGAATGAAGGGATTATCCACAATGCCCCTATATATAAAGTCTAATGTTGTTTCTTTGCAACATAAGGGTCGAGCAAAGGGTGGCCGGCGTGCATGGACTCGTGCCCATAAAAAAACCTAGATCAACATCAATATAGAATCTGGGGTTTTTTAAAGCTTTGTCATGTTGATTGATAAACCTAGTGTTTGTACATAGATCTAGGTTTTCATTGTCGATACTTAGATCTAGCGTTTTGTTTGAGTGGTGGGTATGAGTGGTGAGGGAGAGGGGGGTGACGACGCAGTAATTGAGGGGGATGGTGGGAGCGAGGCTGTGGCCATGAGTGAGGGGTTGGTCGCGATAGCAGGCGTGGGTGGTGATGGCGATAGCGAGATTAGTTGGGGCCGATGGCGGCGGCGCAGTCGGGTAAGATGATGATGACGGGGCAATTGGGTGGAGTATGTACCAGCCATAGTTGTGGGTGGGCTGATGGCGCCGATGCCACACGGGGCTGGTCCAAGTAGCAGCTAATGGTAAAGGTGGTGGTAGATGGGGTTGGGTTATGAGAGCGGCGACTAGGGTTTGGTTGGTCCAAATGGGGAAGGAAATTAGGAATTTGGAAGAAAAGAAAATTTTGAGGGCATTTTAGTCATCTCGTATTATTGATCTATACGAAACACACTTATCGGGAGTGTGAGCATCATATGCCACTAATTTGAACCATTTTCTTGGCAGTTGCAACATAATTAGCACCTCTTGTGTTCCTTTGTAAATTTTTTAACCTCAGAGACTTTCTGCAACTCAGCCAGACTACGGAGGTATTCCGTGCTCCCTCTTTTCAAACTTAAGATATCTCAAAATTACCTATACTTGGAGCCCCTTCTGGTCAAAGGAAGTATAACTAGTGCTTACTAAACAACAGTTGCTAAAATATACGCGGGGCACACCGTAGTGAGGTTGTACCCACAAAAAGTATTTTGGTCGTTTGGCTATTGCCGACACAAGTCTAAAAAAGAGGTATTTGGGCATGAAAGAGTTAGAAAGAGAGTTCAAAGTTGTCCATGAAAATTTCTATTGAAGATGAGGGAAGAAAACCTGACCAAGGTGTCGTGTAAGCAATTCAAACATATCAATGAGACTTTTCAAGCTTCTGGACTTGAATCCATTATAAATATCTTTGGCGGCAAAATACATAATGGAAAGAAGAACCTACGTTGGCTAAGTTGAAAAAAAATGTGTTGGTAAGAAGTGGATGAGGGAATGGGTTTGCAGTCCTTAAAAAGAATCTTAGGTTTACTACGAAAACAAGATTGGAGGCTTGTAATGATGCCAATAAAGTGAGTCTGTAGTACAAGTGGAGATGCCTCAAAAGTAATACTGACGAAGTCCATTCGCACTACATGTGGAGGTAGGGCGAGGAGTATAGTTCAAATCAAATGCAAAGCATGATAGTGTATGACAAAACAATGATAAGAGTCAGATTCCAAGAAAAGCTAGACAAAGCCGGAGAACTGACAATATTGCAAGGGCGTAGGCACTGTGTGAGTAAGGAAAGATGGTCACAAGTACAATGTCATGGTCCAATGCTTCTGTACTTTATCTCTAGGACTGTTTACCTCAAAAGTTTTGAAGTACAAAAGTAAAAGCGTGGAAATGAAGTCAATTAATGTCTCCTATGAGTTCTCAAGTCCTCTATTTACAGGCAGCTTAAGATGCTTTGTCAACAAATGACATATTGTGTCCCCTGAAAATTATAGCTCATCGAGCGCGCACCATATGCGATGTGGCAGGAGAACGCCCTCGATTAAGCCACTTGTCTAATACATTTGCCAAGTTAGGCGAAGGCATCAAGAGATGCTAAGAATGTGGTAGGGGAGGAAAGCCCAACGCCGAGGCGCGATACTCCCTAAAGACCTACTCATGTCCTGTAGTGACACAGGGTTATGATACTTAGAGGTACCGAAGAAGAACACCATTAGCGGAACAAGTAAACAAAATCAAGCATTCATTTTAGCTAGCAGAGATAGCGTTTCAAAAGAGGCGCATATCTCTGCATATCTCTGGGTGCATTCTTGTGTCGAAACGCTCAATTTTTTTTGTCCTTTTGTCTTATAAAAATGGCAGAATTGTAAGACTCTGATCCAACCATTTGCTTCCATTGTCTCGCCTTGGAAGGATCCATAAAGGTGGTCCATGCCGTCAATAGAGTGGCGGAAACGTTGCCCCAATTGGTGGGGAGGTACTTACCTTGGGTTTCACAGATCCCCATAAGGGGATATTGCGGTTTGAGGACCTATAAAGCCACTACGTACATCCAAGTCCCCGATTCTCACACCTATATTATCGGATCTAAAGCGCACGAAAAACTCGCGTGTTGATCATATGTAGGACAAGAATGTATGTTTGCTTCCTAACAAGAAGTGACGGACTGAAAATTCAAACTCAAATAATATGTTTGAATTGTTTCTGGGGAACCGTCGAACTAACTCATTTTTGGTACTCAAGACAAGATTGTACCCGAAAGGGTTGCGTGAACTTGAATGAAAAATACTCGAATGATAATGGTGATCTGACCTTTTTATTTCTTTTGATGGGTTTGGGTTTGGCGTGCGTTGAATGGATCTCAAAAACGATGCACAGAAAGAAGAAATACATAAAAGTGGAAGCAAAAGCAGCACCTTCAGTCCAACGTTGACCACACAGTTACGTGGTGCAGTCGATCGGATCCAACTGTAGGATAGACCAGCTAATAGCAGCCGCCATCTCTTAAGCCCACGTGCTTTCCCAAACAAAACCACGACCCCAACCCAACCCAACCCAACTCTCTCTCATCCATACTTCTCCATCCATCTGTCTCTCTCTCTCTCCCTCCCTAACGACTAACAAGTAACAACAATGACCACAATCGATCTCCTCCTCCGCTTCAATCCTTCATCTCACCTCAATTTCACCTTCAACTACGTTGGCAACTCCACTGCTATCCACCCCCTCCTCCCCACTCCACGCCGTTTCCGCATTTCCCGCCCTCCCAAACTCCGGAATGCCATCACCGCCAAGGCCGTCGAATTCAAAGCTCCGGCTCACAACTCCCCCCAACAACAACCGCACGGCGACCCTCCTCCTCCTCCTTCTTCCTCTTCGGTGCTGCTCGACGTCACCGGCATGATGTGCGGCGCGTGCGTCTCCCGCGTCAAGTCAATCTTGTCGTCCGACGACCGAGTCGACTCCGCCGTGGTCAACATGCTGACCGAGACAGCGGCGATCAAGCTGAACCCCGAGGCGGCGGCGGCCAGAGGTACGAGCGACGACGTGGCTGAGGACTTCGCTAGGAAGCTCACGGAGTGCGGCTTTCCGACCAAGAGGCGGTCGTCGGGGCTAGGCGTGGAGGAGAAGGTGAGGAAGTGGAGGGAGGCGGTGGCGAAGAAGGAGGCGTCGCTCGTCGAGAGTAGGAATCGAGTGGCTTTCGCTTGGACGCTGGTGGCTCTGTGTTGTGGCTCTCATGCCTCTCATATCTTGCACTCTCTCGGCATTCACGTTGCTCATGGTAATGCACGAGTTTAAATACGCAGTATGCTTGGCCGCATTCTATTTTGTCATTAGGGAGCTGATAGATACGCTAACAGCACGATCACTTCTAAGCACCTATAGTGTAGTGTAATTCACAAAAATGATGCCTTATATTCGGGTCCAATTTTTAGAAGTCTCTTAAAAGTTTGACTTGTTTTCTTTTGGTTCTTTATCCAAGTTTCCGTTCTTAAGTTGGTCCTCAAGTCCCTCTGTTAATTTTACGGGGCAAAATTGGAATATCAATGTTTGATGGAAAAATTCCCTCAAAATTAAATTTCTTAGTTATTTGAGGTGGTATATTCACAAAGGTGGCGGGGTCAGTGACCTTATGGTTGCAAACATATACAGGGAAAAGAATGAGAACAATTAAGAAGAATAAAGAAAAATCATTTTGTGTGATCTTTCAATTTTGCCCTTCCAAAATTAAGGGCATCTAGCATTGTGGGGATTTAGGAACCAAATAGGGAAAAAATGAGAAAAATTAAGAAGAATAAAGAAAAACCATTTTGTGTGATCTTCCCATTTGGCCCCTCCAAAATTAAGGGCGTATAGCATTTTGGGGACATAGAAACCAAATAGGTAATGGGGAGCATAGATAAAGGATGAAAATGAAACAAGTCGAGGAAGGTGAATTTCGTGCTAATTTCTGCTATGTTTTAAACAGCATTTTGGAGTAGTTTGAAATGGCATTGTGGACTAGTTTTTCTGCATTAAGAGTAAAGGTAGAGGAAAGTAAATTTCATCTTAATTGACTTTTGTACTGGTTTAGGTACATTCTGGGAGTTGCTTCATAATTCCTATGTGAAAGGTGGTTTAGCTCTGGGAGCTCTGTTGGGACCGGGACGAGGTATGTTTGTACTCTGTAGCCCTTTTTTCTGGTTGGTGGTAGCTTTGTAATCTAGTCTTCTTTGGTGTTGTCAGAAGGTATTCAATTCTCTAGCTATATGCAAACAAGCACTAAAAAAATGTTTGGTTAAGAGCGAGAGAATTATGGCTTCACTGTTCCACATATTTGATTCCAAAGCATGTTTACTTACCCATATGTTGCGATAGGAGAGTTCCTGTTGCTCCATACTATGGTCTAAGCTGCATTATTTAGTATCTCATCTACAAAGCTTGCTAATTACTCTCCATAATGGTTTTCACTTTGCACCTAGCACAGATAATCTATGTGTTAAATTACACACCAGATGGCCTCCCATCACGTCCCTTACCGGGGCTTAGTATTGTCTCTTTAGTGCAAAGGCAATTTCCATATGCTAATATTAAGAGATATAAATCTGTTGCAGAGTTGCTTTTCGATGGTCTGAGGGCATTTGCAAGGCGATCGCCCAATATGAACTCTCTTGTTGGTTTTGGATCTATTGCTGCGTTTATTATAAGTGCGGTGAGACTCTATTGAGTGCTGAGTTTGATGTTCTCTGGCATTGCAGGATGATTCTTTTTGCTTCCTTCTATTGTCTAATAGCACTAAGTTCTTTCCTGTAGATCTCACTTCTGAACCCCGAACTGGAATGGAATGCTTCATTCTTTGATGAGCCGGTCTGTTTCACTCTAACTCTCTAAATAACTTGCCAGTGAACTCCTTTCTAGTTATTCATGCATCTAATTACGAAGCACAAGTCTGTGCATGAAATACAATGGCTAAGTAGCATACAAACCGACACATTCGGCAACATGGACATAAGCAGCGACGCGACATCCTATTAATTTAGGATTCACATGATCCAAAAGGATTGCCTGAGATGTATCTTTGTCATATCATAAACTCAATAGTTACCTCTGGATCTACGTCAATTACCTTTATTATTGTTTGAACATTGAATTTTTTTGAAGGAGTTAAAAGAAAGGTGTTTTTACTATATCAAATGGATGCTTATGGTAACTTGATTTTTTTTGTTTGGTATTAAGATTCTGATGCAGGGATACTCTTTTTTAGTATGCAGGTCATGCTTCTTGGTTTCGTGCTCCTGGGGCGCTCTCTAGAGGAAAGGGCAAGGATTAGGGCATCTAGCGATATGAACGAATTATTAGTAAGATATGCCTTGGATATATAAGTTTTTGGTATCACGATACCTACTTCAGTGGCTTCGTTGGAAATTGAAAGGTTACTCTTGACTGGGTTTTGGATGATCATGATCTTGTATTCAGCTTAGAAGACTATCACTTAGTCCTACTCATATATAAAAGCAAAATTTGTCTATGTTTACAGACTATCACTTAGCCCTACTCATATATAAAAGCAAAATTTGTCTATGTTTACAGACTATCACTTAGCCCTACTCATATTTAAAAGCAAAATTTTTAATTCTACATATCGCGAGACAAGGACATTCTTCCATGTTTACAGACTATATCCGTCATGACTCATATAAACTATTTAAGTATTCGTCTATGTTTTCGTTCTGAATTTTTTAAGTATATATGACCCCTCACTAAGCTAGACAAAAATATTGATACTACACACACACACAATTTTGTAAGCTTACATTTTCTTACATAAGAAGTATACATTACTCTAATTAACGGTGATTTCCTACGTTACCAATTGCGATATTGAAGATCAAGATCTATTAATGTCATGCATGTTGCAGTCATAGTGTCAAGTTCTTTTATTTCAATCTTTTCACAGTAATTTTTTCGTCTTATCCAAGAAGTGTTGAGCCGTGTTTGCTTTCCGAAGCCTTATTTTATGTGATTTGAAAAACCTAGTAACTTGACTCTTGGAACATGTTCATCAGATTTTTGGAATAACTATGCCATGAAATTCCCGGTGTTTCATAGGTGTACAGAAATATATGTTTAACATGGATTTCCAGGGTGTTTACATGTGGTACTCGATAATGCTCTTGTTCTGCTGTTGCCCTGTCATATTTTGTCACACCATGTTTACTTGTATATTTAGTATAATCTGAAAGTGGCTTTTTTTGGATACTGACAATGGTGGACAGATATTAGGTTTAATTTTTCCTTTTCCTTCTACATAGTTGTTGCTGATATATATATATGCATGAAGTGGTTACTGTTGCTGCATGTTTGATTTCAATGTAAATCCGGCTTAACCTATTTGCCTTTTCTTTAAGTGGAGTTGACATTTATACATTGTTTTTGTTGTCTGTGAACTATTTCCTGATAAAGTACAACTGGTTGTCTCTGCAGTCACTAATATCAACTCAGTCCCGACTTGTAATTACTCCCTCTGGAAGTAATTCTTCTGCTGATACTGTGCTCTGCGCTGATGCAATTTGCATGGAAGTCCCAATTGATGATATTCGTGTTGGAGATTCGCTGTTGGTTTTGCCTGGAGAAACTATGCCTGTAGATGTAAGCTATTTGAATTGTGTATTTTAATATTTCCTTTTATTCAAACCGTTCACTAAGGTCTGGAAGTCTTCACTCATTGCTCACTTATCAGGAAAATAAATTCTTCATTTCATACAGCGTATTTGCCTTCTTCCTAGCATTATGTAACTAAACTGAGGTTTGAATCACTTTTCCGCTACTTCAGACATGCAACCTTCATTTGGTTGTAACTGCATTCTTTGAAGTAATTGTCAAACCTGATGCTATTACTGCTGCATCTTAAAATAGTCAAACCTGATACTACCACTGCTGCGTCTTTAAATAGGTTTCTACTAAATTTCTGTATACTGTTTAGTCAATAAGTTGTTTGTAGCCAAGAAAGTAAGAATATGTTTAATTAGAGCAACAAGCTAGCTAGTTAGCTATTGCTCCACAGAGTCAATAAGATAGGCTACATAGGCCATAATCAGGAAATATATGCCTCTGCTTTGACAAAGTAGTTCGGACCTTAACACTTCAAAGACCTCTACGTCTTTTCTTATCTGAATGCAAATGCCTGCATTTAAGAGTTTTAGGTACTGAATGGGACAACTAATTTGCCTTCACAGGGAAGAGTTCTTGCAGGAAGAAGTGTAGTGGACGAATCCATGCTCACTGGTGAATCCCTTCCTGTATTCAAGGAGGAAGGCCATTCGGTCTCGGCTGGAACAATAAACTGGGTATTGTACTTGCAGAGTTATAATACCTTTTTAACTTTTAGTTACTTTGAGTAGGATTATTTGTTGAGTGTTGACTATAGTCTGGGGCTTGGTGAGATGGTGCCTTGTCAATTCGATGATGTAGTTATCATTTATTGGAATGAAACTTCAATTAGTAAGTGAAAAAGCCCTGTCAGCTTTCTCTTCTGGTTCTTAATCCAGTCAAAATGGCAAGTCATCATGCTTAAGAGCCTGAGACCTTATTTGGATGAGTGATGTGTCGGCTTTCTCTTTCCCTTTGTGCACCTTGGTAGAATACAGCTCTTACAGAAATCAATTTAGTGTAGTTGGCAATTGTTGTGTTGCTAATTGCAGCCCCTCAGAATCTTGGTATCGTTAGCGCTGGTCACGAGCATCATACTGTTTTTGATCCTCTTGAACTATAAATTGTGGCACTTTTTGTGGTGTTTACTTGGGCAAGGCCTTCCTGATCTGGCTTTAATGGCTCTAACCAAAAGTCCTACTGTTATTATTTTACAGGATGGTCCCTTAAGGATTGAAGCTTCTTCGACAGGCTCCAACTCCACAATAGCCAAGATTGTTCGCATGGTTAGTGATTTGTCCTTCAGT
This sequence comes from Escallonia rubra, assembly GCA_033065855.1. Taxonomy (NCBI): domain Eukaryota; kingdom Viridiplantae; phylum Streptophyta; class Magnoliopsida; order Escalloniales; family Escalloniaceae; genus Escallonia; species Escallonia rubra. Next base: position 147,635 of record JAVXUO010000740.1, on the reverse strand, counting down.
GATCGACACGATAATGGTACTTTAGGAAAAATTAGGAATGGCAAGTGCAAATATATTCATTAAGGGTATCTGAACACTTTCACCATGCATACAACATATTATGGGATTCTTGATTAGTCTGGATAACAACGAAATGATTCCGCTGTGAAAGTAAATTGCTTCCTTGATGATCATATTTAGCCCCGAAAGATTTTAGGATAAAATTCTAGGGGATGGAAAATTGCTTCCCTGAAAGTAGACTTTTGGTTCGAGTTTGGGTAATGTTTTCCAGCTGTTTGCATAATGCTTTATCCTCTTGTTCCCTAAATCTCTTGGGTTCTTAGGCTTGATTTGTTTTGTAATCTTTCTTTCCCAGGCTCATCATTTTTCTTATAAAACTTTTAAGCTTGGAATGTTGCCTTTTCCAAGATATTATTATGATGTATCTGTCCCACAGATGCTGGGTGCTGCCCATGGTGGCACAACTCTTAGCATACTTGCATCAAGTGGCTGCCTTCCATTCATTCTTATCTCTTAAATTTGTTCTTTTTTTTTTTTTTTCAGGTTGAGGATGCTCAAGGACGTGAAGCACCTATACAAAGGCTTGCGGATTCAATTGCTGGGCCATTTGTCTATAGTGTTATGACCTTATCGGCAGCAACATTTGCCTTTTGGTATGAACGTATTTCTTTACTTGTTTACCATTTGATGACGCCATGCATGTGGAAGGCAAAAGGAGATTGAATTACCAAAAAGTTGGTGGATCTCATTAATAACTCTTGTTGATACTGTTCCAACAAAAGAGATATTTTATCATAAATGAAAATGATAATGATCACTGGTGAACACTACTATACTCGCGTCATCTATGGAAGATAGATTGGATATCTTCTTACTAAAGTTTTTGGTTTTAACTTTTCGCTCTACCTCCTTTGCCTGGGATTAGTTGAATTTCTTTTAACTTTTGAGTTTGTTGCTTGCATTCCAAAGCTTTTCAGTTTTTAAAGTCCTACAAACCCCTATAGCTAGATGTATATTTGCTAAAAAATAACCCATGTGATATTAACACGAATATGCAGAGTCTAGTTATCAAAAAGAAAATATATGCAGAATTAAATTTTCCATTAGAAAGCAAAGAGATAGGAGGTTAGGAACAGAACTCGAGATCTATGTGAAGCCTAGTTTAGTTGATTGTGTACTGTATCTTCTTATTTTTCTCATTTAGTTTGAGCTTCACCAGTCTGCCATACCCAAATGCTGTTTTTCATCAGTATTTTCAAGTCTTTGGCCTCTTAACTGGTTAAGTAAAATGTTTATACGATCGGTGTCCCAGGGGCTGGTTTAAGCCTTAAGGACAAAAGTTATGATCTTCTTCTAGTTCAGTTGAGCTCCTTGAAGATAATGACCTCGATGGAAGCATGGACTGGGCTTCATGTTTTTAATTCTGTCTAAGATAATATGTGTTTTGCTTGCTCTATGTTTTTCTTACTCCTAGTTCTTGTGAAGGTATTACATTGGTACAAACATCTTCCCAGATGTCTTGCTTAACGATATTGCTGGGCCAGATGGTGATTCTTTGCTTCTTAGCTTAAAGCTTGCCGTGGATGTCTTGGTAAGCCACGGTGTTACTCATGAGCCATTTAGCATTAATAGCTTCTTCAACTTAAATGCATAAGCCTTTTGTTCTGAACCGCTTATCTTTTGAATCAGATTCTTGCAACTATTTTGCTTTGTGTATTTTTTAACTCTTTCCAGTTGTGATTTACATTCTGAATGATGGTCATATCTAGTAGTGAGCACCAAGTCCAGTGATGATACAGGTTTTGGTGCACTCATGCTAGATGGCCTACTTATGCAAAAAAATGGTCACTGTATTGTGAGGCTTCGGGGAATAAGGAGGATATCATAAAGTACTTATCGATGCATAGTGGTTTCTTGCTTGTTCACTGCAGACGTTCCATAGTTGTGATCCTTATAATCTATTATGTTCCACGTCTCTTATACTTTTGGGTGAAAATAATATGGCCTATTAAGGCATATAATTAAGGTTTAGTTAGAAATACTGATACAGTGTAAATATAAAGGCTGCATTTTTCTTCAAAGATGGAAAGAATGGCATATACGTATTGCACGATCTGAGTGTCGTGATCCAGCTCTGGATGAGCTTTAAAGGGACTTTAAGTGAAACAATTGGGCAAGGGCTTATGTAATCACAGTGTGGTTAGAGTAAGTGACCTGACTGCAGACGAGCCCCAAATGGGTCAAGGTGGTCTATTAAGGAGCTAATGCTGCGAAGACTCAATATTTTGAGTTCACGAGTAGATACGTACCGGTTTTCTACCATGATCCAAGCATTACACAACTAAGAATGTCATAACACCTCCATTGACATAAGGGGATTTACACACTTGCAAATGCTTTAACAAGGATTACTCTTCTGTGAATTGGCACTCTGCTATGCGGGTCTCGGCTCTAGTAAAGGGCCTTCAGAAAAGGGGTGAAGGGTTCAGTAGGGTGTAAAGGATTAGTGTTTCTGACTCAATTTTTGGTGACATGTTACCTCGTGTCCTCGGTGACGGAGAGTGTGTGGAGAGGTCCATGGCTGAGTTCGTCACCAGACTTTGCGTTGGCACTGCCAGGTCATTGCCTTGATATGCCATGTCTTGGCACATGATATCTAAACAACCAAGCATTACACATCGTGTTCTGGACTGCACATGGATCTTGTAAACAACAATTTGGCAATTACTTTTGTTCTCTAAGAAAAGCTGCAAGATATTTCAAAGGAATCCCCACAAAGAAATCGTCATCACATCCTTTGTCCCAAACTAGTTAGGGTCAGCTACATTAATCTTTTTCTTCCACCCCTTCCTATCAAAATGCACGTGTTTCTGATAAGTTCCTAGCAATCCGGAGAGAAGGAAGCTTCATTTTCATCTGTTCAATACAGAAAAAAGGTTCAACATTATGATAGCAAATGTTACCTTAACTTGACCCGATCCTGACTATGATGTATGATGACGAAAGGCATTTTTTTAATATACCTTCGTAAAGGGCCGGAACATTCAATTAAGCTCACTCACGATTTCCCAAGTAGCAAAGACAGATGGAAGAAGATAAATCGTGAAAGGAAATTCTCTCAAAGGCAGTGCGTCCGCTTTTTTTCTTAGTTGACAGCGAAGATGTATTTTTCATACAATTTCAAATCCGACACAGATAGATGGCCCTTGGATCTTTCTTAAAAGAATCTCTTAACTTCCACCCTTCCAAGTTGTAAGTGTCCTAGGTCAATCCCTTAGTGAAAGACCCACCATAGCATAGTAGTTGTGCGCAAGAAAGATCTGTTCTTTCCTCTTTTACTTCTTCCTGCAGGCTTTTGAGAATGCCTATTAAAGACATTTGAATGTGAAAGAGCCGTATTTGACCACCCGTCTTGCGCCTTTATACCTTCTACTTCTAACTGCCAAAGCCCAATGTCAAGAGAAATTAATAGGGGCACTGCGTCAAGCTTGGAATCTATCTTCCTTTAGTGTGTAACCGATCTATATTTGTTAAGCTCCCTTTTTTTCTTCTCTTTTGCTTTTGCCCCTCTTTAAAGTAAAGCTGCTTCTAGAGTTAGCTTTTGGAATTGCAATCTGTCTCTGCTCCTCGCTTTGAATTCTAGTATTTTCTCACTAGCCATCCGTATGTTATCCGCAGTCTATTCCTACCTCATCTAACTCCGTCAACTTGGCAAAAATTGCTTCTTCTTACAAGGACATCTAAAGGTCTACATTAGATATGACGAAGCCATCTCAACGAATAATCCCTTTTGTGGCTACCTAGGAAGCACTGACACCTCATATAGGTCGATGTATGGTGTCCGACGCCTCGACACCTCTAGACACGTGTCCGACACCTCTCAGCGGTGTCCGAATTTATTGATTTATTTTTTAATTACCGGACACCATGTCGAACACCCCTTGAAGAAGTGTCCACATGTATGGGGTGAAAATAGAATATTCCAAACCTACTTCAGGGTCAGTATGTGATAATTAATAAATCTGGGACTTTTTTAGAAATGAACTTTTAAGCCAAACCCTAACCTAATCGACTCAGCAAAGGGTTACCTTTCTTCTTTCTCTCTCATCTCTTTCTTGTTTCCTTCTTTTTGTTACCAAAAGCACCCAAGCTTACCAGTCCAAAGGAAGATGGGTCAACATATACGACCTCATTTACGGACCCATCTCGCTATATAAGAATTCTTCTTCATCCTTTGGTCTCATGTCCTTTTTCCTTCTCTCTTGTAATTGGTGAAACTCTAATGTTGGTACTATCGAGACATTTAGCCACTCTCTTGTTACCGACTTTCTTTCTTGTTACTGTTGAGACTATTTCATGTTATTATCTTTCTTTCTCGTCCATTTTGAACGAATTTCAACTACTCCAATTGATGTTTATTCTTATTATGTATATGTTTGATATAGATGTATATATACATATATATATATATATAGATACATACATACATACATACACACACACACATAATTATAATATATTAAAAAATTCTACGGTGTCCAAAATCTTATTTCTTGGAAATTGCGGTATCCGGTGTACCTGTCGGTGTTGGATGCAGTGTCCGTGTCTGCGCTACCTAGGTGGCTGCACATCAGCCTAAGCAGGTACACTCAGCGTGTGTATCGTGTTTCTTAGTTGCCCAACATTTTGGGTACCATAAAACATTTGTGGGCCTCATTCCTGTCCTATAAAATTTTCACAAACACCCCAAAAGCGGACCTCCACTTTATCCAACCTGCTCTTATCCTATGGGCAACATCCTCGTCAATCTCTCACTCTTTGTGCATGACTTATTTGAGATACCTGAAAATACCATTTGTAGGTATTTGGTGCCCATCCATCTTTGCTTCCTCCCCCGACCTCCTCCTAGTTTACTAAAGTTGCATTTCAAGTACTCACGACAAGATACTAGAGAAATCAAAGATGCTGGGCTGCTGTGGCGCGACGCTTCAGTATGGAGGATCCTTGGAGAACAAGGGAGATTAGAAAGTGAGAAAGGGCAGGAGCAGATATGATTGATACTGTCGCAAGGAATCGCTCAAGAGATATCTTCCGTAATTCTAGGACCAATACTGTAAGAGCTATGCAATTCAATGCAAACATTCTCTGAGCTCTATTATATTTGGCGTATTAATGGCGTTTAAAACTCTGTACTTGGGGTTCCCCCTCTATTTCTAGATGGTCGTGCATGTTCACGAGCACTCAACCTTCAGCACTGTGTACCTGCCGTGGTTTAGGCCTGTTTTTGCAATAAGCTTCCTGACTATTATGCTGATGTGTGCCCATGGACCACAAGTCTCTCTCTCTCTCTCTCTCTCTCTCTCTGTTTGAGGCACGTGTCCACTCTGATGATTCCTTGCCCGGCCTTTTCAGAGCTACTCGAGCCCTACCTTGGGTGGCTAATAACTGTGTTATCCCTGAAAAGGGGGAAGAAGCCCACATGTATAACCATAATGAAGAATGAATGAGAAGAAAGCATTGCCTCCTCTGACGGCTGGGTACTAGTCATGGAGCATTTAATAGGTCTAAGTTGAATGCTTCTCCTGGAACATGCTAGTCGAGCGAGCCACTTGTGGGGCTAATGATAATTGGAGCCACTCGTGGTGTTACATTGTATGCTACTCGCGGAGCATGACATGATAATAATGCGGCTCATGGGGCTATAACAAATGCTATGTGGCGAATAGTAAGGAATACTACTCGCTAGTGCATAGTATGATGAGGGAGTTACTTGTGGACTAGTGGAGCCACTCGTGAGCCATTGTTGAATGCTCTTCTTTGATCGTGATAATGTGACTTGTGGGTTATAAGATTTGTAGGCCTTTTGCTTCAATTTCCTATTCACCTTCTGTAGGCTTTATTGCTTAGATTTCCTCCACTTTTTTATTGCATGACTAGCACGTTGAAATAGATATATTGCCCATACTACATGCACAAGACACACACAGAGACACATTTACATCTATACATAGAGAGAGAGACTTTCATTGCCTCTGCTTAAAGTTGACTTTTTTTTCTAGGTGGTCTCTTGCCCGTGTGCGCTTGGCCTTGCCACACCAACAGCAATCCTTGTTGGCACTTCTCTTGGTACATCCTTAAACTCCTTTGCTTCTTACTTTAGATCCTTTAATTCTTCATGATCAGGAAAAGATACGGGGTACATGATAAAGGGTAGCCGTCCCCTGCTTATAAATAAACACCCCCTGCCCCACCGTCCCCAAAAAGAAGAGGTTGAAATACACAGTGACAGACAAGAAAATACATCTAAATGAAGTTGATGTCATGAATCCAAGTCTTTGGTGCAACACCAGCTAACTTTTCTGGCATTTTTTTTTTTGGAAGCTTGTGCTTCAAGTTCAGTTACTAAAAGTTTGAGATGCGTCGTGTTAATGCTTATGAATCATCGGCCAACAGCGCAGCAATCTGTTCGTTGTAGACGCTATAGGGGAACAAAAATTATGCAGGGAATAGGTAGTGAGTTATTAATATTCTGGGAATTCTAAAGCATCCAGGAGGGTAAAGAATGATTTTTTTGTATTTCCCTTGGATTCTTAAAGCATCCTCTATCTCTGTCTTGATATTGTGTATTGATGCATGATTTCAAGTATCGGTGTCGTGGTGCATTAGGCAGTACTAAACCACAACCTTTACCCAAATCCCAGCACGGAAGTTAACATATTGACGCCGAACCAAAATATTGCCATTACAACCGATATTTCAGCCAGAACTCGGGACTACATCGGCCATTGCAATGGCTATCTCACCATGACAAGCTGTTAAATAGGAGGCTGCCAAGTGCATGAGCTCCCATTATCTTTCTGTTGTTATATTAGAGAGTAATAATAAGGCCAGAAACTAGGGAGAGAGATACCCGAATCAGAAGAAGTAAAAAAGAGGAAAAACATGTTGTTTGGAATGGAGGATTTTTTTGGGAATTTAAATGTTCATTAGTCAAATTGGTTGTTAAGTCAGCTGTCACCTGGTGTGAGCATTACTTCAGCATTAGTTGGATAGTCATTTAGTTCATTATTAAGCTGTCAGTTGTACCAGATTTTGTTAGTTAGTTAATTTTGTTGCACACCAATTATGCTGCTTGTATTCTCTATATAAGGAGCTAGAACTTGTAATGTAAAATCAAGACGGGTCACAATAAAAATTAGGGGTTAATTGTGTTCAATTGAGAAGGCTTCCTCACAATTGGGGAAGATTTTGTTCCAGGGAGTGTTTGTTAGTTCCAATTTCATTTTTGTACATAACAATGTGGTGTCAGAGCTTCTGATCCTTGGAGACTCTTAACCCTAGCAGAAGGAACAAGATTTTGTCAGTTACAAAGAAAGATTACAAAGGACCAAAGCACAGTTGAAGTTAATTTCCCGAACTGTGCGAAAGTTGCAATCAGGATTTCAACAGCAACTTTCTAGTTCAGTAGTGATCACTGATGCAGAAGAAGTGTAAGGATTAGCATTGGCCTTTTTTGGCTCTGAATATAAACAATTCATGTCTTAAGAGAAATATATGTTATATTATTGGAAAGTTGGTGTGTTTAATGGCCAAGGTTAAGTTTTAAGTTGATAAAGAAAAGAAATACAGGTTGACCGTCGGTAAAAGAAAATCTGAGTGCCCCAGATTGAGATAAGAAGAAAAGGTTAGTGAATTTTGTAGAGCCTTTCCCAGGCTTCACATTTGAATATATAGTTGCAGCAAATCAAACTACACCTTCAAAAGCCTCTCCGTCAACAAGCAAAAAAAAACTTGAATAGTGTGAGCTGCCACACATATCTTAATTTTTGTAGGATTAGAACTCGAGACACAGAAATTACTCATATATATCCCCTATGTATTTCATGTTGAATCCGTTCCGTTCGGACATGAAATATCTGAAAGAATGCCGGTAGAGTTCTCACAGTTAGCTCTACCTGTATTATTACACCCAAATAAGGCCCATGGCCTGCAACTCCTGTCCGTGCCTAGCAAGCTCAAGATATTAAAATGTTCCTACTACTGAAAATAAAGCTGTTACTTAAAAAAGAACTCAGAGTGCTCCCCACACATTTCAGTTATTGCTTTCCAAAAGAACTAGCCTAGTGCACAAGACTCCCACCGTTGTGGGATCCGAGGATGACTTTTTCTTTTTGTACTATCTTTCAAGTTAACGTGGCTTTTTTTGCTGTGCGTATTAGTTGTAATTGCAGGTATGGGAACGCTGGTTAATAGCCATGAATTGTGCATTTGAATTTAAGGGCATTCGCTTTTGTTTAACAGGGATTGAGTAAAATCCTTGTTGACCTTTCATCCTTTGACACTGAGCAGGAGCAAAGCAGGGACTGCTAATTAGAGGAGGAGATGTATTGGAACGTTTGGCAGGCATAGATATTATAACTTTAGACAAGGTAACGCGACAACTTATATTTTTTAATTATCTAAAATGTTTCATGTCTCTTGTGCTTTAAATATGGAAAGTGTGGTCATTAAGTATATGCATTACCTTCTGATTTACTTGAGATTGAACTGCTTTACCACCCCAGACAGGAACTCTCACGGAAGGAAAACCAGCTGTTTCTGCTGTGGCATCTTTAGATCATGAAGAAGCAGAGATCCTTCAAATTGCGGCTGCGGTTGAAAAAACAGCATCACATCCAATTGCAACGGCTATTATAACCAGAGCAGAAGCACTGAATATAAGCCTCCCAAGTACAAAAGGACAATTAGCTGAACCAGGTTTTGGGTCTTTAGCAGAAGTAGACGGACAGTTGGTTGCAGTTGGCTCATTGAAATGGGTTCATGAACGTTTCCAGCACAGAAGAGATCTGTCTGATATAATGCGTCTGGAGCAGGCTATAATGCTTCAGTCATCCAAAGGTAGTTCGTCATCAAAGCATTCACGGACAGTTGTTTATGTTGGTCGGGAAGGAGAAGGCATCGTTGGTGCTATTGCAATATCTGATAATTTACGTCATGATGCCGAATCTACCATAAATAGGTAAATATACTCTCGGATGAAATCAATTTTTTAGGACTTCCATTCAACTTTTTCTTATCCTAGAGCTGACATCTCGTGGTGAGAAAACAGAAAATATTCCATGTTGTTTTGAGCGTACTTAGTCTATCTATTTCTTTCGTTCTCATTGGGGTTTTTTTTTTTTTGGGGTGGGGGTGGGGGTGGGGGGGGGAGGAGAGGTTGTGTATGGAAACTTCTTTATACTGTCTGGACATGAATTTTGCTTATATTTCGTACGACTACTAATAATTTGTATATGTAAGCCTAAATAATTTGACAACCCAATTTTCTAACTCTTTGGAAAGAAGTTTTTAAGGAAACTCTTGGCTCCTTCAACAAGAAATTTCTGCTCAGTAGTATTATTCCTGTAAAGACGTTCTGTTGCTCATATTTTCCTGTTAAGAGTTAGAAGAAGAAAGAATATGTACTGGTGACACTTTTTTGATTGACTGCCGTAATACTACAATTACTTAATGATCAGCCATTTCTATCTGCGACTTTTACCAAGAATATGCTTTGTCTTACTTTTCTTCAGTTTTGGTTTACAAGTCTAAAATTCCTAAGTTTTTTTTTTTCTGATGTGAAGGCTCCATCATAAGGGCATTAAGACAGTCCTCTTATCAGGAGACAGGGAAGAGGCAGTTGCAATTGTAGCTAAGACTGTTGGGATAGAAAGTGAGTTTGTCAATGCATCCTTAACTCCACAACAGAAATCGGGTGTCATCTCATCTCTTCAAAATTCTGGTCATCGTGTGGCAATGGTAAATTTCCAATATTAACACTTCACTGGGAAATCATTTTTTCAGCACAACCAGCTGATTAATGTACTAGGACCTTTGCGAATCTCATTTGAAAGTGCTTTCTTTTTCTGTTTTAGATAGGAATTTTCTAATGCAAGTCAAGAAAGCACCGCATTTAGAGCACCCATGTCTTTGAACTGAAAATGTCTGATGAACTGCATGGATTGCAGCTGGCTTTTATTTGCTAATGTTCCCCACCTGATCTTTAGGCTGTGATCAAGATGTTTATCCTAGAAAAGCTAGAGTGCAACTAGAGAAAGCCCAATACATTCATCATCTGATGGTGACGTAACTATAATTGTATTTGCTCTAGTTTTACTGGCCATCACATATCCTAATTCTATGGCATAGTTAAAATATGTCAATGATGTGTCTTGTACTTCTGAAGGTTGGGGATGGAATTAATGACGCACCTTCTTTGGCTCTTGCTGATGTTGGGATTGCTTTACAAATCGAAGGCCAAGAAAATGCTGCATCTAATGCAGCATCCATCATACTTCTTGGAAACAAACTTTCACAGGTATTTTCTCGTGTCTTGTTGGTTGGTTAGAGTTTTCATGCATCTCTGGCCATTTTTTTTTTATCCAATATCATGTCTGCATCATCCTGGGTGTCAGAACAAGCTAATTAGGATTGTCGCAAGTCCTTTTTTTTGGAGATGATCTCAATTATATACAGTATTATTACTAAAGGTAAATTTGTCCTGCTTCTGAGGTAGATTGGTTGGTCTTTGCTGGATTTAATTGACTTCCTCTTAACTAAGGTAAGGAATTATGATCACCGACATTTAAAAAGAATAATAATGATGAAGCAAGAGGAAATGGTGGACTGTGGTTCAAATAATATGCATAGATAACATAGTATTCACTTGGATATACGCTTGTCCTGCTAGTACTGTAGTGATCATATTCTGTTATACCTGTTCCAGGGTCTCATAGTTGCAAATACCCAGATGATATTCGTTTAGGTGGTTAGTATATATATGATATATTATTTTCTCTTACGTAAAGTTTTGCCGCAGGTGGTAGATGCGCTGGATCTTGCACAGGCAACAATTGCAAAAGTTCATCAAAATCTGTCATGGGCAGTAGCATATAATGTTGTCGCAATCCCTGTTGCAGCAGGGCTACTGCTTCCTCAATTTGATTTTGCCATGACGCCTTCACTCTCTGGTGGGCAAATGTCGTCTTATTATCATTTCAGATTTTTATGCATTGATGTCTGTGAACATGTAAGTGGCGAAACATACCGGCTAACACACCTGTTTAATGCATCTTTGGACAGGTGGGCTAATGGCTCTGAGCTCGATATTTGTTGTCACAAACTCGCTGCTTCTACAATTCCATGGGCCTCGGAGGAAAATAAAGAACAGCTATGCCCACAAACCTCTACATTCAAGTTAAAGATGGGTGAAATAAGCGTCTCCTCTCATAATTTCACGAGTTCCAGACTTCATCCTTATTTTGAAAGAGGACATTTATGGGATTTTAATTCGTGGTTGAGAGACCCTTGCTTTTCCATTAAATTGTTGCCGTAGTTTCATACTTTCACTTGACCCATGTTATGTATTGTATGTCTTCAAAGGAAGAAGTGATGATGAAATTTGGATTATATCTGGGATGGGATCGACTTGTCTTCCTTTAGTTTCTGCGTGGTGGCTCTTTTGAGCTGTTGTAAAGTAGACACATAGTTGTCAAAACATGTTAAGATTGAATTCGGCATGTACATATCGGCTTTCTGAAAGTTACTTTGAATGAAACAATTTGGTGTTCTTGTTACTAACTTCATCTTATAGTTGCGCTGGTCAAATATCCTTGGAACCAGCTTTTAGGTGACTAAAGTGGTGATTGGATCCGTGTGCGAGGATTGATTCTTAGGTCTGGTGCTTTGGCTTTTAGTCGTGGCAGCAAGTGTTTCTTTTGTCAAAATCTAGTGCAGATAGCGCAGATGCTCAAAACTATCCATTTCGTCTGCTCTAGAAAAGCATATCTGAGAGTTAGCATAACAACAAGTTTTTCCTCTTTTTTTTTTCAGTTTTGAAAATTGGAAAATTTAAGTGTGTAACCATTAAATTAAAAAAACCAGTTTTTAAACTGAAGGTACTCTAAAAACTGGTTTTTTTTTTCACTTTTGGTTTTTTTTTAGACCACCACCATCAGGCGACCACCTCCGGCCGCACCACCGTCGACCACCGCCACCGTCACCACCGTCGACCACCGCCACGCCCCGCCACCACAAACCACAGTCAAAAATAGGGTTATCAAACACCCACTTGTTTTTATAAAAAAAATAAATTAAGCTTTTTTAAAAATTAAAAACCAAAAAAAAGTTTTGTCAAACGAACCCTTATTAATCTTTTTCCTTCTCTTCTTCTTGAAATTGTGACCTTAAATCAGAAAAACAAGAGCCCCCCTGTATTATTGAGCTCAGCTAGGAGCTAGCTATAGCTTAGAGAAAGGTCATTCCTATCCTTTATATATATATATATATATATGTGCATATACATTTTTTCTTTGGGAGGAATTGTTAATTGGGTGTCTGCAGGGGAGCCCACCGGTTGGATGGTTTGATTGAGAAAAGATGGAGCATAAGAAACCTTAAATGCCCTCATTTAATTAGCACGTGACCGGCAACAAATTGTTATTAAAGTTTTTGGTTATAATGTTTTCTTGTCGGAACACATGTAGCCATGTTGTTCTATACCATCACTACATGCTGATAGAAGAAGAACCACAGAGTATAGCAATCTTAGATTGTGCCCCGAGTAGCCTTTTCTCAGTCTTTAGAGTTAGTTACACATTGTAGGCTCATTGTATTTCTTATATTGCATTGTTCGTTCCTTGTGTTTGTTTGTCAATTGCATAGCTTCCGTATGAGGTCGTTGGTCAACAGCGACAATAGTTCAACGTTGTTATGTCATCAAATATTCACTACCCTTACATAAAATATCATGGCTTCCCTCTAATAGTAAAGGTATAAAGGCCATTACTTATTCAATAGCATCCAACGACGAAGCTCAAAACTTGCCTCTAAGTGCAGTAGCGAGCGACGCTGCAAAAAGATTCAGAATATAAGAAGCCACATATTCCTTGTGGTAGAAACCTGGAACAGATGCAAAAAGGCCACGCAATCTACTCCACCCCATGTAGCAACAGTTGGTCTACATACTATATACACCCTTCCTACCACAATGGTCCTCATATCCAGCCTTTATAGTGACTTCGGCTCGTACAACCTACAATTGGAAGTAATAGAAGGTAAGCTATATAACCTCTCTCGATCTAGAAGTGACGTATTTTTATTTCAGTCGCAAAGCCTTAGTATTACTCGGTGGAGTGGATAGACACATGTAGGGGATCAGAAGTAGATTTGCGCTCCGTATTAGCACAAATCCAGAATTGATCATCATAGACAAATGGGACCTTGCTATACACACCCTCCATAATGGGAGGTAACCTCTAAACATCATCAGATGACACATCAAAAACATTAGGGAGAATTTTCAAGGAGTTGGAATGATGATTCTGCAAAGAAGATATGAAATGAGCGTTGAGTATCGTAAGAGAAAAAATAATGGATGAGAAAGTATAAAAGCGTCAACTCAGGTTGTGTGGCCAAGAGGATATTCTTCGCCTACAAATATGATACCATAAGCAACCGCAAAGAGAATGGTGATGACATATCACACTTACACTGCACATTATCCATGACTAATCTCTGATAACTTTGCCTAATTTCTCATCCATTGTGGTTATCTTGTTCTTCTATCCTTCCCTCCATTCTCTTATTCGGAACCACTTTCGAACATTTGTAACACCTTATTCATACACCGAGTTGCCATGATACACCCACACCCTATTACCTCGTCTCATACACCAGAAAGGAAGAAAAAAAAATGTTTTTGTTACTTTGGCTCCACGGTACATAGTGGAATAATTGTGATTATGGTGTTTACAACGTGAAAACATGCTTTGAGTAACATGGAGGATAGATGAAAAGATTCAATTATTATATGATAATAATTGAAACATTCACTCATAACCTACTTCAACTTAAATCTTAAATGAGAAAATCAGTGTGGGAGCATTCTATTTTTAATTGCATGACAATGACACCAAAATATTTTTTTGAAGAGTTCCCTTCTCTATCCTCTTGATTAGGTTAGGGGGTTGGCGGTGATCTCTTGGGTTGTTCACTTGTTCTGGTATGTCTGCCTTCTTCTATGCATGCTTTGAGCTAGTGTTTGTTTTTGTTTTCTTTTAGTTGGTTATGTTGGTTATTAACTTATGATTGGATAACCTGGCGTTACATTTTATTTTGATGATAACAACACACTGATTAGAAGTCAAATCATAATATAATCCTGTTAGGATTGGTCGAATTACAATGATTTTGATTCTGACTAGTTTGGTCAGGTATGTAGACCATTCGATCCCCGATATCGAATTCAAATCAAACTTAGGTTTATTTTATACTAATTTGTGTGTGGAATAAAAATCGTAAAACACTTAAAATAAGTTAGAAACCGTTAGCATATGACAGGGTGCCTAACACCTTTCCCGCCATTGAAATTAGTCCCTTTATGCGAATTTTCAGTTCCATATGTTAGAAGCTTTTAATTGGACAACATAGAGTCGAAAAGGGTTTTCTTTTTTTTTCTCTCTCTTAGTTATTCAATCAACCTTAAAAAATGAGATGGCGACTCGATATAGAGCATTGATCTTTTTCGGAGGCGGTTAGCGACAGTTTTATATACTGTAGGTGTCTTTGTCTTGGCAAGAGGCAGTAGTGGGGTGTATTAGGTTTAATGGTTACTTAGGAGATTAGTGTCTCCCTTTATTGTCTATGTTACCTTGTATTTGTGCTTGGTTCTAGCTACGTTTAAGGTGAAGATAGTTGAGTCCGCAACACTCTAAGGTCTTTGTTGGAGCTGGAGGGAGAATTATTTAGGCGTTGATTAGCTTCTGCAAATCCTGTGCTCATCGTCTCGTTTGAGGCGCTATTTGGTATGGATGAGTTTGTACATTATTGCATATTCACAATCAGTGTTTAGAGATCAAGGGCGGAGTTACATTTCTTACCTTTTATTAGTGAAGTTGTTAATTCACCGAAAGTAAATAAGAGGGTGTTTGGAATTGATTAAATCTTGGTCAAACCTGATTTGACCAAGATTTAATCTAGATTAAATCAGGTTTGTGGGTATTTGGCAAAAGAGATTAACAGATTTAATCCATCTCCAAAAGCTAAAAACTGATTTAATCCATCTCCAAAAGCTAAAAACTGATTTAATCCATAATCCTCAAAAGTGAGAATTATGAAATAATCACTTTTCCATAATCAGGTTTGACAATGTAATTTACCATCATATCCCTATATTTTTTACAAAAAGATCTCTCATATCCCTTAATTAATTAGGTAATTGTTGGAGTTTATCTCTTCTCTGCTAACCTCTTTTTCATACTAATGTTCGTGATGCATGCTATATGTGATGCGATTTCTGCTAGATAAAAAAAATTATTTTTGCTCAAGATAAACTTTATTTGTAATTTGGGGATGTTATCGTACTATAAGCAATAACGTGAGATTGTTTAAAATAATTATTTAAAATAAAAAGTAACAACTTTTGTAAGACGTGAAAATAATTATTTTCATAATTTATTTGGGCATTATAATTATTTATGAATAAAAGTTATGTTAACATTGCTTGGATATTATAAAAATTGTTTATTGAATGCCCTCTATGGTCATTTTGTTATAGTAAAACTGATTTAAGTACTTTTTATCCAAACACTTTTTATAAGTTTAATCTAATTTACAACTACTTTTGCCAAACAGCAAACTAATTCTGATTAAATCAGATTTTGAAAACTGATTAAGATTTAAGCAGAATCTGCTTTTTTTAATCAATCTCAAACGGGCTCTAAACCTTCATCAACAATGAGCTAATGTGTTATATATCTAGCCTTTAATGAACTAATTTGTGATGAATCATCTACATGTGACCAAGAGTTTTTGGAGACAATATCTTAACGCCGCTACTTGTGAGAAGCTCATTTCTTTGCATCAAAGTTCATTACCGACAAATATTTCATAAATATCAGGACTTGATTACCTCACTTCAAGATTAAACTAACGCAACCGAGATCATCACTATCATGATTGACATGGTGGAATGGATTGGTCTAATTTTGGACAGATGATCCATTGCGGTAGATATTATACAAATTAGAGAGGTGAAGTTTTGCCTTTTTTTTTTTTTTGTCGAACAGAAAATTTATTACTAAGACAATAATTTACAAACTAACGTTTGGCCCTGGAAAGTACAGCAAAGAAAGCACATGCATAAACAACATAGCTTTGGAGGAAAGCATTAAACATAAGTATTACCGTTGTTAGATTTTAAAATTTCATATCAAATGGTAACAGAGCGAAGAAGATACAGTTCTAGAGAGGTGCAGTTTTGCCATTAAGAAACCTGCTTTCACCCTTTTGCATGTCCTGTTTTAGAGTTAATGGAAAAAAAAGTATGAACAAACATACAAAAGTGTGAAAAGAAATATTTTTTTAACTATTTTGCAAAGCTCTTATTTAAGAAGTACGGAGTAATTTAGAATGAATGCATCTGGGAAAGAAAGTTTTGACAGCATTGACAAGATTATAAGATTCAAAAGTACGAAGAATGAGATTCTTATTATGTTTCTTTAATGCTTACCCCCCCTGTCCCATTGGTCGTATTATTGTTATGTTTGCAATTGGAGAGGCAGTCTCCAAAAGGAGGAGCATGGTTTTAATATTGATCCCCTGAACTAGGAGTGAGTACGGTTCGGTTTGAAGGCTGAATATCAAACTGAACCGTAGTTGAACGATTCGGTTTCTGCGGGTTGAACGGATAGAACGGTTTAATCGATTTGGACCAAACTCAATTTTGGACAAGTTTTGACCCAAAAATTAATAACTTATACATACTAATAAGCTCCAAAAAAACTGAATTTTTTTATCATAATTAATAACACTTAGTGAAATGTAGGCGGCGAGTGAAAAATATATGTTACGTTAAGGGATTTAGGATTTATCCTATTTTATATGAGTGGTTAGATACCTAGGGTTAGTAAAAAATAATTAAGATTAGGTAAAAATATAGATATGTTATATTATATACGGTTGGTCCGGTTTATGCGGTTTCAAAAAAATCTGAACCGAATATAAGGTTTGGGGGAAAAAAAAACTGATTGATTTTTAGATCGATTTGAAAATAGACGGATTGGTTGGTTCGATTTTCACGAATTGATCGGTTTCGACGGTTTAAATGTTCATCTCAATCCTAAACATTGCCGTCAATGCATAAGGAGGAGGTCACTTGGTAGGGGGGCCCTCCTATTCATATTCACTACCGTTTCAGACAAATAATTAAAGTAAGAGGTGGCTCATAAAAGAAAGCTTAATTAATTTGGACCACAAAAAGGAGTAGTACTAGCAGTAGTCTGTATAAGTATGAATTAATGAACGCAGTATTATAAAGACACGTACGTAAAGTGGGATGTTTCCAGACTTTATTGGAGGTAATTTGTGAAAGACCCTACCCTACCCTACCCTACCCTACCCAGTATTGGTTTTAATATGTTTTGAATTGAAATTAAATTAAGTTCTTCTACTATCGAATCGAAGGTACTAATAGTAGCACGTTTAAATCAGTTATTTCAAATAAAAAGGGCATCTAAATTGTTGTCGAGTAAAATTTGTTATTTACGCAAGAGTACATTTCGGAACGTTTATGCTATTTAGATAATTTTGTACGGCGGTGCTAATTAAAAACATAAATTGCGTACCCCGTGTTACAACTTTCGCGGCGGGCCAACAACACGTGGAGAGAGAACGCGTACGGATGGAGTAAATAAAATTGTGTAAATAGCCTTCTTCTAAACTTTCAATACTAGCAAAATTGCATACACAGGACACAGGTGTGTGTATAATTATATATAGACACTAATAAATATCCTTTTAAACCCAAAAAGAAAAAAAAATTTGGGACAAGGGATGTGGAAGATGGAGAGATTCGTCAAAGGAGGGCTGTCAGCCTTTAAGGCAAAAACGAAAAGACACACACACAGAGCCCTTGTGTGTGTGTGTCAGGGGTGGGGTTGAGGGGGGGTCTCTGAGACGTAGACAAATGACCTTCCCGAGGCAAAAATATGAGTACTGAGCGAGTACCGAGTGACGAGTGAGTGTGACAAACACAGAGGAGGGTGGTGTGGGGGGTAACTTTCATCGACGGCACGTTAAAACGAGGAGTTTTTCGAGTTTTATCGCCTCCCCTGTCCGTGAAAATGAAAAAGGCGGGAGTACCACTCGTGGGCCCCCCTCCCTCTTCTCCCCTCTGGATTTATGTGGGTCCACCATCTAATCTATGACCCTTCTTCTCTTCTGGTGAAGTGTACAAATTATTAATTATTACTAGTATCTAATAACACATGCAGATAGAGAGAGAGAGAGAGAGAGAGAGACCATGTAAGGTCAGACGACATATATATATATATATATATATATAGTCAAATCTGGCTCTTCGAAAAATTATTCATAATTTCTTATTATTGTCGAGTTTGTGGTGGTGGTGGTGGGGGATAAGAATCTCTCTACTCCAGAGAACATGATTTGGATTAGAAAAAATTGCCACTATAAGTTTACTACACATGTGGATAATAGTTAAGAGGATGTTATAGCAGCTCTCGAGGACCCTGGTCCCTCGACGGAGTATCTTGAGTCCAAAGTTTCAAACCTGATGGATTACTTGTTATTTCGTTCTTTTTCTCTTTTAAGGTTTCCAGATAGTTTTAGAGTTTTAGCCATTCTTGAAATTTAATAGGTCGAGTTTTTGTATGAGCGGTTGGATACTACTTTTTGTTTGAAAATTTAGGTACTATAGGGTGAAGTAAGTTTGTCATTCCTAGTAACAAAGTATTCTAAAGCTTCATAGCACAACTTAGGTGTTGTTTGAAATCATTTTTTTTTTCAGTTTTTTATCTAGTTTTGAAAACTGAAAAAATATATATATAAATTTTTGGTTTACAGTTTTTGATTTTTTCCGTTCCTTTTATAAACAAGCTTTTTCTATGTTGAGTTGTTTTTAAAAACTCCAAAAATGGAGTTTTTGGTTTTTAGTTTCATATCCAACCTTCCAACTTCCAACTTTACTATAAGCAATTTGGAAGCCCCTCCCCCCCCCCTTTTCATTTCATCACTCGCAGCAGCTACCCTCAATCCCCAACCATCACCACATGACAAAGCTGTCGCCACCTGTTGCCACCGCACAGTCGCCATTGGTCGTTGGCGGCAACCCTGACAACGAGACCACAGTCGCCACCCTACCATCATCGCCATCACATCCCTGCCGCACCGACAAGTGTATCTTAATGTCGCAGATCTACTCCACCCAACGCCACTGTGCATTGCGACTCACGTGCCCAACCATCACCACCCGCACTAGAGATCTGCCTACCGTTGCATCTCAAACCATCACATATCTGCTCCAACCACTGTCGCAATATCTGCTCCAGCCACCATCACTACCATCACCCCGCCGTCGCCATTCAGATTATATACTACAGCCACAGAAAATGAAGAATAAGCAGGGCATCGAGACCAACGTCACTGACTCCAAGGTCGCGACGAACGACCACACCACCAGGTCCACGATCAAGAAGTCCAACTTCGTCCACGGTAGAGAAGTCTAACTGGATTTAAATAGAGTTTAATTGTTGATAGTGGGGGCATTATTTGATAAAGGGGGGTAGTGGTGACTAGCAGTGGCGCTTGGGCGAAGGGTTTTGTTGGAGAAAAAGAGATTTAAGGATAAATGGTAAAAAATATATATATATAGAAAGAAAACTCAAAAACAAAATTTGCTTTTACCAAACATCCATATGTTTTTTTCTCAAAAAAAAAAAAAAAAACTAGTTTTTATTTTATTTTTTAGAAAACCAAAACTAAACATTATAATAATTTTGTCAAGCAGACACTTAATTGTGGTAAAAACTAAAAAGTAAGCATTTAACGGCATTTGGAGTAACATTATTCATCCATTCTTTGTTTCGTTATATGATACATTCGCCAGACTATATAAAAAATGACTTCAAGACTATTGTTGTTGTCACAGGCTAAGCAAGCATCATTTACTTAAATTAAAGAAATTAACAGTAATAAGTAACCTCCACTTCTATTTTGTAAATTGTAAGTTACTACGGTACTTAAAACTCCACATTCATTATATATCTATACTATTTATTAAGGAAAAATATGATTTTGGTGTAATACCTTTTTGGTGTTACATAATTATCAACCTACAATAGTGACATTCTGAAGAAACGACAAGACCATGTGTCACCTTCACCGACCTATATCCGGACATCTACTCCAGGCTCTGTTATGTGATTCGCTACGTTGCCTGCGCACCCACCTACCCGAGCTACGAGCTACTCTCCGGAGGGAGCTCTCTTTTACCTATCAAGTTTTATCACATAAGAAACCCCTAAAAATTGAGCGGAGGGCAGCCCAAAGCATCTATTCCTTCTCGGCATTCCAAGGAAAACTTTCAAAAAATGATACAAAATAGAAATCTTAACTGGTAAATAGCTACATAAAAACATGTTCGGTTTTCACAAATTAAAATTCATTAAAGATAGTTAAATAAAATTTAAAGCCCAACTTTGATATGATAATATTTTGGTAACTTATTTTTAGCACACTTATACGTGATGCTTGATTTTTTAACAAATAATATACTATTAATTTTATTTTTATACATGCATCGCTTGTGCCACGATAACACTTAATTATTATAATGAAAAGCATAATTGTAATATCATTGCTGCGAGAAATAAATGAAATAAACTTTGTAAAGCTTATTCTTTTGCATTTCAGCATTTATACATGATGATATAGCTAAAAAAGCTATCTGAGTTGAATTTGTTGTTGCACATATTAAGCAACATTTGTTTATCATTTTCATTCTCAACTTTTACACTCCGTAATATTTAAAAAGATTCTTTTTTATTGTGTATGTTTATCACTTCTTATTTTTATCTAAAATAAAACGAATCCAAACAGTACGAAAATGTGAAAAAACCTATAAGATATTTTTACCCTTTCTTGTCCATCTCTCGTATAATGTCAGAGAAAGGTAGCTAAAAAAACTGTCAAAATGATAAAATTATGTGCTCATATTTTTTGACAAGATATAAAATAATAAAGAAAAAAATAATAAATGAACAAAACCTTAAAAAAGAATTGAACAACATGGTCAAAGAGTTAGACGCCGAGGCACGGACTGTTTTTGGTGATTATTCATGTTCAGATTCGGGGCGAATGGATATATATAGCGTAACAAAACAAAAAGGTGCATGGCAAGTAGGGGTGAGCATGATTCAGTTTAGGGGTCAAACCACAAACTGAACCGTTACCTCTCGGCTTGAAAATTGATGAATCGAACTAACCAAATACTATCGGTTTGGACGTTTCGGCTTGATGGGTTTAAAATGTTTGATTTCGTTGGTTTGGATCGATTTGCGCCAATTTGAAGACGCCGTTCTTTTACACATTGTTTTTGCAATTAAATATTACTCTGTTATGTTTAAAAGGTTTGAACCATTATGTTTTTTTTTAAAGTGCGCATTATCTTGTTACATTCAATATTTAAGTGCTCGTGTTAACATAAAATATAAGTATTCTTTTATATATAGATATTTCAATAAAAACTCAAATTTTGTCATTGGCGTTTGAGAAACAATGAGTAAATATAGAAAAGATATTAGTCGTCAAAATTTTGTATTGTAACTGCTCTCATTATTTTCTTTTCTTTTAACTTTCAAGTTTTTGTTATTAGGATTTACTTAATACCATGTATGTCAAAATTATCAACGAATGTTACTAAAATAAATTATATCATCATAGGTCGATTTGGTTTGTGAACATTTTTAAAAATGTGAATCGTGAACCGAACTAAACTGTTGTCATTTCGAGAAATATGAAATTGAACCGTTAAAATTTTTAGACGATTCGTTTTAATCGGTTTTGATTCCGTTGCAGCTGCTGCTCTCTCTCTATCTCTCTATATGTATGTATACACACATATGCTTACTTTACTGCTAATGGAGCACAGTAATAATTACAACGAACTGAAAATGATGTCACCGAGGGCGGTAATTAGTAACTCCTACCCGTATTAATAATCCAAGCTCTCCACCCCACTCTCTGTCTGAGTACTGCAGCAAGATTCAATTCAAGTTTAAAGAAGACAAACCGGTCCTTGCCTGAACTCTCCCTCAAACCACACTAACTAGTGTCTACTGTACTGTTGACTCGCTCGCTCACTCGGTGCTCACCTCAGCAATCTCTCTCTCTCTCTCTGTCTCGGCCTGCTGCTCCTGCTGCACACCCTACTCAGAAAACGAAAGGGGGATAGCGACCTATGATGGAGAGTAGGATCACAGCTCTCAAGATGAGAGCAAAACCCCTTCCCTCCCCTCCCCTCCCCTAAACGCTTAAAATAACAACTGCATGAGAGAGAAAGGAACATAAATTGTGCTTGCTAGTAATAGTTTTTGCCATAAATAACCCTTTTTTAATACTTAATTACCCCTCTATTTCATTTTTAACTTTATTTACCTATCTAACCCATTTTTGAAAATCTCACTTTCAAAGAGAGATTTCAAGCTGAGAAAACGTGGTTCCAAACCACGTTTTCAAGCAAACGTTACTATGTTTAATGGAAATCTCACTTTCAAAGAGAGATTTCAAGCCACGTTTTTCAAGCAAACATTAATATGAAAATCTCACTTTCAAAGAGAGATTTCAAGCTGAGAAAACGTGGTTCCAAACCACGTTTTCAAGCAAAGGTTACTATGATTTAATCATAGTAATGTTTGCTTGAAAACGTGGTTTTGAACCACGTTTTATCAGCTTGAAATCTCTCTTTGAAAGTAAAATTTTCAAAAATGGGTTAGATAGGTAAATAAGATTGAAAATGGGGTAGCGGGGTAATTAAGTATTAAAAAAAGGTTATTTAGAGAAAAAAACTCTTGCTAGTAATGTCAAGGACTCTCTCTCTCTCTCTCTCTCTGCCAAATGAATGATAAAAGTAGGCTAGAGAGAGAGTAAGAAAGAAAGATTACTGAGATAGATAGATAGATAGAGCTGTATGGTTGCAGTGGTCTGTTTGTTTTCAGAAATTGGCAGAAGGGTCTTTTAACTTTATCTTCCCCACTTCCCCCCCTCCTTAATAATTCTCTCTCTCTCTCTCTCTCTCTCTTGCCCAGTGCACATTTTCTCTCTCCCTTTGCATGTACGTACACATATGCTATGCATGTTATAAATAAAATGTATATCTATGCATACACTTTTCTTCTCTGTACTGTATTCGAGGCAGAGGGAGAGCGACGACGAGGGAGGGATACTTTCAATGAATCTGCTGTATTTAGCTGTGTAACTCTGGCACAAGGATGTGATTGAACGAGCAGCAGCAGCAGCTTCTTCCTCTGGTGACCATTGCTTCACTCCCCCCCAAAAAACCAATACTTGGCACAATTTCTCCTTCCAAGTCCCACCCAGTAATTATTCCCCCCCCCCCCCTCCTCTCTCTCTCTCTGCTTGTTTCTCTCCCTCTTCCTGTAATTAATGTCGGTTGCCTAAAAGTCCAAACGCTACCTTCCATTATTCCTCTTCTACTTCTCGGGCTACGTATCGTGATGGCCTTCTTCAAAGTTCAAGAAAGCACTTGCTGGTTCAAAGCTTTCACCATTTAATGCCCCCTTTGACCGGGATTCCAAAGAAATCAGCCATGGCTTCTCCCTCCGGCTTGCCGGTTTTTCTGCTTCTTCTGGTTTGTTTGGGCTTCAGTTATGTACATTCAGATGACGGTGGGTTCTGTTCCTTGGTTTTGTTTGTTCATTTGCCTTTTGGTATCTTTGTCTCTTGTCTAATCCGGCTCTATATTAAATTAATCATTTTTTCAACAGTTGCCAAATCTAAACAAACGCCATTACGCGGCGCTTCGCTTTTTCTTTACTTGTTTAACTGACTGCTTTCTTTATGTTCTTTATATATAATAATAATCAGTTACGTTGTTGTGCTTTTTTGGTGGTTGATGATTTCTAATAATTAATGGTGTGTACTTTGGTGATGATAAATCTGTTAAAGGGGCAACTTTGTTAGAGGTGAAGAAGTCATTTAGGGACGTGGACAATGTACTGTATGACTGGACGGATTCACCAGCTTCGGACTACTGTGTGTGGCGAGGGGTAACGTGTGACAATGTCACCTTCAGTGTCATTGCCCTGTATGTCACTTTCCCCTGTGCAGTTTTGGCTAATTTCTGCCTTCCAATCCAATTTCGGTTGTCATGTTTGTTTTCTGCCGGTGGGCAAGATTTTGACTTTCTTTGGGTGGGTGTTTCAAACAACTGTGCAGCAATCTCTCAGGCTTGAATCTTGACGGGGAATTTTCACCTTCTATTGGGCAGCTCAAAGGCCTACTCTCTATGTACAGTTTCTATATTCTCAACATTCTCTCGTGTGATTTTATCTTCTACTGTTTGTTTCATTGTCAGGATACTTTCGTGCTATTTGTGATTTCCCTCTAATTCCGTGAGCAGTGATTTGAAGGGAAATCGCCTTTCCGGACAGATCCCAGATGAGATTGGTGACTGTACTGCGTTGAAAAGCTTGTGAGTATTCGAATTGGATTTAGCTTGTCTAAATAGTTCTTGCAAAATTGGATAACATGATAACAAGTTGGAGTTGGCGGAAGCCCATTGTTACTGTGCCACTGGCATGGATCCTGGGATCTAAGATTGTGAATTTGTTACCCGGTGATAAGTTGTTTGTAGATGCATTTACTATTTCAGTTGGATGGTATCTTAGTTGGGTTGTGTTTTGTAATTGTCAGGGACTTGTCCTTTAATGAGCTATATGGAGACGTACCATTTTCCATTTCGAAGCTGAAGCAACTGGAAGGCCTGTGAGTTTCTTCATGTTAAAATTTTTTATTGTGTTAGATCTTCTTGGTTAATTTGTTGCATAGCTCTGGCATTGCGTGCTAATTTCTTCTGAATGGTTGTCACCCCCAGAGTTTTGAAAAATAATCAGCTGATAGGTCCAATTCCTTCAACCTTATCTCAAATTCCGAATTTAAAGATTCTGTAAGCATTGTTTATCCATTGTTTCCTGTTTCCATTCTTCGAGCAAGCTGGAGTATGTCTGAGGAGCGCATTCTTTTAATGTCATCTTGCAGAGATCTGGCACAGAATAGGCTGACTGGTGAAATACCAAGACTTATATACTGGAACGAAGTTCTGCAATATCTGTGAGTATGCTAATGTTTGAACATATATAAGCAATCTTAATGTTGCTAAATTGTTCTTTTTGGTGATTATAATTAATTGCGTATTTTGAATTTGCATTTGATTCTCACTTAGAGGGCTGCGAGGCAACAATTTGGGTGGTACACTTTCTCCTGACATGTGTCAGCTCACAGGCTTGTGGTACTTGTGAGTAAATGTATTCTATGATCTAATAACTTGATATTTTTTCCCCCCCTGTAGCGTAACATGTTCACATATCTTGCTTATTGCTATTTGCAGTGACGTTAGAAACAACAGCTTGACGGGCACCATCCCTCAGGACATAGGCAACTGCACTGCCTTCCAGGTCTTGTACGTATTCCTATCATGATATTAAAACACCCAATTTAGACAAAGCCTGAAACAGTAATCAATGTGTTGTATTTTCTTTTGATTGCTAGGGATCTATCTTACAACAAGCTGACTGGGGACATCCCATTCAACATCGGATTCTTACAAGTAGCTACATTGTAGGTTAATACATTCCATTTTCCTTTTATCTATTTATAAGCATATTACCTTTAGTGCTTGGTACTTACCAGTTATACATAACGTTCTGATCTTATGGCTCATGTTAGGTCCTTGCAAGGTAACCAACTTTCTGGCCAAATTCCGTCAGTGATTGGCTTGATGCAGGCCCTCGCAGTTCTGTAAGTGCCATCCACTTGCTTATTGATTCTTTCTTACAAAGACAAAAACTTCATCTTCTAAGATCATGATTAGAAAAGGAGAATGCTGTCTAACTAACTTTGTTTTGTGCCCAGAGATCTGAGCTGCAACTCTTTAAGTGGGCAAATTCCACCAATTCTTGGAAATTTGACTTACACTGAGAAATTGTAAGAACATACTTTGCATTTTTTCTCGCGTAAATTTTACTTCTTCCAATGAACTTTAGTTTCTATAAGCAGGGCCGAGTTAAGACACATTGTGAAAGAAGAGCTCAATGGAAAGTGAGGCGCTAGTAATTTTGCTGCTAGTGAAGATGTTGATGTTATGCATGTTGTGATCTGGATATGCTCATGTTGCAGGTATCTGCATAGCAACAAACTGTCTGGATCCATTCCCCCAGAGCTGGGAAATATGACAAAGCTTCACTATCTGTAAGAACGTCTCGCATTTTTTAGTCTTCAGATATTTCTCCCCATGCTTGCTTGTGTTTTTTAGTTTGATGTGTTCAATATGAGCTATTTTTGTGAGTTCCTGGACCATTGTTGAGTGTTGACTATTTGCATGTTCAGTTTCTATGTGCTCTTCAGCCTGAAAATGATACCTCTTCAAACTTTTTATTTGCATCAGTTATCAAAGTCAAGTGACATCAGTATAACTTTCATCGGCTAGGACATGATATGCATCATCGTACAAATTGTTAATGTGATTTGTCCTCCCATATACGTCTCCTATTGTCTCTTCTGGTTGGGAGGATATATTACCAGCGCTGCTTATGCACTGCTCTGATGTTTTTCTAGTCATCGGGGAAAATATTAGTGCTTTAAGTTTTATTCTGCAATTGCAGGGAACTGAATGATAATCAGCTCAGTGGCTGGATTCCACCAGAACTTGGGAAGCTCACAGACTTGTTTGACCTGTAATCCAGTTTCCCTTATAGTTTGGCATTTTGTGCTTTCCTTGAACAAAGTCACTGACATATACATGCTGCAGAAATGTCGCAAACAACCACCTTGACGGGCCTATACCTGAGAATCTTAGCTCCTGTACAAATCTTAACAGCCTGTAATATGAAAGACCTTACTCCTGCTTTATTGTTCTTTTGAACTTGAATATATCAAAATTGGTTTAACATGTTGATTTTTTGGCAGCAATGTGCATGGAAATAGGTTGAATGGGAGCATTCCTCTTGCATTCCAACGGCTGGAGAGTATGACATATTTGTATGTTCCAATATTAATCTCCTCAATTTTAATAAGTTTCCTGCCGGATTGTAAAAAGTTAGACCTATCGGTATTTCTCTTCTCAAACCAAGTTGTTAAATGGTCCCAATAGTCCTCCATGCTTATCTAACAGGATATTCTAAGTCCTTTTCTTCTTATGGCCTATGGAACCCGAGGTTTTGACTATAGTAGATTGCTATGGAGTACTGTTATCTTGAATAAACTTTGGAAGCTCTGGTATTGATCTTATTATTTTGCTGGATGTTGAAAACTGGCATGAGCTAATTCAAATTTAATTGGTTATAGGATAGAGAACAATGACCCAATAGCTTTTTAGTAAAGCTATCTTGGTATGATAACAAGTGAGAGTTCAGTTTGGGGCTTTTGGATTGTTAGCATGAAAAGAGTAGTCGATAGATTCATGCTTGCATGATCTCTTTATCTGGGACTATTATTTGCCAGTGTCTTATTAGTGTAAACCAATGTCAGGTGATACCAACAAACATAATTTAGATGTTAGCACTTGCCAAAGTCAATTTACCACTTCATATGTTGTTCATGTCGTGCAATATGGGAAACTACAAATTACAATTCCTAAATAATGGTTTTAATGCTGCAGTTGTATGTTAGTGTCATTGCTATCGCTGGCTTATTCATTTACCGTTTGCCATCTTTAGGAATCTCTCCTCCAACAACATCCGGGGCCCCATACCAGTTGAGCTATCCCGTATTGGTAATCTTGATACTTTGTAAGTATAGAGTACTTGTCCTTTTTATGTTCATCCTCTTTTTATGGTCTTCTCTTGTTTTACTATTCTCTTTTCTTGGTTTGGGTTCAGGGACCTCTCGAAAAATAGGATTAGTGGTTTCATTCCTTCTTCTCTTGGTGATTTAGAACATCTTCTGAAACTGTGAGTGATTTTCCAGTAACCTCTTTCCTGATCACTGTTCTATTATTCTTCTCCAATGCTAATTTCCTTTATGGAATAGGAATCTAAGCAAGAATGATCTCACTGGGTATATACCAGCCGAGTTTGGTAATCTACGAAGTGTCATGGAGATGTAAGAGACCTTTAACTGCACTATTATGGATGAGATGATGTTTTTCCTGGGTTAGGATTCAACGTTGTGATTTGCTTTTCCTTTTTGCTCATCGTAGAGATCTTTCGAACAACCACCTCTCTGGTCCAATACCTCAGGAACTTGGTCAGCTACAGAATGTCTTTTTGCTGTAAGTCCCTTGCCCCCCCCCCCCCCCCCCCCTTCCTTCCTCTCCCCCCATGTGATTGGTATAAAGATAATGGCCCACGGCTGTATAGTTTGGTACTGTAAGAATTGACAGTCTAGTATTTCCTACAAGATAATGCTTTTGTTTGGTTATCCTCAGACTTTATCAACGGGCATCGGATATTAGGGACATATTGGTACTATCTGTTTTTGATAGAATATTGACTCTGGGTAACATAATGCAGGAAGGTAGAGAACAACAATTTATCAGGAGATATATTGTCGTTGGTCAACTGCCTCAGTCTTGCAGTCCTGTAAGTTCACAATGTTGGCATACTGATGATGCGTATGGCGAGTTCCTAGCAGTTCTTTTTTTTTTTTTTTTTGATGAAACTAATCTGACCAAGTCTTGCAGAAATGTATCTTATAATAACCTAGCTGGGGACATTCCTGCAGGAAATAATTTCTCGAGGTTTTCACCAAATAGGTTAGATGGTGTGATCTGGATTTATTACTAATAGAACCAAAGTTGCTGGCATTAACCAGTACTTTTGTTTCATGCTTTTGATTATGCTCATTTGATGCACAGCTTTTTAGGAAATCCTGGTCTTTGCGGCTATTGGCTCAGTTCTCCATGTCATGCATCTCGTATATCTGAGCGAGGTAAGCATGCCTTGAACATGTAGCCTTGCACCTCATGTTTTTCTATGCATTTATTATTAGAGAAAAAGAGTGAGATTGAGTGACTGGCATCGATCTCTTCGAGGGGGTAACACATTTTTCCTTCATTAATTCAGCTTCTAATCTTTGTTTAGAATCAGCTGTCCACTCTAGAATTGTAGTGATATACATGATTGTCTCTCAGCTATACAAAAAGAAAACACAAATGCTTGAGCTAACCACAAGCCTTCCTATTATGTACCTATTACGTAGCGTGTACTCTTATATTGTCTAGGAATGGTTAGTAACAATGCATGTCGATGGACAGTGACTGTCCAAATCACTTTTCCTAGTAAGTTTTTGATAGTTTCTTATTCCTCTCTGTGACTCTCTGGAGTTAAAAGATACCCCATCTTCTTTATTTTTGTAAAGCACACAGCTGTAGTCGTGAATGTTTATGGTGCTTTACCCCGTCTTCAGAGATGAGCTATTCTAAGAATCCAAAAAGAAAAGAATGAGCTAGATTATGTCTGCTTCTTTTCACCTATTCATTGTTTTCTTGTATGCAGCGACAATTTCAAAAGCAGCTATACTTGGTATTGCCCTGGGTGCCCTGGTGATTCTTCTTATGATCTTAGTTGCAGCATGCAGGCCACACAATCCAGCACCTTTTATGGAAGGATCACTTGACAAGCCAGGTGCCTTGTCCTTTATCACATGAACCTTTACTTGTATAATGAATGAGTTCCTGTGAAGTATGATACCACATAATTGGAAAATGAAGGAAATACCATAAAAATTAGTCTATGATTGTAATAATTGCACAGTTAAAATATAGCTTTCCAGATTGCTGAATAAGTACCCACTTAAGGAAATCTCTTATAGTCATTGGTCGTCTTCACGAGATCCTACCATCAGTGTGCTGATCTGAATCCGTTAAGCAATATAAGAAATACATGGTAATCTAACTTGGTTCTGTCACTTAGATCTCAAGTTTAGCTTGCATATGGAATTTACTTAACGGTATATACAGAGATAAATCTGCTTTTGCAAATTTCCTCACCTAATGATTCCTTGTGGTTGTTTAAGTACAGTTAATTACTCATCTCCGAAGCTTGTGATCCTCCACATGAACATGGCACTTCATGTGTATGAAGACATTATGAGGATGACTGAGAACCTAAGTGAGAAGTACATAATTGGTTATGGTGCATCAAGCACTGTGTACAAATGTGTTCTAAAAAATTGCAGGCCAGTGGCTGTTAAGAAGTTGTACTCTCACTACCCGCAGTGCCTAAAGGAATTCGAGACAGAGCTTGAGACAGTTGGGAGCATTAAGCATCGTAATCTAGTCAGTCTCCAAGGATATTCGCTGTCACCATCTGGGAATCTTCTCTTCTATGACTACATGGAGAATGGCAGCCTCTGGGATGTACTTCATGGTGAGTGTTCCAAGTTTTTAATGGTAAGCGAGTTGGCTTGTTGGCCTTTAATACCTTCTCCACGTACCGTGCGCTAGTTGCATTATATTTTTGTCTGGATGAATAAAATTGCTGTGTTCTTAGTGATCTATCGTGGGATCCCTTTGGAATCGTTTTGGGAAATTTTACATCCACTACTCAAATCTTTATGGTCCTACCGCTGATCAAGGACATGCAAAATGATAAAACTACTTTTGGTTTCTCAATACTAGCCTACTTTTTATAAGACCACGATGTGTTGTGATGTATGATTCCTGATAGGAAAACGACTTCGTTGTCATGCTATTTCTAATGCATGTACTGTTTGCCTTCCAGGCCCTATGAAGAAGGAAAAGCTTGATTGGAACACGCGTCTACGAATAGCACTCGGGGCAGCCCAAGGGCTTGCATATCTCCACC
Organism: Escallonia rubra; assembly: GCA_033065855.1. NCBI lineage: Eukaryota > Viridiplantae > Streptophyta > Magnoliopsida > Escalloniales > Escalloniaceae > Escallonia > Escallonia rubra. The sequence goes on along the minus strand of JAVXUO010000740.1, from coordinate 116,754 downwards.
ATGATTGTAGCCCTCGTATAATCCACAGGGATGTCAAGTCATCCAACATTCTATTGGACAAAGACTATGAGGCCCATCTTACTGATTTTGGCATAGCGAAGAGCTTATGCACATCCAAGTCACACACTTCTACTTGCATAATGGGCACCATTGGTTATATAGATCCCGAGTATGCTCGAACTTCTCGCCTCACCGAAAAGTCTGACGTCTATAGCTATGGGATTGTCTTACTCGAGTTGCTGACTGGAAGGAAAGCAGTGGACAATGAATCGAACCTCCATCATCTGGTCAGTTTTCTAGCCATCTCTGTAGATCAGTTTCGAATATCAATTGCTTTTAGGTTCACAATTATCCTGTAAACAACTATACTGCATTAATAAATATCAAAATTGCATTGAGCTCAAAGAGTTTAGCTTGAATGTATTACGAGGCCTTGTAATTGAATTACATGGCTTCCTTTCTAATGATTCTTTTAGGCATTGTTTGAAGGAGCACAGACGTGTACTCTGTGCTTATGATCTGTTTTTGAGGATGCACATATGTTTGTATAGGGATAAATCCTTTGAGACAAGCATCTCAAGACATCAAAGCATAACATAGGCTCTTCCTATTTGCTGAGCTAGGCCTTGCTTTGTTTCTTCTGGTAGTTTTAGTTAGATATCTATCTGCATTGCAAATTTATTTCTGCTAGTAGTTTCAGATGATTTTATTATGTGTGTCATCTAACATCAGTCCTCTCATTTGTATTAGATCTTATCCAAGACAGCAAACAATGCGGTCATGGAAACTGTGGATCCCGATATATCCACAACATGCAAGGATCTTGGAGAAGTAAAGAAGGTTTTTCAGCTTGCACTTCTATGCACGAAGAGACAGCCATCTGAAAGGCCAACAATGCATGAAGTGGTTCGTGTCCTTGGAAGCCTGGTGCTGTCCACCACACCGAAACAAGTGCTTCCGGCCCCACCTGCTCCGCTCCCGTCTGCTAAGTTGCCCTGCTACATGGATGAGTATGCCAATCTCAAGGCTCCCCACTTGGTAAACTGCTCATCCATGAGCACCTCGGATGCCCAACTCTTCCTAAAATTCGGAGAGGTGATATCTCAGAACAGTGGGTAATCGGAACATCTCCCAAGGGATCATTAGAGCCTGGGACGTTTGTGTAAAAAGTCCGTTAGTACAAATTATTGTTGGTGGCTAGGAAGATGCGCAAAGATGGATGTATAGGACTTGACTGAGAGAGGTGAAAGTGTAGTACCCCAATTCATGTAACAACTCCGTTGTACTCAAATCAGATTATGGTATAAGTTTTGGCATTTGGTTAGGGGACCGCTGGGGCTGTGTCTTGCATGGACCACCTGTTAAGTTAGATATTTGGCCTCTCAGCTAGTGTCTGAGGTGGGTGCATCGCTGCTGCTGGGTAAGGAGTGACAGCAATAATGCATGGTGTGGTGGAGCCTAGTTCCAGCCGTATCTCTGCTTCTTGGATGTTGATTTGTCCAATGAAGTGGCATGTCATGATTTGGAACCATGTTGGGGCAACAACTTGAGAAATATAATAGAGAGAGATAGATATCTGTCATGTACTGTTGAACTTAAATTCTACCCATGGCAACTAGTATTTTAGTGCAACTTGTTGGTTCTTGTAAAATCTGGTTATCAAACTGCTAATGAAAGACGTATTGAGCTGTACTTACTCTGTCCTCCGGTTCTTCACTTGGGTGGGTAATACTCGAGGCTAATAATTTTGTAAATTTGTAGCTTGTCACATGTTTTCCAGCTTCTTGCAAGTTGCCACTAATCTAACTGGATTTGCTCGGAATGTAACCACAGTACGAGTTTCTTAGATGGACGCTGCGGCGATGTTGGTCGATTGGATGTCCTAATCTATTATTAAGTAAATCATTCCACTTTAACCAATGCCACAAGGAGATTCTTATTTAGGCTTGATATCCAAGTAACAACTCACTGAGTTTAAAAAGGATGCACTGGACGAGGCATCACCCCAGTCACAAAACTAGAGGGATACAATCACACTATTCATCCTGACATAACATGCATTTTTATCTGAAATTGCCTGAGATATCCCAAAGACCAAAGTAATCGTTAAACTAGAAAAACCCAGATATGCCTGTACGCCGCAGGCCGAGTTTTCTATTTAAGTAAATGATTTAGAATCAAAACATGGTTATCCTGATCCCTTTCTTGTAATGGAAATGGAAATGCAAATGCATAACTCAAGTAGTTTGTTCAGGTTTTTGCTGGAAGTGTCGAGCACTTGAAAAGATGATCAGACAGAAGGGGAAACATTAGTCAAGTGTCACCAGGATGGAACAAGGTGGGTTTGGGCCTAACAGATGTCTTCACTTAGGCCCAAACAACTACAGATTGTGTGCAGCAAGACAGTTTTCTTGAGAATTAATGCTCAGTCTAGATTGGTTTAGAGCAGAGTCTTTATCAAACTAAAGCCTATATCCATCAGAAGTGCCTCTTAAGAAGTCTCAAAACTAAGTTGAAATTGTGATAATTTGTCTTGGATAAAAATATGTTTACCATCGGATCGACCCGAAAATTTGTTATTTTTTGGCGGACCCTTTTGTGTTTCGCGGGTATTTGGATCCGGTCACGACTTGTTCTTGTAGGAAATCTGGGTCGAATCCCATTCGGATCAGACCCATGTGCCGCCACACAGAGCTCCAATCTGTTTGGAGCAAATGGTGGTTACACACCATTTACCGAAAGGTTGCGAAGGAACCTTTGCGTTGGTTCCCACGCACCTATCCATTCTCTATAAATATGCATCAGTTTTCAGGGCACAAATAATGATCCATCAACAGAGTCTTCACCCTAAGTCAGTGTGTGCAAGAGTGCCCTTGGTCCTTGATCTGTGAATATCACGAAGTGACTCTAGTAGCCATTTCTTCCGGCGAGTTTCAATAGATTTCTGACGGGTTCGATAGCGAGACGACGACCGTAAAACAAGTCGGGTTTAATAAGCGACAAAAGGTGCGCTTCCGCTTCCGCTAATGCTCCGTTCTACAATGGTATCAGAGCCCAAAAGGCTTGTTTTCGTCCTATAAATGTTTATGTGGTATATCAGTAACTATATGCATGAAAAATTATGTTTTTCGCTAATGGGTCTTGCATGGTGTCACATGAAAATTTTTATAATACCGAATATTTTATTGGCATACATCTGTTGTATGGTCAATTTCGAGTTCAATGGAACTGATTTCATGCGATTTGGACAAGAAATGGATTTGTTATGATATTTTTTTTTTGTTGTGCAAAGAAAATTAGGGTTTCTGTTCATGTTTTGAGGAAGAAGACGAAACTGTTGAAATTTTCTTTGAAGTTTCCCGGTTCTTTGTTTTGGTCTAGCCATTTGCCAATGGGCTTAACCATTTGCATATGGGCTGTGTATACTTGCTATTTTTGATCTGATCTGAAGTAAGAAGCCCGATGGTGGACTTAATCCATACACCCCAACGTCATGGGCTTGGAATAAGTGGATTGATCCAATTAAGGGGCCACATGACTGAATGGAATAGTGGACCATTAGTATGGTCCTTCATTTCGGACCAGGCCCACGTAAATTGAAATTTATGGGCTGTTGTTCAGATCATATAAATAGTATTGTGCAAATGGGCTTGGATAGCTGGACTTTAAAAATAGGCCCTCATTCAGTCTCTTTTATTGGGCTGATTTTAATCCATGGACATAGGTGATGATTATGAGCCTAGCAAATTTTTCGATCTTATGTTCTTGGGTTATTTATTATTTTTGGGTGACCGTTGTGCGGCAAAATATGGATAATGTGTGTGTGCTAATATCTCTATGTGCAATTTAAATGTAGTGAAATGGCCTCTACAAATATTGTTACGGACCTCGCCAAAATTGAGAAACTCGATGGCAATAACTGTGATACTCCGAAAAATACCGGAAATTAATCTAACCGTGAGTTTGATTAATTAAGGGATGTTCTTTTTATTAAGTAGCAATACGCTAGTGATGATTAAGTGTTAGGAAGCTAAATAGGGGGTTAGTGTGGCCTTGGGGGTTAAAATGTAATTTTAGAAAGTTAAGGGGGCAAAAATGTAATTTTGAAAAATATGGTGAACGAGATGCATATTTTTATTAAGTAGCATCATTTCGATGATAATGAGGTGTTAGGGGGCTAAAGGAGGGGTTAGGGTGATTTTGGGCACAAAGTTGTAATTTTTCAAAGTTGAGGGGTCAAAATGCAATTTTGGAAACTTGAGGGGCCAAAGTGCCAAATTTGAAACTTTGCAAAATGTGTCATAACCTGATGAAAATAGGCCATGCACGATGGCCTCCTCCTGCTTGCTATAATCTGAGTCATGGTTAGGAATTATAAAGTATTGGGATAAGATTATGAGGAGGAAAATTATCAAGAAAAGTTTTGGGGAGGAAAACAGAAATAAGAAGAAGTGAAGAACAGCTGAAAATGTGCACAGTAGCAGCCATGGGAAGGAAGGAAAAAGAGAAGGAAAGAAAGGGAAAAAGGAGGAAGAAGAAGGAGGGGAAGGAAAGAAAGAGCAAAAAAGTTGAATTCGAACCCTAACGGAGTATGATCTTGAACCCAAAAGTGTGGAAATTTATTGAATTCGTTTGAGAATATGGTACATATAGATGTATATATCTCTCTATATATTCGGTTATGTATGAATTTGATCGAAAATGGAGAATTTGGGATGAATTCTTGTTGGAATTATGGAGATTAGACCCTAAAACAACAAAGAAAGAGAAAACGAATTAGGGTTTTGAATTGGGCTTGATTTCAATGTGCGTGGGTGTGTGTTCTTCAATTTGGTTCATGGGTTTGGATTCAATTGGTTTAATTGTGCGAAATTGATGTATGAAAATGAGTTTAGGGCATGAATTATGTATATTATAATGTGTTTAAGTGATCTAAGATGACTTTGTGAGAAGTTCATGCGTGATTGTTAGAGGAGTGTACCCAGGATGTTGCTGATTGAAGGAGGAAGAAGATGAGTGTGTGTGCGTGAAGGTGAGTAGTGTGTGTTGATGTGAATAATGACTGTTTTTGTCACTAAAGGTGAAAATTAAGTAAACAGTTTAAAATTCAAAATTTTAAAAATAGTTAGGGTCAGATTCAGCCAAAGTACAAAAAATAGACCCTAGTTATTTTTAGGAGACCGACATAGTGGAAACATTTCAGATTTTTCCGTGGTCAGGAAAGGGGCTAACCGATACGGGAACTTTGAAACTTTGCAGCGAAATTTAAAATATCAAACGAGCGCGGTTCCGCGCAAAAATTTTAAGAAAACCCTAGGATGTTGGGAAGTTTCATTTTCAAATATTTTGGGTCATTCTGAAGTCGTTAGCTATTTTTGGCTGAACGGGCTTTTAAGCGCTCGGTTCAGAATATTTGGGTGAAATTTTTCTAAAATGCTTTTTAGCTCAAGAATGAATTCAGGAGGCTTAAGATAGCATTTTAAAACACTTTTGAGATTTTTCTAATGCCGGGAACTCTCAGGGGGCATTTTGGTAATTTGTCACCTTGAGAGGGGTATTTTGGTAATTTTCCCAGTAAAGTTTTTCAAATAACTTTTTAGTCCGGGAAGGGTTGTAACACACCTGAAAATTAGTTTTAAAGCGGTATTGGGATGTTGGGGGTGTAGCGGCCATCAGGGGATATTTTGGTAATTTGCCATGTTGACGCCAAATTTTAAGGAACGCGTGTAATTCAGCGTTAGGAGCGGTGGGAAGTGAGGAATGGTGTTAATATGTTAAATAATGGGATAGTGGCCATTGCTAATGCGTTGGTAAGCTAGGTTAATGATCCAGTTATTGGACCGGATTAACAAGTTGTCGTAAGACGCTATAAACGATTAAATGGTAAGGGGTAGAATAAGGAGTGCGTATATGTTGAATGATGACTAACGAGCAGGATATGATTTGACTAGGTGATGCAGGTCGTTGTGATCAGAGATTGCGAGTTACTTCGGCTATAAGCCAATCAGGTAAGGACAATGCGGTTCTGATATGCTAATTCATTGTTCGTTTAGCATGCCATGCTGATGACATGTTATTGAATTCTTGTCGTTATGATTAGGCACCGGTAGTCATTGTGACCGGTATATGCATATTTGAATTATGCTGTTGAGGACTTAGGGTAGAATAAATTTCCTTAGTCTGCCCTTTTGATGGAATTTAACGAGGATAATGTGTGTCCTAGTATGATATGATTCGATTCGATTAGCATACCTGAAGTTGATGATAATGCTGCGTAAGGGTTATTGCGTGGTTGTTGTGATATGTCGGCAGTCACTGATAGCCGATATCTCTTCTCTCTGAGAACACTATTGAGGACTTGTGGCAAATTTCTCTCAAGTCCGCCCTGTCATTGATGATGATGTTGTTGAGGTCGTTGCGCGTTGTTGTGAAATGTCAGCATTTCTTGGTAGTCGACATTTCTCTTATGTAAGAACGTTGTTGAGGGCTTGCAATAATCTTCTCCCAAGTCCGCTATGTTGATGATGTTACGTGAACTCTTGTTGTTAAGTCAAAACACCGGTTGATCTTCTGATCCGGTATTCCTTGTTGAGTTGTGTTTTTTAGGGCATAAGGTGGAATAAATTTTCCCTTAGTCCACCCCATTGATGAAGTCTTGCTGCTTGGCTGTAACATGGTTAGGGAAAGCACTTTAAATGAGTTCCCTGCTTATTGACAGTGTCTCTTTTATTTACTTGAGACTGAGATGAAAATCCCGTGAAATGAGACATCAATATGAGGAGATGGCCTATGAATTATGATCACTGGCCAAAGAGGATGAATGTCGCTCGAGCAGAGTCTGTCGAGTCCTGTTCGTCATGTCCACGTGCATTGCATTTCATTTTCCTTTGATGTTGATGATTTTAATGATTTGTATTTCAATGATTTTTATCTTTATGACCTTGGATTTTAGGTTCACTTGCATAGTCAGTCAATCAGTAAGTCCAGTCCATGAGAAGGTGGCAGTAATGCTATTCTGTTGGGCCTTAAAGCCGCTCAGTCTATCGAAAGATAAATTATCGTTTGACAATCATGCTGATATCGAAAATTTATTGAAACTCTTGATTCATTTCTATCGTTGAGATAATTATTATTCTTCCGAGTCTCTTGAATCATTTGTACATGATACTCATCGTGTTGTCTTTACTGGGTAATTTGCGCTCATTTCTTATGTTATATTGTGCAGGCTATAAGGTTGATCAAGAAGAACCTTCTAGAAAGGAAAAAGAAACTAGCTAGAAAAGTTGAGCAATGGGATCAGTTGTGTGAGGTAAGAACATCTAGGAAAGGTGGGATAAAGATTAAGTTGCGAGATAGGTTGTTAAGAGTCCTACGACCACCGTTGTATATTAGGTTGTACCTGAAAGTCTTTCACTGAAGTATGACGTATGTTTGTAAGAAAATTTTTATAAGGACACATTTTGGAGTGTCTATTAATGATATATGATTATGAGGATGTAGTTGCTATGTATTCAGCACAGGGTTTTGAATGTGATTATAGTTGATAACTCAGCCCGGTGATGTCACCAGGGTTAAGGGTGTCACAAATAACTACGATATTTGGCATCGTAAGATCCAGTATCTCATAAATGAATGAGACGTCATGGAAACAATAACCAACAGCATGACCATGCCCGAGAAGGGTGATACCGCCCAACATAAGCGTGCATGGAAACCTATCAGAATTGGGAGAAAAAGCATCGAAGTGCGTGTTTCAATATGTTGAACTACATGCATAACGATCTTATTGGCCAATTCGAGGGTTACCAGACCGCTCAAGAGATGTGGAATGCCTTGAAGTTGGCTTTTACAGGCACTTCAGTAACAAGGTTGCGAGCCTTGACTCTTAAGTTTGAGACTTATAAGATGACTCCTAATGCAAAATTGTTCGACCATCTTAGAAAGATGTCGGCTATGATTCGCGACCTTAAAGCAGCAGGCAACAATCTTTCGGATGAACAGCAGATTCTCGCAGTGCTCCGCTCTCTACCTTATTCTTGGGATCAGATGAAACTCATGATGACACATAATGAAAGCATTAAAACTTTTGCTCAATTGTCGCATCATCTAGAGTTACAGGTAGAAAGACAAGAGGCTAAATGCAATGCCTCTATGTTTGTTGCCGAATCTAGCGAGCGCAAGGGCTCTAAGTCCAAACGCAAAAAGGTAGGATAAGGCAAACCAGGACGGAGATGGAGAATCACGCAAGAGGAAAATGGGTGGAAAGCACCGAAAAGGGCAAGCGTGGAGGCAAAAAGGATAAGTCTAAGCTGAAATGTTATAACTGCAAGAAGCCTGGTCACTTTGCCACCGAGCCGAAGAAGGTACAGACTAACCTTTACTCTCAGCTTGATTGTTTCATTTGCAGTCACGTTTTGGTTGCTCATTCTCTTCCTTATTGGATTATTGATACAAAAGTAATAAGACATGTCACGAGAGACCGAGTAGGGTTCATCGAGTACCGTCGAATTCCTAAAGGGAGTCAGCATATCTACATGGTGATTTGCACTAGTGAAGAGGTGGTGGGAATTGGAACCTACCAAATCAAGATGAAGACCAGTCGCTCTTTACTCATTTACGATGTGCTAAATGCACCTGGAGTTCGACGAAACTTGATGTCTGTAGTAGCGATGACCGGACTAGGATTTTTTTTAGCTTTGGTGTAGACTTTGTTAGCCTTTATTTAGATTATGTATTGTATGGTAGTGGACACATTGTTGATGGATTTTATGTATTAGATGTTGATGACAGTTTGTATTATGATATATACATGATTTCTAGTAATAAAGATGATACGTTTTCTTCTATTGCTTGGCATAATAGACTTGGTCATATAGGACAAGATCGTATGACAAGGTTGGCTAGAGAAGGACTTTTGGGTCCTCTAGCGAAAGTTAACTTGCCAATATGTGAATCTTGCTTAGCTGGCAAGGCTACTCGAAAGCCTTTTGGTAAGGCTAAGAGAGCTACATCTCCCTTGGAGCTAGTCCACTCGGACATTTATGGACCAATGAATGTTAGGGCATGTCATGATGCTAATTATTTTATCATATTTATAGATGACTATTCACGATTCGATTATGTTTATCTTATCGCTCTCAAGTCTGAAGCATTAGATTGCTTTAAATGATTTGTGAATCTTGCAGAGAATCAAAAGGAAAATAACCTTAAGATTCTCCGTACTGATTGAGATCGTGAGTACTTATCTGAGCAATTTAAGGTGCTCTGTGAAAATAAAGACATCATAAGGCAATTGACAATTCTTGGCACTCCGCAACAAAATGGTGTACCAGATAGAAGGAACCGTGTTTTGCTAGATATGATTAGGTCGGTAATGGCGCATGCTAATCTCCTAATAAATTTTTGGGGAGACGCTTTGTTAACTGCAGCCTACATCCTTAACAGAATTCCCTCTAAATCAGTTACGTCTAGTCCATATGAGTTGTGGACAGGCAGTAAACCAAAATTGGATTTCTTGCGACCTTGGGGATCGGCAGGATATGTTCACGTACCATCCCATCCTCACAAAAAATTGGTTCTTAGAGGTCAAAAGAGCATATTCATTAGATATCCAAAAAATTCTAAAATATATGTGATGTTACGTGAACGACCTGATGATGTTCTGGCTGAGATTGAGTCTCGTAATGTGGATTTCCTTGAAGATGTATTCCCAAGTAGGGGGAAGTCAGAAAAGATGTAGAGCTTTATGAAATGGTCGAGTCAGATGGAGTCTCTACTCTGTCTCTCAGCAAGGGTGGGGATTTCAATTACCAACATGGTCACGATGACCCTATGAGTGTTGAGGATAGTGGGAGTGTCCCATTAAATTCTCAACGCGGTAATGATAACCCTATGGTTGTTGAGGATACTGGGAGACATGTACCACATAGTGGGAGTATTCCATTAGATTCTCAATCTAGTAAGTACACGCCAATTGATGATGACTCTTATGAGCCTCGACGGCGTAAAAGTCAACGTGAGAATATTCCTTATAGCCATTTTAGGATTGATGAGGAACCTTTCATGTGTGCTTTACTTGATGATGAGCCTACTTCTTATCATGAGGCTCTTACATCACCCGCCGCTAAGGACTGGCTAGCTGCTATGCAAGAGGAAATGGGTTCGATGAAAAAGATTCTAGTCTGGGAACTTGTTGATCTTCCACCTGGGCACAAATCTATTGAGAACAAATGGGTTCCAAAGATTAAGCGCAAGGCAGATGGTTCGATTGATAAGTATAAAGCTTGTCTTGTGGCGAAAGGTTACACCCAAAGAGAGGGTGTAGATTATGAAGATACATTCTCGCATGTTGTCATGTTTGCCTCTATTCGCCTTATTCTTACCATCGTCGCTCATTTGGATTTAGAGCTCTTTCCGATGGACGTAAATATTACTTTTCTCAATGGAGAACTAGATGAGGAGATCTTTATGGATCAACCAGTTGGCTTTGTGGTCAAAGGACAAGAGGGCAAATTGTGCATGCTCAGACGTTCTATATATGGCCTAAAGCAGTCATCTAGGCTATGGTACTTCAGATTTCATCAAATCGTGATTTTTTTTGGGTTTAAGATGATTGAAGAAGACCATTGTGTTTACACAAAGCAGTCTAGAAAGAGTTTTACTATCCTTACGTTGTACGATGATGATATTTTGTTGGCAGGAAATGACATGGGGATGATTATTGCCACTAAGGAGTGGTTGTCCTCCAATTTTGACATGAAGGACATGGGAGAAGCAAATTATGTGCTTGGGGTAAAGATCCTACGGGATCGTTCAAATAAAATTCTTGGTTTGTCTCAAGAGACTTACATAAGAAAGGTTCGTGAGTGGTTCCGTATGCACGGTGCTACACCAATAAAGACCCATATCGATCTTTGTCCTAAGACCAAAGCTGAAAAGGATAAGATGACTCGTGTACCTTATGCCAGTGCTATTGGAAGTTTAATGTATGCAATGATGTGTACACGGCCAGATATATGCTACGTTGTTGGGTTAGTGAGTCGCTTCCAAAGCAATCCAGGAATTGCTCAGTGGAGAGCAGTAAAAAGGATCTTGCGATATCTTCGTGGGACTGCCGACTATATGCTTTGTTACTGTGGAGGTAACATACATTTGCAAGGCTATGGCGATGCAGATTGAAGTGGTGATTTGGACGAGCGTAAATCCACTTCAGGATATGTTTGGTTGAAAAGATTCTTACAACGACTTGAGATAGTACCACATGCTAGAGATCATGTGACTATCTACTGTGACAGTATGGCTGCTCTTGGGTATGCGAAGGACCCCAAGTGTCACACCCCCGACTCGGAGGCAGACGTACGCATACTATTTCAAAATAATCATGCTTACCAGAAGTGTAATACCCAAAACATCTTACAAAGAACATAACCTCCAAGAGGTAATCAGAGCTCTAAACATATCCCAAATCAATAGCATTTTCATTCAACATCAACGTCTAGTAATTGCGGCGGAAGTTTTCATAACATTAATCACTTCTCATCCGTTGGGGTACCAAAAGTCTATAAATCAAAGACTATTACAAGGGTTTTTTTTTTATTGCAAAGCTACTAAGAGAGTTATCAATTAAAGTTCAAACACCTAGCCTAAACATAATGCTATTAACTCCTTTAAGCCGTCTGAGCTCAATTACCTGAAACAGGGAGATAAATGGGGGGAAGGGGGGGGGGGGGGGGGAGCACAAAGCCCAGTAAAGATCACACACACAACCCCACATAACACAACGCATGTATCCAATAACATATAACTGAATTCGAACGAAACATATGAAAACGAAAGTGCAAAGCGATTGAAAATCTTAGCACGACAAATAATTTCATTCCGGGATATCCAACCCATCAAAGATTAAATTGAAGTTAAAGTCAAATGAACGCATTCGAATAATTGAACTAATTATCAAATATGATACAATCACATAATGCGCGACTGTAAAGTACATTAACCTAAGCACGTGAAGGTTCTAAGTTCAAAGTTTGCATATCAGTAGCTATTGCCATATCATGTCATGGCATCACGTTAATCTAAGTACGTGAAGGTTCTAACATTAGTTCAATTCAAAGGGGTCCAATGGACTTCAAAATATCTCAAATGCATAAGAACTGCAAAAATATCAAAACTTTGTATTTCAAGTAGGGTAGCTTAACAATTTCAGAAAATACTCAGTATTAAACTTAAATCGGAGAGGAAGAAAATTCAAGTTTAACAGAAGTTGAATCGTTTCAATCCAAGTTTGTATGATGTAGATATGAGCAAACAAAGAAAACGAGGGCCAAAGATAAACATTAAGATAAACATTTGATGATTCCAGACTTACTTTCTATAACATTAATCTGACAACTTTATTAAGATAAACATTTCAGGATTTATCTTAATCAAACAAAGATAAGATCTTGACATGCACAAAATTTGGACTTGGGATTTAAAGACTTGGACTACATTGAAGATGCAAGGACTTGAAGTCTATTTTTTTCCTTGTTAGAATTTCTAAGTCTCTCTTAAAAGATCTGACAGAAATTCTAGTAAAGAACCAAATCTGTTTGTTTCAGTCGAAGCCAAAACTTTTAGTCGATGCCAAAATGTTTTAGTCGAAGTCAAAACTTTTAGTCGAAGCTAAATGTTTCAGTCGAAGCCAAAACTTTTAGTCGAAGCTAAATGTTTCAGTCGAAGCCAAAATGTTTTAGTCGAAGTCAAAACTTTTAGTCGAAGCTAAATGTTTCAGTCGAAACCAAAATGTTTCAGTCGAAGTCAAAACTTTTAGTCGAAGCTAAATGTTTTAGTCGAAGCCATAATGTTTCAGTCGAAACCAAAACTTATAGTCGAAGCCAAATGTTTTAGTCGAAGCTAAAATGTTTTAGTCGAAGCAAAACTTTTAGCCGACTCAATCTCTTTTTAGTCGAATTCCTTTTTTAACAGTTCATTGAGAGCATTTATTTCTCCTCGTTGAAAAATTTGTTTTTCAATACTCTCTCTAACTCATCTCAAAATACTCTCTCATCTTGTTCTCTAATTCTCATATATTCTCTGTTGAGTGAGTTCGTCCTTGAGATAGTTTATTGTAAGCCTCTTGGTTTGGTTCTTGAAAGAATATAGATCTTCCCACATAAGAAGACTTAGTCTTAGTTTTCATTGTAACATCTGCTCAAGAAGGAGCTTGTTTGTTGTATTCAAATTGTAAATCTCTTTTCATTTCTAAACTGTTGGAAACCTTGGAAGGGTTTCAGAAATTGTATTGCGGTTTGAGCTAGCACCCGAAGCTAGTTGGATTAGTGAAATGCTCGAGTAGGTCTCCCTTGCGTGGAGTGCTCGAGGACTGGACGTAGGCTGGTAGGGCCGAACCAGTATAAATCTCTGTGTTAAATTTATTACTGTTATATATGTCATTACCTTGTAATCTCGTTTTTAATTTATACTCAAAGCTGTAAAACACCTATTCACCCCCCTCTAGGGGTGTTTAGGGACCTACAGGTACAATCCAACCAAGAACCAACGAAAGTTTGACATGTGGTGTGCCACCTAGGCAGCCCCACGTGAGTAAGTTGTCTGCTTTGAACCTAAATGGTAGAATTAGGTAATAAGTAAAATACTCCCACCACATGAATTGCCAAGGAGTTGTTTATTTCATGAATAATGATGAAAGAGGTTTGAGCACAGGAACGCGTGTCAAGACCGTTGCCTGCCATGGTTTTAATTCTGTCAAAATATGGCGTGAAATTCAATGAAGAAATATGCACAGAACAACTCTAAGAAAACGTAGAAGTTGTATCAGAACGAAGAAAAACGGAAATGGGCAGTGACCAAACAATCACCACCGTACTCAACAAATTACAACCGATTATCGAATGGGAACAAGATGATTAACTATAATTTGAATGAACATAATGAGTGTAACCCTTACCTCAATTTATACGATAAGATTTGCAAAGTTGCGTAACCTTCCAAAATCTCAAAACATAAATAATTGAATCAGCCCAATTACATTAAATTCTTCGTAAACACAATCCTAAAGTGATTAAATTCATCCTTATAGTCAAAGTGGGTTCAAGATCACTTACCGATAATGCGCAGAAAACTGCAATCCTCCAAAGCCCTAGTTTTCCCTTTGTTTTATCCCTCTGTAAGCCAAAACTGAATGTGTTGATAAAACTGACTTGGCTAGTCCTTAAAAGTCTCTAAGTTCGGTAAATAATTAAAAGACCCTTAAAACATTTATTACTTATTTCAAAATACCCAAAAAATAATTAAAATTACAAAGATGCCCCTAAACATAATTATAATTTAATTACTAGTTATTTGGGGTCTTACACCAAGTACCATGGCAAAACGAAGCACATAGAGACTCGTTATCACTTCATTCGAGATAGAGTTGCACATGGAGAGGTTGTACCAGAGCATATCCCTATGAAAATGATGGTGGCTGACCCATTGACTAAGCCACTCGATAGTGATTCTTTTCACCATCATGTTAGAAGTTTGGGTCTTCGTATAATCTGATATGATGATTGATTGATATGTAACTTATGTAGTTGTGATACCTTTAACAATTTGACGTTAACTTAAGTCAATAATATGCTACATTTCTTTGAATAGCGTGTCTTTTAAGATACGTTTGATGACTTAAGATATTAGCAAATACACACATTATCATGATGGAAATGATAGATGTCACCAGACTTACACATGGTTGGCTAACTCACACAACAACCGCCTCGTCGTCTGTGTAGCGAGCTAGATGAGACATAAGAGTTCAATTGTGAAGAACTCTCTTTATATATATGTCGCCTTGGCATGGCCAAGATGAGGTTTTTATAACCTTTTTTGAGAAATAACCTATTTTTCAAGTAGCCTGGGAAAGCCGAATGTGAGATCTCAAGTGGATATTTTGAAAATATATATAGTTTGAGAATCTCTGGTTAGACGCTTAGATAGCGACTAGACCAAGATTCGTATGGTATATAACGTTAGAAAATGACATCCTCACTTTAATGAGTATAATACTGTAGCATTTACATCATACTACATGTGCTTATAAGTCGACCAAAAGGGGAGTGAGAAATTGATCCCTGTTTCTCATTGTGTGAGCCTTATAGGTCATTGTGTCGACCTTATTGTGCCTTTTAAACCTTGGACTATGTCATAAAGTTAAGGTTTGATGTTGCTACTTTAGTATGTTACCTATGACCATGATTGAAGAGGTCTAAAGGGACATTTCTAGGAAAGCAGTCTAACCAACGCTAAGTGGCATGAGAGCCAAAGAAAACATCTTTAGTAACACATTTTTGTATACCCAAATACTATGATATACCCAAAATGCCCTTAGGTCTTCCTCTTCTTCTTTACTAGCCAATGCCCAGCCACCGCCGCCAAGGGCTTCCTTTTGCCAATTACTCACATGCATACACACCGGCAACCAATGCTAACCATCGCCTGTCCAAACACCATCCCACACAAACCCATTACATTCCATACTCCTTGCCCATCACACACGCACATACCCATATTGGCGACGTGCACACTTTACCATCATAGCCACATACACGCGCACACATATAGTCTGTCACAAATCAGTGCATATCTTCACTGTCACATGCTCCTTACCCACCCTCACACTCACGCACACACCCACATATATGGCGGCGCACACACACGCGCGCGCGTACACATGCATACATTTCACGCACATACACACGCACACACAGATTTCACACAAACACACGTACGCACACACACACTGCCCATCACCATCGTAGTATGCCCTTCACACACACATACACATACACACACAATATGTCTTACTCACCGAAATCCACCCACCGGTCTATACCACCCACTACGGCCCTCTAGCTCCCACCACCACCTGTTATTGCTGCTATCACCATTACTCCCATCTCTTGCTGCCTATAACTCACACATGCAGAGTAGAGGACGTGCCTAACACGGTAGAGCAAGGAAAGGAAAATGATCATCTCATCAAAAATCACGACCTACAAGTAATACCGGCGAGATATGGAGCAACCCGATTGGGAGTTAGAGATCAAGATCAAAATCTAGTTCTCTGAATTTTTTTTTTGACTTAATTTAAATGTTGGAGGAAGAACACTGGTGGATCTAGACCCACCGTCGGTGGTGGTGGTGGGTGGTAAAAAGAAATGGTGGTGGCTGGACATTAGTGGCTGTGGCGTAAATCGACAATAAAGAGTTCATTTTTGGTGGTCATGGCAGGGTATTGTTGGTCGTGGCATATACCAACAATGGTGGGCTCGTTTACAGTGTTGGTCATAGTGGCGGTGGCTGTTTAATTGTAGCGTCGTCGAGCCATAGCCGAAGGGAGTCGTGTGTGATCTGGCCGGTGTAATGGTGGTGAATTGGTCGGATCTTGGCTACAGTGGTTAGGTAAATTTACTCTTTATTAGGGATACTACCGTCTTTTTGCATTTCTGTTAACTTTTTGAACTAAAACATAAAAAAAGTGTAGATTAGTGTAATAAAAATAATTAGTAAGCGTTGAGTGTACTTATAGTAAATCTCAGGAGTGCTGGGAGTAATTTGTCCAAAAATTTAACCTTCATTTAGAAAGTGTGCAAACATTTAGGACAACCCAAAAACAAAACTTGATCAATATTTTGGGTGGGGGGAATATATGTTTTGAGGAACTCTAGTGCTAAAAGTTGTCTTGTTTGTGCTCTAAAAACAAATGAATTCAATTGAGTCATTATGTGCGGTTCTGCTACAAGTTTCTGGGACACTCTTCAAGTCATTGACGAAGGGACTTTACTTTTACGAGATTCTAAGATTAGTTTATGGCATAGAAAATATGAGTTGTTTTTAAATATTGTCCAACGAATTTATTAGGAAAACAAATACTCGTCACTAAAAGTTTAAACCTTTTAAATAATTGGGGATCAGATCTCTTTAAAGGTAGTTGTGATGGATTTTGTGGTGGTAGTGGTGGTTGGTGTGTGAGGCTATTGTTGTGGTGGGTTTTGTGGTAATAGTGGTCAGTTGGTGGCACTAGTGGCCGTGGGTTGCTTGTATTGTGGTGCTGGAGTGAACGAAGTATTGGGTGATATGAGGAATATGAAATGGACGTCATGTAGATGTCACGTGGGCGCTATGTGGATGCCATCTTGGCCATACTAGGTGAATTGTATGTTTTGCCCCTTATAAACTAACTAACGTTGGTCAAAGGTGAGTCTGATTGTTGTTTGTTACTGCAAACTATGATTAAGGATGTTTAATGTGTTGGATAACGAAGTTAAAATCTTAAGGTGCTGGATATAAGTAGTCCTTAAGTATCATCAATGGAAAACCATCAGTTATGCCTTAATTGGAACATCCCTATCAGAATGCTATAAAGTTAAGAGCATGATGAAATTCTTTGATATTCTTGTAACATAGATTGTAAAGACAATAGCTGGATATTATTTACTGAGCTTTCATGGTAATAAAGGACCTTTTACCAAAAAAATGCAGTCCTTAGGCTAGAGGTGTTGAGTGCAACAAATCCTCATTAAAGATACACATACAATATCACTCAAGACATGCTCGTAGGTTGTTGAACACATTAGTCCTCAAAATACTAACATATATACACATACATACACACACATATTTAAACACACACACATATTTAAACACACACACACACACACACATATATATATATATATATATATATATATATATATATATGCTGACATGACTTGCCACACACCGTATGCCCACTTGGAATTTGCAAAAGGCTAACACATAGACGAAAATTTTAAAGCTTGAGCTAAAAAACATCAAGTTCATAACTACAATCAAACTTAAGAAAAGAAAAAAAGTAATGTAGTACAAATCCATACACGAAACCCCATCCTTGAAGCTCACCAGTTCTAATTTCACGGTTCTAAATTTTATGACTTTACCGGAGTCAATATTTTAACTTGTAGGTCTCATACATTTATCACATATACACTGGATCAAGGAGAGTGGTGGTTTTAAAAGCCTAATACATATATGATACTTTTTTATATTTTAATTAAATTGGGCTAGCTTTAACAAATAGAATAAAGAAAGAAAGCCTATTAACTTCTAAACAACCACCACCACAAGTTGTTACTAAAGGTACAACTTAATAGTTCACAAGCATATAGCAATAAAAATCTCTCATCGCCAAATAGGTTCCTGCGATGTTCAATTGCATATTTTTTTGGTTAGATGGTAAGAGGTATCCTCCGGTCAGCTTTAGCGTCAACTCGTACTAAGTCCCATCACTGGGAGATCTTGAGGACGTACCCCCAAATTGGTCTAGTGCATATAGATGAGTACTTTTCTCTAGGTGCTGGTCCCAAGGTTTGAACTTGCGAGGTCAAGGAAGAGAGCAAATCTCCTTGACCACCAGGCCAACCCCTTGGGGTTGCATTTCAATTACGTCACCCCTACTTAATGACAATTAATTTTAAAAGATTCAATAGTCTACCAAATAAATTGGGTATGGCATATCCCTTGCCATGCATCACCTATCTTTTGTTTAGTACTTCCTTTTGGCAAGGTATCAAAGTAGGGTTTTAAGCTAAAATGAAAATCTAACAACCAATCACCGGACAAGCTTAGATATTCAGCAATCGATTGATAAAACAATCAAACCAAGCTAAAAAATCTCACAAAACAAGTAAAACAATGATAATAAAAGAGGGCTTAAAGATACATGAGGCAACTGGTTTGAATTGTTCCTCTTGTATTACCCTCAAGCTACCTTCACCTTTTCTAAGAAATTCCTTGCAAGAATCGTAATATCTAATAAAAATGGTCTACCTTTGGACAAGACCTAACCATCATATAAACCGTTGATGACATTCACACACTAAGTAACAAGCATGGACAACCTCCAAAGCTCAAAGCTTAACAATCCTAAGCTTGATTGTAAGATGTATAAGATTAAAGATTTTGCATGTCAATAAGAGAACTGTATGAATTGAAGCTCCATTAATTGAAGGGTGTGTGTATTGATGACAATTGAATGCTCATTCTCAATAAAAATTTGTCTTTATATTGATGCCACAATAATATGAAAGAATGTGTGAGAATTGAGTAAAGACACTTGAGCCCTATTGAAAGTTTTGCTTTAGGCTTGAAGCAATCATTCTTATTGTTTAAAAAAATCCAAAGGATCAGCTATACATGGTAAGATAACTAAACAACCATTCAGAGTAATTTTACCTGAAAGTTATTGTCATGTTATTTCGAGAAAAACTCTCAGTTCCCAAAACCGAAATTTGTCTTGAAAAAAAAATGGTAAACTTTTGGCTAAGCTAAAATATTTCGGTCACTAAAATAGAAGCAAACATAAATTCCAATCTAAGTTAATCTCGGTTGCCTAAAAGATCTTTTAAATGTTTATAACTTCTATTCACCTTTTGAAATTTCAGTTTTAAGACATTTGATATCAAGAAGTGAGTTCATAATTAGAAGTACTAGATTAAGTATACTTTGCTTGAGATGCCAAGTATATTAGTGTAGGATAAACCAAGGATAGGAGCAGTGGTAGAGACAAGGGCAACCTAGATAGAGTTTGACAAGTGGTGGTGCTGCAGGATCGAAGGCATAGAGTGAGTACATGAGTGATAATCACAAGTAAATGTTGAGGTCCAAATGTCAAGGTCTAGAGTCAAGCTCCAATGGTTTGGTTATTTTCCCTCTTTCGAATTTGTTAGCTCTGAATATAGAGTGAGAAAAACGAAATTTTAAAAGGTTCAACAATTTAATAACCATGAAAAAGAGCTCTCAGGTCCACTATTTATAGGCAGCTGAAATGCCGTATCATCAAGTGACACGTGACACTCCCCAAAACTTTCACCTCACCAAGGGTGTCTCATACACTAGTGCTTTGCCAGACCATTGAATTTTCATACTAACTTATTCTGCCCCACACAGTTTCGCTCTATCTGTCTAGGAAAACTAACTCACACAACACCGGTATAGTTAGAGAATGCCCTAAATCTAACCACCAGTCTAATACCCTTGTTAAATCCCACGGAGACATCGGTAGAATAACAGAACCTGGTAGTCGTGGGGAAGGCTGGATGCCTGACTGCTAGGCAGACTAGACGTGATGCCCTCCAAATACTTGTTCATGTCTAAAATAAACTAGTCATGTGGGGAGTGTCCCTAAGGAGTCGCTTATCACTTGGGGTGTCTTTGTGCTGGAGCACTCGAAGCTTGTTGGGGTAGTGTCCTGAAGGAGCCGCCTACTCGATAGCCCAATGTGGTGTTGCAAAGGATTCGTCCACCTGACGAGCGGAAGTAGTGTCCAAGAGTTGCTTAAGTGGCAGAAGAGAAGTTCTTGTGCTGGATTATTTGAGCTCCCTAACGGAGACAGTGTCCTGACATATTTTCTTATCCCCTGACGAGACCCTGTGTCGAAGCGCTCAGAGTGTTAAGGTAGTGTGTCAGAGGATTCAATTACCCGATGTGCCAAGGTAGTGTCACAGAGGAGTCGGTTACCTGTCAGGAAAAAGTCCTCGTACTGGAGATGTCGTTGACCTTAAAGTATAATGCATACTCCGAATAGAAGATCGAAGCATGTTCCACGACTAAGGGGAGCTGTGCATGGTGTAGTAAAGAGACAAAACAACAACGACGGCATGGTTGTGTGATGGAGTGCTAATGACATGAATGTATAAGTGGCACGGTGTATGGGTGCAACGAGATATGGGCATTTACGAGGCATGCTCAATAGTGATAACACGAGGGTGCGGTCAATCAATGCTACGCGCGGCACATGACATGGAGGCGGCACGTGGTTACAACTAATAGACTCAATGCCGAGGGTACGTGGCATGTAGACGATTTTCGGGTGCAGTCGAGCATTATGGCGCATGGGCACAGAGATAGACGCATGTTGGAGGGCACGTAACATAGAGACGACGCTTAGACTAAATTGAGCGTCGGAGGGTTGTGGCATGGGGATGAATGTAGAGTTGATGGCACTTAGGCGCGATTGATTGTCGTGTTGCGGGGGCGTAATGACCATTGTCGTGGAGCGTGGAGACCCCAAGGAGCCAAGTGTTGGCTGAGGGTGGAGGCCTTCATTTTGTGTTAGTTGGATAATCCTAGGAGAAGAGGTCAAGGCAGAGGTACCCAAGGAGATGGAAAATGCCCTAAAAAAAGTGAAGGCAGAGAAATAGGGGTTAAGACCCCTAAATAGAAGGTACTCCCCCAATGGGAGGGGGAAAAGAGCTTAAGGAAGGGAAACGAGGCCCTTTAAATGGGGAGAGGATAAGGCAACAACGGGGGAGACCTAGGCCAACCATTGGAGAGGGAAGGACTAGGGCAGAACCAAAGCCAAGGGCTGCATCGTCGTCCCTTTTCAAGAGGGAGGCATGTTAGTATCAACACTTGAGTAATTTTTTGGATAAAATGGCGCGTCACTTGACTTGTAGCGCGCTTTCTGAGTTGACCGGGCTAGTAGAGTTGAGCTTTGGATGTTGAATATTTGTTGACGTGTCTCAAAAAGTAAGACCGAAGAACTGTCAAAGCTGTGTATACAGAATTAGGGGTAAGCACGATTTGGTTTGATTCGGTTTAGGGATCAAACTGCAGACCCAATTGTTACTCCTCTTTGAAAATTGTGAACCAAACCAAACTAAACACTATCGATTTGGCCGGTTCAAATGGTTTGTGCTTATTTAAAGACGTTGTTCCTTTGCACACTACTATTGGATCTAATAATGATTAAAAATAAAAGTTATATTTTGGGCTAATTACACCTATGTCCCTGAGGTTTGGGGGTAATTACACTCAAGGACACAAAGTTTCAAAATGTAACATTTCGTGACAAAAAATGTTTCAAATGTATCACCCGTGTCCATCCGTCAGGGTTCCGTCCAAAAAGTATACTTTTTTTATGATATCATCGATACGTATTTTTAAAATGACAATACTACCCCTTGTACTGTATGTACTGTATATTTTTTATATTTTTTTATATTAAGATATCAAGCCTTAATTAAAGATCAAGGTAATTCAATTCAATCTTCAACTCAATTAGGGTTTAAATCTACCAATTAGGGTTTCAAAACCTTAATTTACAAACCCTAATTTTCAAAACCAATTAGGGCTTCAATTCAATCTTCAATTCAATCTGCAATTCAATTCAATCTTCAACTCAATATGTGTTCCCAACCTATTCTGGTCGTACCCAAAGGCCCACTACGGTCCCATTTTGCATGACACGTCCGCACAAGCAACAGACTTTTTCAACGCTCACAACCGGTCAAAGCATGCACGCTCAAGGAACGTGACCAAGCCTCATGACGCTTCGATCGTCGCACTTCGCCCGTCGCCCATAGACGCGCCATGACACTTGCCCAAGGAAGTTGGCCTTGGCCTCCCCCTTGGGGTCGGCCTCGGCCTTGGCCTTCCCCTTGGGGTCGGCCTCGGCCTCCCCATGGGGGTCGGCCTCGGCCTCCCCTTGAGGTTGGCCTTGGCCTTCCCCGAAGTGTTGGCCTTTGGTCTCCATACTTAACACTTTCACTTCTCTTCAAGAGGCCTTGCATCCTCCGCGACGCCCGTCGTCTGGATGTCAACTCCGCGACCCCCGTCGCCCGTCGTCCGGACGTCAACTCCGCGACGCCCGTCGCCCGTCGTCCGGACGTCAACTCCGCGACCCCGTCGCCCGTCGTCCGGACGTCGCCCGCGCGCCAACTCCACGACGCTCATCGTCCGTCGCCCGGACGTCGTCTCCGTGACCCCCGTCACCGACGTTCGGGCGTCACACTCCAACACTTCACCGCGCCCGTGCGCCGCGCCGCTGATACAGCCGTGCCCCTAGGCTCTCTGTCACACTACCGTGCCCCCGGCACTATATGCACTATGTCGCGCCCATGTGCCACCATTGACACCAACGTGCCCCCGGCACCTTACGCACTATGTCGCACCCATGCGCCACCATAGACACAAACATGCCCCCGGCACCTTACGCACTCCGTCGCGCCCATGCACCGTGCCATTGACATAGACGTGCTCCCGGCACCTTACTCACTTCATCGCGCCCATGCGCCACAATCATGTCATCATGCCCCCGGGCACCACACTCATTCATCACACCATGGCGCACCTTGCCTTGGTCATGGAACATGCTTCAACCCACTCTCCATAGTGTACATCACCCGCAGGGATAGGCGACTCCTCCGGGACACTATCTCTGCCAGGGAGCTCTTCAACTCCCCTTCCGCCAGGTAGACGGCTCCTCCGGGATGCTACCTCGGCCAGTCGGGTAGACGGCTCCTCCGGGATGCTACCTTGACATGCTCCGAGTGCTCCGGCATAAGGACTCACCCGCGGGGATAGGCGACTCCTCCGGGACACTATCTCTGCCAGGGAGCTCTTCAACTCCTCTTCCGCCAGGTAGACGGCTCCTCCGGGATGCTACCTCGGCCAGTCGGGTAGACGGCTCCTCCGGGATGCTACCTTGACTCGCTCCGAGTGCTCCGGCACAAGGACTCACCCGCGGGGATAGGCGACTCCTCCGGGACACTATCTCTGCCAGGGAGCTCTTCAACTCCCCTTCCGCCAGGTAGACGGCTCCTTCGGGATGCTACCTCGGCCAGTCGGGTAGACGGCTGACGGCTCCTCCGGGATGCTACCTTGACTCGCTCCGAGTGCTCTGGCACAAGGACTCACCCGCGGGGATAGGCGACTCCTCCGGGACACTATCTCTGCCAGGGAGCTCTTCAACTCCCCTTCCGCCAGGTAGACGGCTCCTCCGGGATGCTACCTTGGCCGGCCAGGTAGACGGCTCCTCCGGGATGCTACCTCGGCCTGCGGAATAGGCGACTCCTCCGGGACACTATCTCCGGCACTGGGGGCTTGCGTTAGCACCTCTAGGGACTATGACCCCCGGGTCACTCCGAGACGGGAGCAGGTCTTCGGAGGGCATCGCGCCTAGTTCACCTGGCAGTTGGGCGTCGGGTCTTCCCCACCGCTGCCAGGCCTGTGGGACTCCGCAAGGGCTTGGATTGGAGGCTAGATCAAGGGGGTTCTCTGGCCACACCAACGTGGTGGGAGCCAGTCTTTCCTGACAGACGGAGCGACGCTGTGAGGAGCAGGCCGGGTGAATATGTGATCCGACAGTCCGTGGAGCACCGGCATCCGTGGACCCCCCGGTGACGTGTCACTCCTGGGGAGCGCCACGTGTCGGTTTATGACATCATCATCTCAATCTCTATAAATAGAGGTCTTGAGAATTCATTTGGACAGAACATAACGGTTGGACTTCTTCTTCACTCTCACATTTTCACTTTCTCACTCTAGAATCCTAGAGAGAGAAAGATACAGGACCCTGACTTTGGACCTAAGCATCGGACTGTGACTGTCGTTGTATATTCATCCTGCGCTATCGCCCTCGCAGCACTGCCACCCTCAAGCTCTGTCTGGGAAGCCTTTGGTCTCTGCTCTTGTTCCACCCTTGCTGTGTCTCACATCAACATACTTGGAAGCTGACTCGGACTGCAGCCTTTGTGGCACCTCCATGTAAGTACGAACCCACTTTCCTTGGCATCAATATGTAATTCAATTCAATCTTCAATTCAATTCAACTGCCGAAGGTCGGGGTGCAGCGCTGGGGACGGGGGAGGAAGGTCGGGGTGCAGCGCCGGGGATGAAGGAGGAAGATGGGTTACATCGCAGACGATGAAGGGGGAGGAATATGCTTCATCGAGCCTCTGCGAGCATCGCGCCGAAGCCACCGTGCTGCTACACCACTGCAACCGGCGATCAACTCCAGCGCTCCTTCCGATCGACCAGTGAAGGAGACGCCGACGATGGGGAAGAGGAAGGGGGAGGGGTGGGGGCGACGGGGAAGGGGTAGGGTGGGGGCGACGGGGAAGGGGTATGGTGGGGGTGACGGGGAAGGGAAAGGGGTAGGGTGGGGGCGACGGGGAAGGGGAAGGGGTATGGGGAGGCACAGGCGAAGAGGGGAGGATGGGGAGACAATGAAAATTAGGGTTTCATGTGGTCCCAAGGGCAAATTAGGATTTCAACTTTTATTTAGGGGCAACTTGGTCTTTTTGTCAGAACCGTTAAGTATTTTGGTATTCCGTTTGTCAATGGACATAAGTGTTACATTTTGAAACTTTGTGTCCTTGAGTGTAATTACCCCCAAACCTCAGGGACATAGGTGTAATTAGCCCTTATATTTTTAAAATTGCATATAATCTTGTTACAATTGATATATAAGTGCTCGTTGATGAATAAGAAAGAGTGAGTAAATATAGAATATATATTGGTCACGAATTTTTTGTGTTATAAATTATTTTCTTCTAATTTTCAAGATTTGTTTATTTGGATTTTCTTAGTACCATATATGTGAAATATCAATGGATGTTACTAAAAATAGATTAGTATATCATAATTTGATTCGATGCGGTTTGAAATCAATTTAAATAATGTAAACCGAATTGAACCGAACCAAAGTCGGTTTGAGAGATGTGAAACCGAAACATTAAAATCTTTGGACGGTTTGGATTGGTTTGTTTTGATCTGTTTGAGCATTTTAGATCGGTTTAAACGGTTTGGTGCTCACCCCTAGTCAAGATGAACTAGCGACAACATTTTAAGCTCCAAATTCATTCTAAGTCACGATTCGTGTGGTTCTTGGAATATTTTTGTCATGTGATGCATTATAAGGTTCCTAAAGTCAAGTAAGTGCTTTTCATTTGTAGAATCAATCCAATTCATATACTAGTTATGATAACTTGACCTAGTAGTTTAGAGGTATGTATTAAAGGTTGAGGTGCTTTATATATAAGACTGTAAAAGATTATGAAATCTCAAGTGCATAGTAGCAAAATATAAGTAGGGTGTAACTATCAAATCCATGCTACCTAAACTCACACGTGATGAGGTGTGGTTCTTATTACACATATATAAGCAGTACATAGAGTCCGTTTGGTTCCAAACGCCATTAGATATGTAATAAGTTTTGTAATATCAAAAGATAGGTGTTTGATTATTTGTTTAGGCCGTAACAGTCATCAAGGTGTAATTCTAGGCAGAGGTATTTTTTTTCACTACGCCCATCTCCCGAATGTAAACAAGAATCCTGTTTAAAATTTTACCATTTCTTTATATTACATTTATCACCGTTAAGATTTACTCATCCATGTGTTATAGTGTATTATTTAGTTAAAACGTGTTTACTCTTACTTTATTGTTAAACATAGTATATTCACTTCTTTGCCTTTCTAAAGAGTTAAAAAAGTGTGCCAAAAAATAAAAATAAAAAGACTTAGACTTGCATGAAAATATATTGCGAGTTTCAATGTAAGTCGGTCTACTCTAATCATTGTCGTAAATTTTTGTTGCATTACCAGCGTATTGATCGAAACAAACATCATGTAGTAGTCATGATTACACTTTCAAATCTTCAAGGATTGAATCAAACACAACTATTATCATAGTATTCACGATTACGATTGCGATCATGCAATGCTCCATACGGTAAATCAAACGGGCACTAAGTATTTTATATAAAAATCGACCACTACTTTTAGAATTTGGTTGAAATAGGTTTATTTTGGAAATATTATTGATAATCTTGGAAATACTGGTCCATACAGCAAACCAAACGGGCGTTAAGTTTTTGATTTGAAATTTTACCACTGATTTAAGAATATTATTCAAATATGGTTGTTTTGGAAATACTATCGCTAATCTTGAAATTTCTTTTCAAGTACGTTTCTTAGCGTTGCAATAGAGGTGTATGGGCATAGTATGATTGCTCCACTTTCATCTCTCGTAGACAATTGTCACGAGATCACTTCGTGTGTCACTTTTACGTCCTCTTATATGACAGTTAATCACTGTTGCCGAGGAAAGATGGTTCGGATGCCACGTGAGGTGCCACAAAGGATGCTGACCCCATTAGGGTGGCCGACCCCATTGGGGTGGCCGATCCCCTTAAGGTGGCCGACCCTATTAGGGTGAGCACACTTTCGATCGCCGGCCAGATGCTCAAGGCGCGGAGCACTTTGACCGAGCAATGGTGTTGAGCGATGTTGACCGCCAAATGGGTGACGTGTCGCGCCACTGGGATCTCTTAGCGGACCCCGGGGTGCGGTCCAGAATAGGTTGTGAACAATCACCAACATTGAGACATACTTAGTGAGAGTCCAACAACGAAATAAAAATTTGAATAGATACCTTAAATTTGAAGAAGTGTGATGAAACATAAACCTTACTCCCATCAAACAAATCAACATAACCAAAATGGAAATGAGGGCAAACAAATGCAGACGATAGGAGAGTAGATTTCTTCCGCACTAACAACAACCATGGGTGCGAGCAAATGTCGGGAGTAGCAATTGGTTCGTTATTGCGGGGATCTTTTGAGGGAAAGACACATAAGACATGTTTGAGTCAATGCTCACAATTTTTTAGCGTTGTCAAGAAAAAGTCACTAAAAATATTTAGTGATCATTAATTATCGTTATACAATAGGTAAAAAAAGAAAAATTATTTCGATCCGACCAATTTTTTTTTAAATTCAAAATCACAGTCGCAACCAACAAAGCAACGGTACTTCAGTTTCCTCACCCCGTAGTAGACCTGGCAAAATGTTGCCCGGACCCGTTACCCGACCCGTACCCGGTCCAAAATTCCGGGTACGGGTAGCCATTTTCCCTACCCGTTGAAATTGGACCCGGACCCGAACCGACCCGTAAAATCCGGGTAAATACGGGTCGGTTACCGGGTACCCGGGTTTACCCGGTTATATGCCTATATATATGTTTTTTAGGTTAAAACATCTCATTCTCTCCTCACCACTTGCATCCGCCGCCCTCTGGCTCTCAACTCTCCCTCACATATCCCTTCTCAATTCTCACAGGTTCCTCACCCAAGTCTCTATTTCTCCCAGATCTACCCAAAGTCGCGACCACCCTACTCCACTCACGGTGCCTCGTCGCCCGTCGGTCACTCTCGTTCACAGTCTCCCCGTCGCCGATCGTTCAGTCTCCCCGACGCCGATCGTTCAGTCTCCCCGTCGCCGATAGTTCAGTCTCCCCGTCGCCATCGATCGTGGCCACATCGCCACCGATCGTTCTCACCGTGGCCACGTCGCCACCGATCGGTCCTACCATGGCCCCGTCGCCACTGATCGGTCCTACCATGGCTCCGTCGACACCGATCCGTTGCCACCATGGCCCCATCGCCACCGATCGGTCATCACCGTGGCCCCACCGCCACCAATCTGTCGCCACCACATCGCCGACCGTCACTCCTTCGCTTTGTGGTGGTTGGGTAGACTTTCAGATATCGATGGTTGTGTGTTGTCGTGGATGTGCATATTGTTTTTTTTTTTGTTCTTATTATTATTCAAAAAATGCTCAGATTGGTTTTTTTTTTAGGGAAAGATGTTCAGATTTGTGAGTAATGAAATTTGATGTAGAAATGATGAATAATATGATTGTTGGAGGTTAAAGTGTGTAATTAGTAGGAAATTGAAGTCTTTTTTATTTTAAAAATTAATCAATCAGAAATTGGTGATTTACCCGCAGGTAATACCCTACCCGCATGGGTAAGGTACGGTTTCCCAAAACGCTTACCCGAGAAAACCCGGGTAATTTTTACCCGACCCGGATTTATCCGGACCCGACCGGATAATACCCGTACCCGCGCGGGTCGACCTGTTTGCCAGGTCTACCCCGTAGGCTACGTATTTGTAGGATTGTATTGTACTGCCTTTGAAGCCCCAGGCCAGGGGTGGCAAATTTGCATAAATATACGAAAAACAAAGGTCACTTAACCTATCAAACAGACATAAATCAGATTCTGCCATTTACCTGATCACGTGCTTTCCCCATACCAAATTTGTTTATCTTCCTTCCCCCCACCTTTCAAGGCTTCAAATTCAAAGCTTAAGAGTGAAGATATTATTATTATTATTATTATTAAATAAATAAATAAATTATTATTATTATTGTTAACGTGTAGCCTTGATTAACTTAACGCCGCAGCGGCAGCCATCGTGTGTACTACGGTACACAACCTTGGAATCTTTCCTTTCCTGGTGTAAGTTAATTAAAATGAAATGAATGAATCATAAAACAATTTTCTTTTGTTTCGCTGAATGAATGAATTACGATTTTCAAGAGGCCCTGCCCTGCCTCCTGCCTGCTCGCTCCGACACACTCATTTTTGTTAGGGCGGGAAATTGAAATTTCGCCCAAAAACAGCTTTTCCAATTTTTCATATTTTGCCCCTCCTCACTGTTCCACCCCCTCTGCCCCTCCTTTCCTCTCCTTCTCTCTAGTCTAGGGCTTGTGCCAAAATTCAAGCCTGTCTTTCCGGATTGCTGCAACTGACAGGGGCTTGTGTTCGGTTCTTGAGCCGAATATGAGTCTCCGCAAGGGCATGAAGGTCTGGGCCGAGGACCGGGACTCCCCTTGGGTCGCCGCCCAAGTCACCGGCTTCCTCGGTAAACAAGTTCAGCTCCTCACCGACTCCGGCAAGAAGGTGCACATCTCTTTCCGATTTTCCAATTAATTTTTGGCTACTAAGTTTTTTACTGCCGAGAATGACAGTTTCTACTGCTGCTATTGTGGCCTTGCGCGTAGATTGTGGCTTTGCCGGAGAAGGTGTACCCGAGGGATGCGGATGCGGACCATGGGGGAGTCGACGACATGACCAAATTGACCTACCTGAACGAGCCTGGGGTTCTTGACAACCTTAAAAAGAGATATGCTCTCAATGAAATTTATGTAAGCACTGTCATATATCTGTCTATGTTTCCACCGGATGACATTGTCGCCTTTCTGTGTAATTTCTGGGCTTCTTTGCTTTGGAAACGAGATCGTCTTGGGAAAATTACTTGTTTTTTTTTATGGAGGATCACCTTAACTGTAAAATTCTGCAACCGTTCGTCACTTGATAGATGTAGTTTTGACGTTTCTCGTTCAACCATGGCTTGGTAGGTTCGCCACTTACCCAACTTTATGGTATTATTGGGATTTCCCCCTTTTTAGTTCTTCTCGTAAGCTAGTAGGAGCTGATCTTTTTGGAAGATGGGCTTGTTAGTTTTCTGCAATCTTTAGTTCCTCTCATTTGCAAACATCGCTTGCTTGCTTGCTTCTAATCTTCAGGATTAGCAGATCTATCAACTTCACTAAAAACTATGCAAGAGATCAGATACTTCAATCTAATTTGTTGCTTGATGTTCTCTCAAACTATTACCATAGGTGTACTAATGTGCTGGTAGAGGCTTTGGCTTGAGAGATGGTTTAGGCTTTTTATAGGTGAAGGCTTGTATGTTCATTCTACTCAGTCAGTCTCAGAAGTTACGTCGTATACCATTTTGGGGCAGTGTGATCCTCCGTGGCTTTGTCAGATAGTTGCAAACCCTCTTAGCCCCTTGGATTGCGTGGCAATTTATGCATCTCTGCAAATAAGCTCTGGTGGTTGAACATTAATCGGATGCCTGTCTACCATGCTTAAAAGGTGTAAAGGGCCTTTAAAGATCCTTTTTAATTTTCTGGTGATAGACCTATTGATATAATTCAAATATAAACTCTCAATAATTGGGGGACACCTGGCGTTCCCAGTCAAACTGGGTCAAATTACAGAGTTGGTAATTACCTTTTTTGAGAATTAGGAATCTAAAGGAGTACTCATAGATCTTGACGTGATCCTCAAGGATCCTAACGCGATCTTAACAGATCTAACCCACAACCCAATCCTACTCTTCTACCTACAACTATATAAGGGGACTACCCCTCAGGTACGCTGAGAATTACCCACATGCACCTAGTCTTTCATACTTTTTCATAGTCTCTATCCTGTAGCTGCGTTTTGACTTGAGCATCGGATAGTTCTCCGTCGGGAACCCTACCGGGCAGTCACTCGTTTCAGTCTTGTAGGTCATTGTTCCATGTTAGGGTTCTGGATCAAGTTTTTAGCAGTAACATATTGGCGCCATCCCTAGGACCCGCCAGCCTAGCCGATTGACCTCAAGAAAACACAACCAAATTGTAGAAAAAAAAAAAAACTGAATAAGTCATACGGCGATAACGTGTCGGAACCACCTAGGGAACAACCGTCGACACACCGTCTTCAGATCCAACTGACTGTAAAGAAAAAAAGCATAACTTTGTCAGAGATATTGCAGATGCAGCGGTAGCCACGTGACAGAGCCACCGATGGCATCGCCACCATCACATAATATATTAAAGCAAGACCAATCTTTTTGGTCACCGGTTCAACAATCACAATGACGAAACAAGCCAGCAAGTAGTAGCAACGCCGCTGCACAAAGTCATCACATACGCACCGCCGTTTGCCACCATTTATGGCCACTGTCGGTCGCACAACCATCGCCACATGCCACATACCGCCGTAGCGTATTCGACGCGGCAATTGCAACAACTGGAAAAAAAAAGAAGAAAAATAGGAAGATGCAACGCCACTGTCGCCTGGCGCTAATCGGCGCAAACCGCCGCGAGAACTAGTGCCAATTGAGCTATGCACCTTAGTTGCAGAAAGCGGGGGCTGGAGCTGGAGCGGGAGCGGGGGCGGGGAGCGTAAGCACCAAGAAGAATCTGAGGTTGGGAGCGGCTTGAATAAATAAATGCGTAAAGAGTATTATTATTTGTTTAGTATAGTTTACATAGCCAGGAACAACAAACAAGGAGGCTTTAAGGACTTGAAGGAAGAGAAAAACAAGGAATTGAGTTGAAAATGGCCTGATTTTCAGGTATTCTCTCACTTGTTCCATGCATCTCTATCCAGCTAACGGGATCGAGTTCCCATATTAGCTTGGGACAAGATCCCATGGAGCTCCTAACTTGGGATCGCAAAAGCGAGTTTCTGAGAGAGAAACGTCACCATATTAGGAGTTTTCTGCAACTAAGCTATGCACCACCACAACCACCATCTTCAGGACGCCCAATCACCATTACCTCTTAGGTATTCCCTCCAGAAATGCACCAGCGCCGCACCATCGTTGTGGCCTCACTCCACTGTTGCCACTGTAATCCCCTTTGGATCCTCTAGCTTAGCTCCACTGCGACCAATGGCAAAGGTGCCATCTCGTCTTTCGGCTCGCTGACATTGTGCCAACCAAGTTAACGCCGCTGCAGCTAACAGGCAGCTCTGTCTGCAATTACCAACCGTTACGAAGCTGCCGTCAAGCTTCTGGTGTCATCATCACTACCGAAGTAATTAGGTTCCAGTGCCATCGCTGATCACGACTCTAGGCCTATGCCGGTCGCGACTCGCAGTGGCATGAGTCGGTGTTGTCACCGATGCGATAGGCAGCGCTGTCGCTGCCGCTCCGTTGGGACCCCCAGCTCCACCTTTGCCACATTCCCTCACTACCGTCAAGTCCTCGATGCCAGCATATGGTTGCCTCGACGCGGCCAAGGAAGGCACACGAAATCTAGGGCCAGCGCTGAAGTGTCCTTTGATGGGAAAAGAGATGGGCAGGCCCCTATCCAAATTAGGTGGCCTCCTTCCCTAAATTATTTAATTTTTGCCCCATAAAAATGCATATTTGATTTTGGACCCACATGGTCTTATGTATTCAATATATGCCACAAGTTTAAAAAAATATTATGTGATTAACCCATGCACAAATAATCTAGGTAGCACGGACACGGACATGGTGTTGGACACCGACACCAGACACCGCAATTTCCAAAAAAATAGATTTTGGATACTGCAAGACACCGCTATTTTTTTAATATATTTTATTAATAAATATCTAAAATTAAGTAATAATAAATATACAAGCAATGTTTATACAAGCAATATTTATTTTGTCAACGTACTGGACAAAAAAACTAAGTTAAATATCAAATATCTAATAAAAAAATGTGCCCACTTGGTATGCATTAGATATGCTATGCCTATGCCTATGCACGACAGAGTGAGAGAAAAAGAAAAAAAAAAGGAAAGAAACGAGAGGCGAAGAGGGAGTCGTGTCATGACAAAGGGAGGAAACCAAACAAAAAAAGGAAAAAAACGAGAGGCGGAGGGGGAGATGAGGAAACAAAGACGAAACAGAGACGAGGTGAGGAAACAAAGAGAAGGAGACCTGTGGGTCAGCGGCGGCGGCGGAGGACCTCCGGCGACGATGGCGAGACCTCTGGCGACGGCGACGGCTACAGCGGCAGCAACTGGCTTCTCTTCCTTTGGCGACTGCAGCCGTCAGATCCATTGGCTTCGGTTTCGGTATATTTGTCGATTGAGCTTCGGCAACATCGGCGACAGCTCCGGCAACACCAGCGACAGCCTTGATGTGGTCGGCAGACAGCAGCCGTGAGGTGAGAGAGAAGAAGACGGTAATAGTTCAAAAAATCTGAAATTTGGCCCAAACGGTCCGACATTGCTCTATGCCGTGTCCGACACTCGTTGATGAAGTGTCCGACACGGTGTCGAAAATTAAAAAAAAAGAAAAAAATTCCGACACCGATTAGGCGTGTCCGACACGTGTTGGCCGGTGTCCGAAGGGTGTCGGGGTGTCCGTCTGTTTAGGACACCCTACCTCCACCTAGGAGAGGTGTCCGTGCTACCTAGTGCACAATGCATATTTGTGTTTAAGATCCAAAGGGTCTTACTTATTCGACTTAGGCCACATACCTTTTATAGCATTAAGCTTGAAACCAGGAAAAGGCAAACTTAAATTGAAGACTCACAGGGTTAAATTTATTGAACATGTGACGAAGATTATTTATGCAGGTTCTATATTGCGTGGCATGTTGCTAACAAATTAAGCGACTGCGACTTTAAATCCACGTATACTTCATTGGGTATTTGTTGCTAAAAAATTAAGCGACTACGATTTTAGGCGCTAGCAAGCCTCCCAAAGGTTGCTTCTCCTTCGCGCTTCTCTATCACCTAGACCTATTTATTGGGTCTAGCATTATCTAGTTGCATCAAGTGGCACAAGCATGCAATAAGTCGGGGCTTCCAAGTGCTAGGACCTCTTAAGCTCACTTGCAACACGCAGTGCAGCACACCTTGTCGTTTAACCGATAAAGCCTTAATGGGGTCGTGGTGTCTGAACACCGCTCTTATTTCTATATTAAAAAGGGAAAATTGCAGAAACCACCCTCGTGGTTTGGGTCAGTTGCAAAAAGACCCCTGCAGTTTCAAAAGTTGCAAGAAGACACCTGTGATCGCAAAAGTGTTGCAACCGTCAAAAAAATCGTTCAAACTAACGGCATGTGATGTTCACGCTCCAGAACAGTGCGTTTGGTAGAGATTAATTCAACAAAATGACAAAGTTGCCCTCTATTTCTTCTTCTCTCCCCGAACCCTAATTTTCTTTCCTACTCTAATCACCTAAACCCTAAACGCCGCCACCTGCCTCTTCACAATCACCATTGCCGCCGCCTGCTCCACCCAATTGCCTGCCGCCATCAGCCCCCTTAAGCCAAAACACTAGCCGCTCTCACCAAGCCCTATCCACCACCACTACCACCACCCATTTTTGCCATCACCCAGCCCCGTAGCCCCGTCACTATGCATCGTCGATGTAAGCCCTTCACAATCCCGCCGCCACCACCCCGTCTGCCAGCCACAATCGGCGCCACCATCATCGCCCACAAAAATTCGCACAAGATAAGATTAATTCCGGTAAGGGCACCGATCATTCGAACCCTAATCGCACAAACTAAGATCTAGGTTTTCAAATCGCAACGTGCGATTGAAAACCTAGATCTAACTTTGTGCAATTCGGGTAAATACTATCTGGGTTTAGGCGGGGTTGTGGTGGTGATGAGAGAGAACGACTTCGGCCTGTGGACACGATAGGCATGGTTGGGTGATGTTGGTAGGGGCGGTGTGGTTGTGAGAGAGAGAGAGCTTGGGCTTGCGTCGATGAATAGCAGGCTGGAGTGGTGGTGTTGTGGCTGGGGTGGTCTCTGCTCGAGACTTTTGGTGGCGGGGTATTTTGGACAATATTTTTATTTCGTTACGAAAACCGTTGGTTGCAACACTTTTGCGATCACATGTGTCTTCTTGCAACTTTTGAAACTGCAGGGGTCTTTTTGCAATTGACCCAAACCACGAGGGTGGTTTCTGCAATTTTCCCTATTAAAAACATAGTTGCACTTATAAGCTCATATGCTTTATTGTTTCAAAGGTTATTTTTTTCGTTACGTACTTTTTCTTGTTGCAAGGGCTTAAATTGCTCCTGCGAGCATCTACAGTGACGTGTTAGGCCCTTTATAAGCGAGGAACAAATTCACAACACCCTGCGACTCAAAGTCGGGTTTTTGTTGTAGTATCATGCCGACTGGGCATTCTATATTGTTTCGTGGTCATACAATGGCCTCTATATGTGACATACTGACACCACTGCATATTGAGAGTTAATCTTATAGTATTGGAGGCACCTATGCTCCTTACGCATTTAGTGAATCAGAGCACATCGCCAGCCTCCGCCGATAAGCATTGCTAATATGTTTGGTACAACTGCAAGCTCAAGCATGCGACCAGCTAATGGAATCCAGTTACCGCATAGTATATTGATACAATGCGGCAAGCGTCTTCATCAATCATCAACAATATCTTGCTTGAATGGACTCCACATCCTTTAGCTTTATATGCTTGTTTAGCCTAGCCTATAGATTATGGTCTTCTATATCTTTATGGCGCATACAGGTCCTCTTGCGATCACGACTTACATATAGGCTGATAAGCCATCTGTATATTCATGCTTCCTCGGATAGGGGGCCTTTATATATTATGACAACAACAATATTATAGGCTCAATGCCTACCCCCTTCTCACTTAGCGTCACGGTAGCAAGTATTTATCACTTCGACCAGCAGTCCTCAAGGGCGCGTATGAGAACTCTAAGTTCCATCATACACTCAAGGGTATTTACATGAGCTTTGCGCTCCATTCCCTCAAGGGCGTGTACAAGAACTCTAAGTTCAATCATACCCTCAAGGGTATTTACATGAGCTTTGCGCTCCATCAGCCCTCACAGGCGCATAAGAGAACTCTAAATTCCATCATACCCTCAAGGGTACTTGCATGAGCTTTGTACTCCATCAGCCCTCAAGGGCGTGTACAAGAACTGTAAGTTCTGTTAAACCCTAAAGGGTACTTGCACGAGCTTTGTGCTCCATCAGCCCGTAAGTGTGCTTACCAGAACTCTACGTTCCACTAGCCCCCAAGGGCGGTCCCACAAGGGACGAACACCCTCATGGGTGACAGAATTAAGCTCAAGTTCTATCCGAACGGTTTAGTTACAATTCTAATTCGTGAAATGGCAAAGCACTCTGTAGGACTTTATCACCCCCACCATTCTTTAATTATTCAAAACCCAGACAAGCGTGAGTCGAGGCTTCTTTGCCAGCTCTTAACTGATGATAAGAGTTTGCGTAAAAGTAAAACGCAAGCATGATGTGGTCAGCCCAAGTTAAAGAACACACACTTGCAACAAACACCCTCCAACGGAGAGGTGAAAACTACATTGTCAAGTGAAACCCCTCCAGGGGACATTCAAACACTTAGGCAAATATGTACAAGCACATGTAACAACTTGCATGCACAACTTTGTGTCCTCTCACCATAGAGGCTGCCATGGGGCCTGCCTCTAAAGGATCTCAAGATTCATCTTCCCAAAAGACGATTCCGAATGGCCTGCTTGGACGAAATTCTGAAGACCTAGCTCTCAAAAGCTAAAGTTCTAACACCCTACTTGGGCAACGTTCCATGGCTTAAGCTCCCAAGAGCTTAGGTCTGAGCACATGGAGTAGAGAAATATTATTTATCTCTAGAAGCGGATGAAAGATCCCTTACGAATCTGATGTGTGTCTCAAGACACCTGGTATAACTTCCTCAGCCAAACATTTTGGCTAAGAAAGTGGGGGGCTTATGGTATAACTCAAATATGAACTCCCAATAATTGGGGGACACCCGGCGTTCCTAGTCAAACTGGGTCAAATTACAAAGTTGATAATTACGTTATTGAGATTTAGGATTCTAAAAGAGTCCTCAAAGATCTTGACGTGATCCTCAAGGATCCTAACGCGATCCTAACAGATCTGGCTCACGGCCCAGTCTTACTAGAGGTCTTCTACTTACAACTATATAAAGGGGACCATCCACAGGTACGCGGAGAACTACACACAGACACATAGCCTTTCATGATTCTTTAGTGTCTCTATCCTGTAGCTGTGTTCTGACTTAAGCATCAGAGAGTTTTCCGCCGGGAACCCCACCCGGCAGTCACTCGTTTTCTGTCTTGCTGGTCATCATTCCAGGCTAGGGTTCCGGATTAAGTTTTTAGCAGCAACACCTATTAACTTAGAATTAGACGAAAGAGTGTAACATCCTGTCTTGCATTGGATATGTGAGTTTTTGAAGTCAGCCTTAAATGATCCTGCTAGGAACCCCTTGTACCTACTTGGCCTTTTTGTGGGAGGCATTGCC
Organism: Escallonia rubra; assembly: GCA_033065855.1. Classification (NCBI taxonomy): domain Eukaryota; kingdom Viridiplantae; phylum Streptophyta; class Magnoliopsida; order Escalloniales; family Escalloniaceae; genus Escallonia; species Escallonia rubra. The sequence continues at coordinate 79,272 of JAVXUO010000740.1, read as the reverse complement.
CCGTGGTGGGCCGTGGATATGGGTTGTACAGGGATCAGCAGGGGTGCTGTAACCCAACCATGGGTTACAGCAGGGGTGCTGTAACCCAACCATGGGTTACAGCAGGGGTGCTGTAACCCAACCATGGGTTACAGCAGGGTGTGTAACCCAACCATGGGTTACAGCAGGGTGCTGTAACCCAACCATGGGTTACAGCAGGGTGCTGTAACCCAACCCTGGGTTACACCAGGGTCGCTCTACCCCAAGCATGGGTTACAGCAGGGGTGCTGTAACCCAACCATGGGTTACAGCAGGCGTGCTGTAACCCAACCATGGGTTACAGCAGGGGTGCTGTAACCCAACCATGGGTTACAGCAGGGGTGCTGTAACCCAACCATGGGTTACAGCAGGGGTGCTGTAACCCAACCATGGGTTACAGCAGGGGTGCTGTAACCCAACCATGGGTTACAGCAGGGGTGCTGTCCCCATTGTTGTGAGAGAGGGAAGAGAGAGAGAGGGTAACCATGGTTTGCATCCCCCTCTCTCTCTTCCCTCTCTCACAACAATGGGGACAACACCCCTGCTGTAACCCATGGTTACAGCAGGGATCCTGATCCGTTGTATAGATGGTATCATAGCTGACTCCGAGCTCACGGGCTAGGCTATCCAGTCAGGTTACCGATGGTTGGGGGAAAAAGACAATTCCCGGTATACCCCACTTCACGAGGATGTTTGGGGCAAATGGAGGGTGAGCCGATGTATATAGTTCCTGGTCTATGCGCCACAAGGTTAAGTTTGGGCCTTAGTTGGGACGTTGATACCGAAGGATAGAGACGGGTGGAAGTTTCGCTTCTTTAGGTTCTGTGTTCTGTTAAGAAACTTGGGGCGAGGAATTTAGGGTACTTGATTAAAAACCTTTGAGCAAATAGGCGTGCCTTTCAGGGTGGAGCTGCCTTACACCCTTTTACATGCCCTGTTTCGTTAGTTTTGTGGTATTTGAAGATGACTTTAACCTCCAAACAGATGCTGCTATGATGTAGGATAAGAACCCAATTGTTTTAGCTGCACGTGCTCAAGACTGATGGGTTTAACTTAAAAGCAAAGAAAAGGAAACTCAAAAGCTTGTGTGGTTCAACTACCATTTCACAAATATTGCATTAAGAGATGAATGAAGGACTACAAATAACTCACACTGTTGGAAGGGAAGATACCAGTTATTGTCTATGATCTTGGGGATGAGTTATTTTCGAGTGGGGGAGATTGATGTAGGACATGGATTCATGGTTTTAGAACAAACGGACTTAAAGCTTGCAGCAATAAGAATACACAGAATCCCGCCATTACAGCACAGATGGCGCATGTGCCGTAAATATCCAAAACATTTTCCCACGATTCTGGCTTTTAAGTTTGCTGCTGTGATCTTTTCTTTTATATTAGATTTTCATAATGCCTATATAAAGGCCTCTATGCAACCCTGATAAGTAGATAATGAAATGTAGACTCTCTCTTTCTCTAAGATTCTTATTTAGTGGATTCTAGGTTGTATTGACTTTACCTAGTGGATTCTAGGTTCCCTTTGCACTCAAGGACGTGTTCCTAGTTTTATTTGCTTTCGCTACATTAGGGTGTCTTTTTGTTGTGCTAGGAGTGGCTCGGTCATCAGCTAGCAATAAGTCTGTTAACTGTGATCCAACATAAATATACAGGGTTTTGTAGTGCTCCCCCTTTCATTCTTGCTACTTAGAGATTTGGTATATGTGGCAGATACTATTGGATATATTATTGAGAGATGAAATGTTCTGTTAATGATTGGTACTGCTTGGTGGTCCTTGTTTTCTTTGCCCAAGAGTTGGTAGCCTGTGTGGTGCTCCCAAATTTTTGTTCAAGAGGTAGAGGTTTTAGAGCTTTATTAAAGAGCATATTAGTGGATCTTTTGTTGCGGAACTATTTTTGTGATGAATATGCATAGTCCTTAACCATGAAGGTGACTTTATATACTCGTGTATATAAGTTGGTCAATATTCATTTTTTTTTAGTTCACAATATATAATATACTGAAAGGACAAATTTCCAATGCACTGAGATTGAATGAATATATCATGGCTTTTCATTGTGCCGATTGATGCATAATTTTTTCTGCACGGTGCTCCTTTTGGCTTATTACAATTGAAATTTGGTCAATATTAGTATTTGGTGCTCCTTTTGCAAATTACGACCTACATGTGGTCAGCTGGCAACTGAGGTCATTTTGTGGATCTTAAGGTAATTACAACAGAAGTTGGAAAATGATAGATTTTTTGTTAATTCAGGAGAAGTATTTATGCTTTTGTTGTCCAACGATGCTGCTCTGTTTTCCTGGATATCACTAGACTGTAGTATGTTTCTAGTACTTATTCTTTATGTGAAAATTGATTCTGGGTACTAGTGTCCATCTAAGTGATCAGAACCCTTCATTGCTCTAATATCGTGTTCAAGCTACCACCATCACCTTTAATTGTCATTGAGATTGTTATTGTAGTTTCTCATGTATGTTGCGGCGACAGTTCCTGAATTCTTCTTTTCTGTCCTGTTAGACATATACAGGAAGCATCTTAATTGCTGTTAACCCATTTACGAAGCTTCCTCATCTTTATAATGTGCACATGATGGAGCAGTACAAGGGAGCTCCATTTGGGGATTTGAGTCCTCATGTATTTGCTGTGGCTGATGCATCTTATAGGTTTGTCAAGTTGGATGCTTTATTGAAGTTTAATGGTTTGCTTGCTGGTGAATTGATCTGGTTAGCTTTTTTTTGTTGTCCTTGGTGCAGAGCAATGATGAGTGAGGGTCAAAGCCAATCTATATTAGTTAGTGGAGAAAGTGGGGCTGGTAAAACTGAGACAACAAAGCTGATTATGCAGTATCTCACTTATGTTGGTGGCCGTGCTGCCAGTGACGACAGAACAGTTGAACAGCAAGTTCTTGAAGTAAGTTTTTACTTCAATTGTCCTTGTGTATTGAATAAAGGGGCTAAATCGGTTCCCCTGTTTACCTCTTTTTGGCACTCTTTAATGTTCATCACTTGTCAGATCAGGACAAAAAGTGAGAGGGAGTAATAGGGAAATGCTTTTTCATGTTTATATACACCATTTTGTTCTTAGTACTTTAATCATTTTGGCCTGTTGTTAGTCTTTTGTGCTTTTCTATGAACTATGTATTTTTGGTGAATACAAGTTGATCTTTGATCCTGGATTCTCTTTTGCCTTCAAACCATTTATATTGAGGCGCATCTTATGTTGCTCTTGATTTCACAATATGGTTATTGTATTCATGGTCATCAGGTCCTCATATTTTTGGAGGCTAGTTGACATAGGAGTATATTATTGATAAGCAGGGCATGTGCCTAAATCATGGGCAAAGCTGGAAAGGTTTGGAAGTGGCTGCGAGCAGTGGAGGTCAAGGAGCCAAGTGGAATCATGCTCCTCTTAGCAATAGAGCTAGTGCAAACCGTTTTCTGTACTTGAGATTAACTTCACGAGCCCTGGGAATGACATTGGGGTCACATTTGGATGGAGGCCAGCAGGGTCTGACATGTTGGGCAACCATAGTACCTCTCTTCCTTTGGCCTTAAACCTTTTAAATGATTTGTTCCCTGCACCCAACCATTTCGATGGGGTCCGCTTTGCCCTTTCAGACTTTACTTATATATTTTGGGCCCTTGGCCACAGTTGGACCAGAAAAAAGAGAGACAATTAGGCCACATGTCAGATAATGAACCGTGTCTCTTGTATGATAGTAGTAATAGAGAGAGTCCATGTTCAAAATCTTTTTACTCTGTGGCTGAAGTCAAAAGATATAAAGCTGGAAGTTTGCTCCGCACTATTCGAGGATCTTTGGTTGAGCCTTAGGAGTCAACGCTAAAAGTGACAAATTTGTTAGTGGGCTGGGACCAAAATCAAAGGAAAAGATGCATGATATAATGGTCAAGGAGAGGTAGAGAAGTCCCATTGGCCTCATCCACAAGTTTAACGACTTCTCAAGTTAAGGAGTCACGATTGCCGAAATTTGGGTATTTTGAGAAGTGTACTTGTATTTTCATGTTTCCAAAGAAACGAGCAATACGTCAGTTGCTAGCTCTTCCACTTAGATTAAACATGAGTTGAAAAGAAGAGCAAGAAGTTAAACTTTATTACTTCTAGTAACTATGGATCCATCTTTATGGATCCCTAAATTGAGTCACCTAAAGAACAATCCATTCAGTTGCCTACTGTAGAGGCTACTTCTGATAACTTGGCTGTTCAATCTCTAGAATTTGTTCTTGATTGTTTTCTTTACAAATCCAAACCTCTTGTGTTTGGTCTGAAGCCAATGACCCTTTGCCTTTAAACTTTTAGCTTTGCCAGGTGGTGAGAGGCCACACAACTAATTATCTTTCTGTTCATTTTTTCCTCCTAAAAAGTTTTTACTTGATTGATAATATTGTCATGTGAACCTATATTATTTTCACTTGTGTCCCCTGCTGGGTAGCAATATATTGTGAAATCACTTGGAGTGCTAATATCAATTTCTTTGTGTTTCAGTCAAATCCTCTTTTGGAGGCATTCGGTAATGCACGAACTGTTAGAAACGACAATTCAAGGTGTGTTTGAGTTGTATAGTTGCTGCTTACGTTTGGCAGTCATGGTGGCAAATATGAAGTTGCTTTATCGAGTCTGATTGAAATTTGTTGAGCAAGTGATTTTGCATTCACTTATCAAGAAAAGTTTAATTGAAGGTTGTGAAGTCGCTATCTTTTTGGGAATGAAAATTTGGATTTGGAGGGTTATATCAGAGAGCATGTGCTCGAGATGGGGGAGAGTGTAAGAAAATGATTCATGTAGCCAATCCCAACTGGTTTGGCAAAATGATGATGGTGACGATATACAGTTGGATTTGGGGGAATTTTAAAGAACTTTGGGAGTTCTGAAATCTCTAGAAAGTCTTCTCCCACTTAAGTAATTGAATGAGTTTTCCTTTCTCTGCCTATCCATTGTTTTCCATTTGCTTTGGGCAATGAAGTTAGTAACTAGTGATATTATATCATGCGGTGGTCATTCCATGTTCTTCAATTACGTGGTAACTATAGCAAGTATGGTTTTCCATTTAAAGGTTTCATTCGTTCACTTTTTTCTCACTCCCTTTTGCAGTCGTTTTGGCAAGTTTGTCGAAATCCAATTTGATGCAAATGGTAGAATATCTGGAGCTGCAATCAGAACTTATCTTCTGGAACGATCTCGCGTAGTTCAGATAACGGATCCTGAAAGGAATTACCACTGTTTTTATCAATTGTGTGCGTCTGGAAGGGTATTCTCTCTCTCTCTCTACAAGTACAAACTTGCTTCTGATACAAGACACACAAACATACATGTCATGCTTATGTATATATCACTGCACATATATGTTAAAGTTGAGTAAATAAGTCGAACTCACAGTTTGAAATGATATATGCTTATTGGTTATGACTTTCCTGCCTTGAAATTCTGTGCACTTTTACAGCATCGTCTTGATGCTTTTCAATGTTTGTTGTGTTTTCTGTTTGATGGTTTGAGTTGTATTTAGAGTTAGTTTGGCTGCAGGAGTTGGAATATTAGCCAAGTTGATTGGAAAGTTGTCGTGGAAAACAGTATAGCATAGAACAGACTGAGAAGGATATGATTCATGTAGCCAGCCTAACTAATCTTACTTATATTGATAGTAGAAGTTAGCATACGAGACTTCTATAGTGTAGGTACGCTGTTCTTCATGCTTTGTGATTTTTAAACTGCTGGGCAACTGTTTGGACTAGTTATACATGCAGTTTTTGAGTCTAAGATTGGTGACATGAGGTTGGGCTGCTGATCGGAGTAACAACCTGGAACTCAACTTTTGGTTTTAAGCCTGTCCTCCTTTGTTGGTCTCGCTAAGCGGAATTCAATGTTTCAAGGCTCCTACAACCAAATAGAATAGCAAACACATTTCTACATTAATTATTTTGATTTAGCAAGCCCCTAATTTGTTAAGCATTTTGTTGGTTCTATATTTAGTTCATATGATAAATTGTCAATTGTCACGATTATAATGACATGCTGGTAGAGTGGTGTCTTTTCCATTTGCGAAAATTGTGAAAGCTGATTTTTTGTTGCTTCTCTAATTTTTATCCAGTTAAGTCATATGACATTGAGAACTTTTGACATTCATTGACACTTATTCCATGTCACCAGCATGCAAAAAAGCTCAGTGAGCCTGACTTGTTTGCCTCTACCATCTAGTGGCTTATAACATTAAGTTATTGACCAAGGCGGGCCCAGCTTATGTTCTGATATTTTGACTTGACCAGATATTGGCGAGAATGGAGGTTTCGTATATGTTGATATGTATGTACCTGAATTGTCTTAAGGAGGAATGATTTTTTCCCGCTCATCTTGATGTGCTGAAACTTTCTTGTGTTGGCTTGGCTATATGGGTTCTTTAACTTCTTTTTTTGGATGAGTACAAAATAAACAGCCCCAAGAGGTGGCAATATCATGTAGACTAGGAGTATACGAAGGAATAAGAAGGCTTGGGACACCATCTACTTACGCCCGACATTCCAGTCCTTCCAGTGTTCACTAAAAACTACATTCTAGCTCCAAGACAAGATTCTTAAACCATATTGTATCTGTAAATTCGTTCTTGAGCCAGAATAAGGGGAGCCCAATATGTAGGAAGGACTTGGATTTCTCAAAATATAGTAGCAACCAAGCAGTTTGGCAGGGGAGGGTGAAAGATAAGGACATGGAATATATCTGACTCCTTAGTAGTTGGCTTCCTCTCATCTTGTGATCCCTCAATTTTTCGTGGGAGGGAAATCAGTTAAGACTCGTAGAAAGGTGGTCCGTGACCAAGTGTATTAACAATTTGAGGGAGGGAGGAGGGAGGGAGGGATTCTGATTCATACTCTTCCTGCTGTCATTCTTTTACTATCTTTGCTGGATTCTTAAGCTTACAGCTTTCTTTTTAAGGAGGCCTTTCATTTTTCCAGGATGCAGAAAATTACAAGCTAGGCCATCCAAGCAACTTCCACTATTTAAACCAAAGTAAGGTCTACGAGTTAGACGGAGTGAGCAGTGCTGAGGAATATATAAAGACAAGAAGGGCAATGGATATTGTTGGTATTACTAATGAAGAACAGGTTTTGATATTCCCACAAGCTTGTTGTTTTCCATGTCTGTCCTAGGTTTTCAATGTGATGCTCTTCCAGTATGTTTTCTTTTTTGTCTTATTAAGAAGCCTTCGTGTTGGTTTATTATATTATCAGGAAGCCATATTTCGGACCTTGGCTGCCATTCTACATCTAGGAAACATAGAATTTTCTCCGGGCAAAGAGCATGACTCATCGGTTATAAAGGACCAGAAGTCTAACTTCCACCTGCAGGTGGCTGCTAATCTTTTTATGTAGGTGATATATCCGAGTTTACTATCACAGTAATATTGGCGTATCTAATTTCAGTTGTCTGATTTAATCTTGTTTGCTAATTTGTCGAAGGCTCATCGATCTAATTTATAGTCTTCTAGACGTGTTAGGCTATTTGTTGGTGTGCTTCGCATACATTAAAGTAGTTAACTGAAGCTCCGTACGATTGCCTTTTTTTTCTCTTGTTGTTTGTCAGCTGTAACATGAAAACATATTATTGGTAGTCTTTCTCTTTCTAGTGTGCTTGTGTGCTTTGCATATACTAAAGTGGTTAACCGAATATCCTTAAAATGCAAATTTTTATTGATGTATGTGCTGTGCTGTAACATGGAAAAGCATTATTGGTACCCTTCTCTTCCTCGTGAACTTCTTCCTGTCAGGAATGCTATCAACTTTTTCCTGGTTTTGTTGTCAATTCCACTATTATAAAATTAACTTCGAACAAATAAGGGTACATGAGATTCTGTGAGCTCAAAATGAACTCTTGCGACACTTTGGGGCTCTAGATGCTCAAGAGATGAACCATTTTACTTTGGGTACTGTGATGTTTCTTCACTGATTGAACGGATGTAAGTTTCCTGAGTTGCATTACCGGACTTTGTTTCTTATGGTTTGCCCCATTGATGAGGCAATCACTGTTATTACAGGTTGATGGCTTCTAAAATCTAAGCATTGTATTGCTTCTTTGTTCAGGTGTGATGTAATTCTTTTGCTGGCCACGATTTGCACACGTTCGATTCAAACTCGTGAGGGGACCATTGTTAAAGCTCTCGACTGCAATGCTGCTGTTGCTAGCCGGGATGCTTTAGCAAAGACTGTTTATGCTCGGCTGTTTGATTGGTCTGCTGGCTTTACTTGCGATGTTAGGAACCTTTATTTGTTCTGATTGATTTGTCTTCTGTCATTTTAAATCTGTATGGTTTATTTCTTGCTCAGGCTTGTTGAAAAGATAAATAGATCTGTAGGGCAAGATCATGACTCGCGGAAACAAATTGGCGTCCTGGACATATATGGATTTGAATGCTTTAAGAATAACAGGTCAAATTTCGTACTGATTATTTTGGCATTTGTTCACCTGTCATTGCCATTTACATAGGACGCAACATATCCTTGTTATGACGGTTTGTATGCTTTTAGAATAACAGGTCAAATATCACAAGTGGCTGTATTTGCATTCCTACTCATGATATTGCCATTTTATGGAAGTGCAACATAAAATTATTGGCCTATTTTATATTCTTCCTCCCCAGCAAATGTTGTGGGGGGAGGAATAAACAAAGATGAGTTTTCTTGATATAATAGTCAAGAAAATCAAAAGCTACTAATATTAGAAATCCATACCCATCCACTAACACACCCAAGTTGGGTGGAAGGCCCTATCTACAGTTGCAGAGAACATGCTCCTCTTTAGACCATCCTCCTCTCCTTTGGCGATTTATTTTGTCAGTATACCTTCAAAGAGAAGCCGTCTATAGTGTCATATTACTGTTGTTCTGAAAATCCCAACGGGATGACTACTGGGAGAATCATTTTCAAATAAACAATAAATGGAGAAGTATTAGGACGTAAATACAAACTTGGATCTTTTATATGTCAGCACAAGTATTTGATTGAAGAATCCAAGTTGATTCTTCTTACAAGAAGCCAGATGGTAGAAACACGAAACCAACCTTGGGCAAAATATTTTGCCTTAAGAATAGTTACATACTTCCTTTGTGTATATACAAGTGGACAAGATGCCATATGTGAAAGAATGTTCTAGCAGAAGTCAAGATTCTGTGTTTCATCATATGGTTCATAAATGATAGGTCCAATATGGTGGATACCAGGCTCCACTATTTAATACCCATGTATCAATTTAATTTTCACTATATTTTGACTCTAATCTTGATTATATTTTACTGATTGGTATTTTCCATTTACAGCTTTGAACAATTTTGCATAAACTTCGCAAACGAAAAGCTTCAACAACATTTTAATGAGGTGCACATCTATTCATGAAATTCCAAATAAATTAGTAGGAATATGATGCACACACTTCTACAAGCATTTGTGCATGTGTGTGTGTGTTCGTGCTCACGCGTGTGTGCGCATTGGAAAAAATAGTGCATTCCCTCCTGTTAGTGGTTACTCACAAGACATAATGCATAGAATGTTACCAGACCTTGTAATGAGAAGCACCGTTTACTATGCATCGTGAATCCCGTAAATACCATTTATGAATATCCTTACTTTTTTGTGTTTAACTAATTCCGTAGGAGTCTATTGGATGAGGTATTTCAACTGGGGGATTTTACTTTTGCAGAGGGTTTGGGAAGTACCTTGAGTGAAATCCATTGCTTGGTAAGTGCAAAAGTGAATTTGTGAAATTCTAGTAGGAAAATGGAAGGGGGAAATGGCGGGCCAAAATCCCCAGTTGAAATAACCACTCTAGACTAGTTTCTTGTCAAACCTACAGGAGAACTACATTCTATAATTCAAGCTTACTTTTGCGCCCCATTTCTCCTTTCCAGACGTTCCTCACACACCCTCTCTCCTTCTTATAATATCCCAACCGTCTACATTTTTGTCTTTTATTCCAGCAATTCTATAATAGTTTATTGATGTCACTACCTGTATAATTGCCCACAAATGTTGCCAAACATCAAACTTTGCAAATTTTGGGATGAAAAAAAATGTATGGATTTTAACGTGAAGGGATTTTAAACTTTGGGGTATTTTGAAATTCTTGATCCAATATACTACTTTTAACCAAATCTGGTATACTGAGTGCCCTGAGAAGTATATTCATGTATGTACAAACACTAATGCCTGTGTTGTTTATATTGATCACTTGCTTAATGGTCTGTTTTTTTCTTTTTACTTTTTGGGCCCCTTCAGCACGTGTTTAAGATGGAGCAGGAGGAGTATCGCAAAGAAGAAATCAATTGGAGCTATATTGAGTTTATTGATAATCAAGATGTTTTGGATCTAATTGAGAAGGTGTCCCTCTAACACTCTGTCCCAGATAGTTTATTATGCTGTGACAGTTCATCAACTGCAATAGCCATGAGATTTTTTGATGTTGTATTGTGATTAAAAAATATGAGATGATGTAAAGCTTGAGATTGAAACAATTAATTTTCAAGTTGTGATAAGTTTCTGCGATTTGTTTGGCCCCACAATTTTTTTATACCTATGTATGTTTTGGACTATATATTGAGCAAAGCTTATTAAATTGTCGTGTTGCACTTGTATTTGCAGAAGCCCATAGGGATAATTGCTCTTTTGGACGAAGCTTGGTACAATATGATTCTCCACTGTTAATTGGTGCGTGTTGCTCTTTAATTTCTTGATTGTAGCTTATCCTCATCCTGATTTTTCTAATCATGCAGCATGTTTCCCAAATCAACGCATGAAACATTTTCAAACAAGCTGTTCCAGAATTTCCGCGGCCACCCAAGATTGAACAAGGAAAAATTCTCCGAAACAGATTTTACCATTTCGCATTATGCTGGCAAGGCATGTCATATGTTACTGGTTTGATAAATTGAGTTGATCTGTCGGTTAAGAAAACATTTGTTGTGATACTTCTTCGAATTTTTTTTCCGGTAGGTCACATACAAGACAAACTCATTCCTAGAGAAAAATCGTGATTATATTGTGGTTGAACACTGTAATCTCTTGTCCTCTTCCAAATGCCCATTTGTTGCCGGTCTTTTTCCTTCACTACCAGAGGAGTCTTCAAGATCATCATACAAATTTTCTTCAGTGGCCTCTCGATTTAAGGTACATATCCTTTGCTGTTTGAATTTTAGCTAGTAAAAGTTGTATGCCAGGACTTGAACAAAGTTTAAGGAATTGGTCAACTTTTTGGATGTTTCTACTTTACTCTCTTCAATTCAGGACCACCGAAGATCACTCCCTCCTCCATCATTTCTCTTTGTCGATATTTTAGATACACACGTTCGCACATATGCTCTGCATCTTTATCTTCTCACTTTTCATTAACTTCATTGTCTGGTATGAAGCAACTGGTGGTTCGCCAAACTGAGTCCTACTCCTTGAATGCGAATAACCCCAATAATGCAGAGAAGTTCTAAGATTATTTTTTCTTTTAGCAAACTTAAAGATCCTCACTTTCAGCACAACTCAACACTATCGGCAACACTAAGAACCAAGAACTTCGACAACACCGTCAGTTTTGGCATTTTTAGGCTTGAGATCTACATGGGACACGCCGCCAAATTACCCTTAGCGATAAAACTCCGCATCTTCGCTAGCCTTCCGACTAGCTGCCCATCGCGGTTGTTCTGCTAGACCATATTAGCAGTCAAAGCACCAGGAAACCTTAATCACCGGCTAAAACCAAGATCCACAGTTACTGGTCGAATCCCTTTAAACATTCCATCTGCTTTGCTTCAAATTTAGATCTTCATTTTTGATACAGATCAAACTCAACTTTGTGATGAAATCAAACCTGAAATTAGATTAACTTTTCAATGGGATTTAATTTCAAACTTAATTGTGAAAGTGAAAAACCATTCTTTAACTAATCTACCACTTGAATACGTGGTGGTTGACGAGAGGCGGTATTAGTTGTTGGTGAGGCGGCGACAGTGGTTGATGGCAGAGGCAGGCGTTGCGGGTGGTTGAAGGAAGGAGGTGGTGACGATAGGGATGGGAATGGGGCGGGTCGGATGCGGATCTTATGAAATCCGTACCCGCCCTGGTGGTCCTAAAACCTTGTCCCGCCCCGCCCTGCCAACGGGTTATCTATGTACAATACCATAACCAATCCTAAGTTTGTTTAGAAAATCCGTCCCCGCCCCGCCCTTTCTTGTAACACTCAAAACCCGTAATAACCCACCCCGACCCACTTGGTTTTCCAGATTTTTTTTTTCACTTTAAACATGTAATACAAAACTGCATCACAAAAAAAAAAAAAATACACACATCAAATTAATGTCCGAAAATCATAAAAGACAGATTAATAGATTACATCATAGTTCAAATACATTACACCATAGTTCAAATCAAATGTTCAAATAGATTACACCACATTTACGAAATAGTTTAACGACAATACAAACGCAGCAAAGCAATCCCTGGATACTCAATTAAGCTCCCCTTCACCAAGTCCTTGCAAGTCTCTAGATGTAGTAGTGACAATGTTTTGATGCCTTTGTAAAACCATAACTGCAAAAGGAGAGTAAGGCAGCCTGAGGATGAACAAAAAAGACAGATACTTAGCTAACACAAAATTGCAATAAATGGTTGCATCAAAAAGCATTTGCGACTACATAAAGTATGCTTTTAATTCAGTCGATTGCAACTCCAAATTATGGTAAGTATCTCATGAAATCACGACTTTGTGATTATATCTATAGTATTGGCATTGAACTTTTCCTAGGCAGGTGCATCAAGCACTTGCTCAAGTGCAAAAATCATGCATGTCCTAATATTGAACTCTGAGAGCAAGTATAAAAATCCCAAGGGTAAAGACTAGACCATCAACCACAACTTAAAATAAGCGTCAAACTCAACAATCATGAGATTAAGTCGCAGCAGAAGTAAAAACCTAAAATTAAGGACACGTCTTAACCTAACTTTTCCCTGTGAGGATGGTTTCCCTTGCAAAAGTTTAGCAAATATACGAACTAACAAACCACATGTCAAGCTAATGAAGATTATCTGAACCTGAAAGTTTACTGTAAAACGAAAAATCTCTGAAGTCTGATAAGCTAATTTATTCATGATAGTTTTGTGCATCAAAAACAGCTAATTTACAATTCAATCGCAAAACCAAAAAAAAGAAGAAGAAGATATAAAACAGTGACTCAAAAGCTAATTGCTAATTCACGATTGAATTAAAACTGTGAAACACGGACCAAATAGAGCAATCATAATCATCATGTCCCTCTCTTGATCTACCGATTTACAACAATAAACAAGAAAACATAGGAAGATTTGGAATCATCATAGACTTGAATACCATAAATCATGGAAATTGGAATGAATCCAATCAAGTTGTTGCAGTAATTTCTCATCACAAGAATTCAGTTGACAAAGAGAACATACTAAAAAGGATGGCAGTAGAAGAGTAGATAAGCTAATTAACCTGGATGTAGGGGAGGTGGTGGTGACAATTGATGATGGACGGTGGATGCCGATCAACTCTAGACTCCAGTCCGTGGTATGGTGATGACGGTGGAGGTGGATTGACCGTGCGGTGATGGTTACGGTCTTCGGTCGAGGTGGAGGTGGATGGGTTTGGTTGTGTTGGGTGGTGGTGGGTGGTCGTCGGTTAGGTGGCCGTGATGTTTTTGGGGGAGAGGGCAAGAAGATCAGAAGAAGGGAGGCAGTCTTTGGTAGGTCGGCAAGACTGAGTAAAGACATAACAGTTTAGGGTTTTAGATGAAAGCTATATATATGGTTAGATGAACGGCTGGGATTTATTAAGGCTTAGGGTTAACATACCGGGGCGGGTCGGGAAGAATACCATACCCGACCCTAACCCGCTGCGGATTTAAAAAAAATTTCCATACCCACCCTGTAACCCGGTCAAAGTCAAAATAACCCGCTCCTAACGGGGCGGGGCGGGGCCGATATTTAAATTGCCATCCCTAGGTGACGATGGTTGAAGGGAGATGGCAATATGGTTGAAGGGAGGTAGTAGGAAATGAAAAATAGAGAGAGGTGGTCATGGTTGGCTGGTGGTTGGATGAGAGAATAAAAGAGAAGGATCTCAAGGACACGAGAATTTTTGGAGAGTTGAGAAAAGAGAATAGTGTATAGGGAGTAAATGCGGAGAGAGAGAATTAAGAAAATAGATCGAAAATAACACTCCCTCCGTCCTTAAATAAATGAGTGCTTTGACTTTGCACAAATTTTAATGAGGCGGTCAAGTTATGTTGTATTTCCAATCTTACCCTCTCTGAAGTTATGGCTTTTAATTTTTATTATTTGTTGGTTGTCACACCCCATTACTCCTCATTCCGCTCTCTTTCTGTTTCTCTCTCTGCCTACTTCTTCCATGCAGCAGAAGGACATTAGTGCATTAGGGGCCTTTAATCTTCCACTTTTGCAAACAACAAGCAGGTTATCTTATATAGGTAATCTGTTCTTTAAGTAGCTTTGTATTCCACATTTTCCATTGAGACTAAAGCGCTACATTATGGTTCTTGGGTCAAGAGTTCTGCACAAACCATAGATATCATTAGTAAGAAAAACTTTCCTACTTGCCTAACAATATAAAAACCATCAAAATTGGAGTTTATTGTGGATCTCCTGAGAGGATGATGCTAAGCCGCCTAGTCGCTCACACACTACGCCTAGGGGTACGAGTCATCACTTAGGTAGGGATGCCAAGCCATTTGCCTTGGCCCCTAGTTCAGGCACCTGCCTAGGCAATGGGCTGTTTCATAACATCACCAAACCCACCTTCGCCGCCTTATCGCCATCAAACATCACCACCATGCTTCTCTCAAACACCAAATTTACAACTATCATAAATCAAAGTCAGTTGAAATCATATCTGAGTATTAAAATCTGAAACTTGAAATAAGATCTGCAATTCTTGACCACATATCACACCATTTTTCTAATGATTCTAATCCTTTGGTAGTTGTCGGAGTTGGAGGTAATTAAAGAATGGCTGCGACGGGTATGATGTCAGGAGGCGACAGGTGGTCAAATATAGAGAGAAAATGAGAAGGAAGAAGAAGGGCATGTTGTTGGTGGTTCGGTAAATGGGAAAATGAGAAGACAAAAACACATGAACTCTTGATGGAGAGTACAGGGGTAAAATTGGAAGTGTATAAAAAATGTAGTCTAAAATTAGGAAGCAAGCACTTTGTTACATCTCAATAAGGAAAAGAGCACACTTATTTAGGGACGGAGGGAGTAGAAGAAGTATCTAAACTTTGAATAATTTTGAGACGGAGGGAATAATGTCCCAGATAGGTGCAAAGATGCGTACCATGGCCCTATATAGAAAAATTACTTCAAATATGATGATACTGAGGAAACCCAAAATTAAATGAAAACGAGTAGGTGTGAAATGAGACCTGTAATGTAATGCATTTTTATGATTAGATGGTAGTAATCTATGAGACTTTTCTCTTATATTTATTAGCCAAAAAAACGAGTATGGTTTCCTAAGAGTTTTCTCAAAATCAGTTAGCTTAGAAACGAGAAGAAGCATGAACCAAATCCTGAATCTACCCAATGCACCCTTTTGTTAGAGATGACATTAGAAATTAGAGAAAGCTTGAACAAGATCTTCTTCTGACCCATGCACCCTTTTGTTGGAGACATCTTAAGGAGAAAAATGCTTATGAATTTACAGTGATGCGTGGCTATTGATGGCAGGGGAACGAGGTTTTTCAGGGGAGAGGGATTATTTATAGTTCTACAGAGTAGTGTATCCTTAGAAGATTAGGAAGGTTGTGGAGCATCAGTTTCGAGGCCACACAGCTGCTTCTGAGGTCCACATGGTTGTTGTATGCCTTATCTTTGCATTGCCAAGCTGCTTTGTACTTGAAATGGCAATATGGCAATCTGGTGAGGGTACAAAGCCCTTGGTTCTCAGTCACGCTCTGTAACCTTAATTCCTCAGAATGAAGTTTTGCGGTCCTTCCTTAAACTTTGTTGTAGAGTGCTTTTGTTTGCGTGTACACAAGGGTCGGTTGTTGTGATTTTGGCCCCCTTTTTGCTTTGTGTACTCAGGTTTGGACCTTCTTGTTGAATACAATACCTACTTATACGATTATCAGTCAACATTTTGTTTCGGCTTTCTACGTTCGATCTGCTGTAGTTTGTCCTTCACATTTAGCTTGGATTTCAATAAAATTTGTGAATTTGTTGTTATATTATATATGCAACTGCTATTTTATTTTTACTTGTAGCAACAACTTCAAGCTCTCATGGAAACCCTCAGTTCAACAGAGCCTCACTATGTCCGCTGTGTGAAGCCAAACTCTTTGAATCGGCCTCACAAATTTGAGAACCAGAGTATCTTACATCAGTTGCGTTGCGGGGTAAGTAGCTTCAGGATTTCTTTGTTTGCATTTGTTTAATATTTCAATTTCAACTTTGTTCAATTATGGGTTGCACCATACGGAGTTCTAGCTTCCTCTGCAGATCATATTACTTATGATAAACTTTTTTAGTTATGCCTAATACTAGATGGAATGTAACGATGTAGGGATCCTATGCTTTTCAATAACATGACTGTCCTGTATTAATAACAAAAAAAGTTGTGTATCATTGCTTGGTCACAGAGGCTTCATGAAAATTTTAAATGTTAGCATCTTTGACATTATAGTCACTCTTCTGACGACAGCCCCTATTTTGCCACAAATTTCTGGGAATCTTACTTCTATGCATGGTGGATGCACACTGAGTTTGTTATATTATGTGGTTCTAACTCATACAAGCGCTAGAGTTGCAATCCCCCAACATCACATGTGATAAGTTATAAAATAAGAATTTTGTTAGTGGTGCTATAGATAGCGGGTGCTTAGGTCGGGTTAGTCTGGTTCCAAAGCTATAGAAGAAATGGTTGGGGGCTATCACTTTGGGTGAAGGGGCAGTGTTGACATAGCCCGATTTGGACATGGGTACGGGATCCTGTCGGACTGTTCATCTGCCAGACGGACACGCCACGTCGTCTTCCAGCTGAAAAGGGTGGCACATATCTGCAAATATGGGGTCTGCGGGAGGTGAAGATGAAAGAAAGAAGACGATCTGAAGCTTTTTAGAACCGGGAAGTGGATCTGTGCAGGAAAAAGGGTGAGAGGGCGAGAGAGAGAGAGAGAGTCCATGTGATTTGATGGGATATTTACAATTTTTTGCACTGCCAAATAGATAGAAAACATATATAATTCAAGTAAAAAATCCCGTAATAAAACTTATAGATTGTAAACTTTTAGCAGAACCTTTCATACCCTCAAACACTGTGTTTTCTATACTCAATCTTATGTAAAGTACTATTTGTAGTTAAAATGTTTTAGCCGTGTCCCAGGGTTTGTGTGCACATTCAGATCTGGTCTACTTATCCTTATTGTCCAAAATAGGCGAGTTTGACACTTTGACACATACCCAATCCGGACACCGACACCGAGTCCATGTAACATAGGCTGGGGTTTAATTATACGAGGCGCCCCTAAGTTCATCCTTGGTAGCATTCGGCACCATAAAATTTGTTTTAGTTATCTCGCACCACAAACTTGCATAATTGTGGCATTTAACACTCTCCGACCAAATTCCGGTCAAAATTTTCGTCGGGCTGATGAGGTATTGAGGTTGCAAAATTTTCATGGATATTAGGGGGATGTCACAATCTGCGTGAAAATGAAATTTTACTTTTCTGCTTTGGCCTTCTTTTTCTTCTTCTTCTTCTTTTTTTCCTCATCTCCTCCCAACTTCCAACCCGTCACTGGATAGCCTCGACCACCATTGCAACCGACACCGGCCATACCGGCCACACTTACCGCCATCACCTCCTCCCTATCAAACCACCACACCTAACCCCACCACCTCCTCGCTATCAACCACCACACCTGTCCCTGCCGAACCCAATCCAAATACCAAAACCCAATGCTGACGATGGTGTATAAGGTGATTGGTGGACCGGTGGTTGGTGACTACAGTGGTGATGGTGATTGCGCTTTGGTTTAGTGGTGCGGTGATTTGTTTACGTGTGCGGTGGTTTGGGCGGCAGTGTGTGGCGTGGGGTGGTTTGTTGGGTGCGTGTCGTGGGGGTTGGGGCCGAAGGTGACGATGTCGCAGCCAGGGTGGAGGGGCGTGCGTTGGGAGCTGTGCTTGGCTAGTGCGGCCGTTCTTCTTCTGGTAAAAGGTGGAGGCGGTGCCGCAGAGTCAATTTTGGAGGTTGGTGGTGATGTCGCGGTGGCAACGTGGGCAGTGTCGATGGATGCAAAACTGAGATCGAGGGTGTCCTCCTGATCTTGGAGACGTCGGAGGAGAGGACTTGGAGGGTGGTGAGCTCAAAGCGAGTGGTGGCGGTGTGGGGGAGAGAGAGAGGTGGTGCCAGATTTGAGAGAGAGAGAGAGAGAGAGAGAGAGAGAGAGAGAGAGAGAGAGAGAGATTTGTCAAAAATGCCCCCCAAAGTTGAACTAAATCACCTCTCCGGTGAGTTCTTCACCCGTAAATTGGTCGGAGCGCATTAGATGCCACACTTGTGCAAGTTTGTGGTGCAAGATAGCTAAAATAAAGTTGGTGGTGCCGAATGCTACCGCAGGTAAACTTGTTGGCGCCTTGTGTATTTAACCCAAATGGTTAGAGAGAAATAAGTCCGCAATTAATCTCGATATTTGGTTTATCCCAGGCCTGCACGCCAGCATATATATTCTCCTCCCAGATTTCCTTTGAGAACCTGCCATTTAATCTCGGAAAGCGCCACAGCTTTTCGAATCGGTTCATGTTGAACTCCATACCTAACTCGTCTTTACTGCTTTGTCAGCACCATCACCACTAACCCATATGTCAAGTTATATATAAGGAGGAATTATTTTCATATTACTACTTGATGACAAAGACATGTATGTGTACTTGGATTATGGCCAAGCAACACAACTGCTTTGTGGGGTGTGAAACCGGATCAGGCCATCATTAGATATTCTCAATTTGTCTAGACACTTTGATGGTTCTTGGTTGCTCCTCAGTATAGCTTTTTGCATTTGATGGTTTTCTGCAATATCGGCAAGGTAGATATCCTTTTTTTTCCTGCTAAACAATAATTTCATTAACGAAAAACCGAAGTACAGGGAAAGAGCACAATCAAATGATTGACTCTGGAAATAACAATGGCCATCATGGCATCGGAGGAAAACAAGAAAGGGATAAGGGTTTTTACTTGGGTGGAAATGACGCCAAATTTGTGAAAGTCTTGCGTCAAATCCAATTGCCGCTTCTATTGGCAGTTTATAGTACGGCAATGGCAGGCATCAGAGCCGACGATTGCGGTAGGAGGACCTTTCAAGGCCAGATCTACCAGATCCGAAGCTCAAAGGGAGCTGTCACCTACCTAAAGCGTATCCTAAGAGCAGAACCAAAAAGTTTAAATAAAAGGAAAAATTACAGATCGGTCATCTTTATTTCTTGTGATGTATACTACTTATCGGTCAATATTGCTAAGTTAAAAAGCACAAATTGTTGTTACGGTGATCTTATGTTTCGTGATCCCTTTTGTGATCTGACAAGAGATACCTGTGGAATGATCCGGATAAACTTCGTTGTTCGGACTCCCACGGAGAAATGCAAGTTGTGGCTCCCCTCCTCGATTTAAAGACAAAAGTAGAATTTGTTTGAATTGATCCTTACGACTTTAGAGAAAGTCTCATGGCAATCTGTTCAACATTTATGTGGCGGAAGCATGTAATACAACGAACGAGTCGTTGAATGAAATAAATCCTAGAACCACTGAGTAAGAAACACAGAAATATACTCAAAGCTCAATTATTATATACTAAAATCACAAATGCAGGGGCCTTTATATAGGCAGAATGTAAAGAAACAGTATATGGAAATTGAAAGATGCTATTCTATCAGTCAGACTCGTGCGAAAAGGTTTTGGGGCTTTATTAAAAGCAAAGAAATAGCACAGGTGTGCTAAGATCATGAAATCCTGCTTGTTGAGATTAACATGATTTAAGCATTTGTGCGCTAAATCATGGCTTCTTGTCCTGCATCAGTCCCCTGCACTCATAAAGAAATCGCCCTTGAGTTCTCTCCAAAGTGCTCGGATCGGTGGTTAATTCCCATCTAGATCAGTTATGTTGATGGACGATATGGGGTTCATTTCAACACCCTTGTCCACTAGCATGTGCATCTGACCAGTATACGTGATATGGTCTTTGAATTCTTGTTGATTAATGAGAAGGAAATAATTCCTCTCCACTTTAGAGGCTTTGCATGGTTTTTCATTCATCATAGGCTTGAGAAGGTCTGCCGCAGTATCATGTGAAACGCAGCCATGTCCACGAAATCGCAGACGATATCATCCTGGTTGGATTTTGGAATAAAAAATGAACATGACAAACATTACTTATGAATGTTTTTTGCACCTTTCTTGAACCAGCCAATCGTATGGGTGTGGGTGCTTTTTCTGTCTTTAATTGTAGACTTGTAGTGTTTCTGTCATGCCTCGGACGACGATGTTTTCACCACTGCCACTGGGAAATCACATCACAGACCTGTTGGTTCTCAGTGCATCTCGTTCTGTAAAAGGCTGCTCAGATGGGTTTGTCCTGCACCGTTTTGTTTTTTTTATGGACCTTCTGCTTTGTTTGTTGGACTACGTTGTCATTGCAAATTGAAGGCAAGTTTCTTTCCATTGTTCACACTGGGTTGCAATGTGTTGAAATGGTCCTGTATTGAGTTTGATCTGTGGTTGCTGATCTCTCAAGTTGAGCCTCAAGCTTGGCTGCTATGTTGATGGCATCGCTGAGAGTGAAAACAGGTTGGAGAGCTACTTCTTCTTGGACAGCGAGGCATAATCCACCAAGAAATCTTGCAACCTGCCGCGACCCTCCATTAAGTTGTTCTGTACAGAGAGGTGATACAACTCTTCTGGTTATGCTTGAGGGGTGCGACTCCCTTGTTTACAGTCTTGATACTGATTGAATAGGGTTTGCTCATAATCCAGGGTTAGAAACCTCACTCTAAGCAGCCGCTTCATCTTCTGCCCTGGCAAATTGGAACTTTGCTAATTGTTATTATTCCCACCAAGCTGATGCTCCTTCCTTAGGTTTGTACGCCTCGAACGTTGCTTTCTTTTCTTCTGGAATTATTATTGCATCAAAGAATCTCTCAGCTTCTGTGAGCCAATCTAGAAATCCTCTGTATGAAGATATCCATTAAAGTATGGAAGATCTACCTTCATTCGATAATCTCTCTTGTTGTGAGCTGCATAGTCCCGGTTGTGTCCAGTGACGTCTCCCCTTTCGAGGGTATCCACCAAGGCTTCATCATCACTGGAACTTTCTGGACATATTGTGTGCTTCTGAACCGGGCTTGCTCTACAAGCAAATCTGCTAGCACCGGACGTCTTGTATCCCATTGTACCGGCGTTGTTCAACAAGCAAATCTGGCAGCAGGCTGCTTGTCTTTCCGGTACCCGTTTTCATGACGAGTGGGAGTCCCTAAAGCACTTCAGTAAACTATAAGAAAACCTTAAACAACACCGATCTGCTCTCTAGAAACTTTGCCAGTTTCCTGAAATTCTGTCATTTGCATGTGGAGCTGTTTGAATTCGGCCCATGTGACTCGTTGATCTTCGGAAACAGCGTCGTCGGAGGTGGTGTTGATAGGATCATTATTTGCCATTAGAGCCAGGAAAACAAAGCTCTGAATGCCAAATAATGTGGTGGAAGCATAAAACCAGGAACCCTTCCTTGAGTGGAAGAAAACCTAGAATCACTTTGTAAGAAATACACAAATTTACTCAAAACCCAATTCATTTCTGCTGAAAACAATAACACGGGCCTTTATATAGGCAGAATGGGAATAAAAAGTAAATGGAATAAAAATTATTGTTCTAGGACTCCGAATCATGCGAAACAATTCAAGGGTTTTATTGAAAGCAAAGAAAGAGCACTGAGTGCTAAGATCGGGGGTCCTGGAGGTTGAGATCTATGAAGTACAAACACCTCTTATGAAATCAAACAGACTGAATGAACTTGGACTTCCTCCTAGGAAGATTCTATCTGCAGGTCAATATAATCAAAATTATGTAGGCTGTGAAGGAGTTCTGTTATATCATAACTGGTGTTTATCATTTCTCTTGCTGGTTTTGAATTTCTTTTCCTAGCTTTTCATGGTGTTTTGTCTGTATGTCTCGTTTACAACAATTTTTGATGGTTGCTGTTATATTGCAGGGTGTGCTAGAGGCTGTTCGGATAAGTTTGGCGGGTTATCCTACTCGAAAAACTTATGATGAATTTGTAGATCGATTTGGGCTTATTGCCATGGAAATTATGGATGGAAGGTAGGTTTCATTGTTGACTGTCTGTAGTTCTTGTTTGTTGTATTTTCTGGTGTTATACCTCATTTGTGGTTTCTGTTCGTGTTCCTTGGAAATAGTTCTTCTGGATAGTTATATCTTGATAATTACTCTCTCCTATGATGTTTAATATATATATGTATATAGTATGTAGAATTCACTAATCTTGTTTCTGGATACATATCTCGTGGTCTGCTAGTAGTAGATTCACAATTTTTATCATAAAGAATTTGGTGAGCATTTATCCTCATATTAAGAATAAGATTAACCCTGACGGGACAATACCATGGAAAGGGTCAGACACAAAATAGCTGTTGGAAAGTACCAACAAATGATTTGTTGTATATGAACACGATATGGAACAATGAGGTAACAGCTCCAGCTCCTTCAGATCCATGATACCGATCAAAGGCTGCTGTTTGTTAGGTGCTGATGTCCAACCCATTGTTCTATTGCTCGTTTGCAAGCCACTTGGTGACAAAAGTTAAATTTAGATGTGGTGGTGTTGATTACCACGATAACTTGGTCCTGTGCCAAATTAGCTCTGTGCAGTTACTTCTCTTGGCGCATATTATCATTGGCCTCTGCATCAGTTAGATATTTAAAGTACTTTTTCCCTTGCTGATCTGCTGAAGAGATTTATAGTTATTAGTATCGTTTGATACGCGATACATATCGTACAATACGAGATGATACACTTCAAAAAACAATACTATATTCCTTTTGTGTTGGACCTTTACCTGTATCGCAGCCGTATGATCCTGTATTGCTTCTGTATTGCCATATCGTTCCGTATCGCATGACACAACCGGTACATCATACTGAAAGAAATCGTTTTTGTCGAAGCTGATCTTGGTCTCAAGCCTTTTCTCTGTCTGTCAATTCATAATGTCTTCTATCATTTCGTCTTTTGTGAATTTTTTTTTGCTTGTAGTAGACAGTGGGCACTCAGCATTACAAACTAATGCAAGGAATTATTTTTAATATTTTTTCCCTTAAACTGTACTGCATTTGATTCGGAAGGGGTAGTCCTCTGTTTTTTATACTTACTTCTGTGCTCTTGGGTTGTCATAAATTGATGCATGAATGCATATTTTGTTCTATGGCTATCTGTTTTATGTTCCCATATGTTTTACATTTCAATATTTCACGCTTGTCCTATTCTAAATGATATCTAGAATGCGTGTGAAATAATTGAATTGTACCTTACAATACGTGATATGAGACGTTATGTGACAGAATAATGACATTTAGATGCGCGATACATATTTCGATCTGAAAACTATGATTTATATGGAGGAACCTCCTGGATTTATTGCTGAGGAGTCATCTTTGATGGTATGTCTGCACTAGACAACCTATATATGAATAAAGCAATCTGCACAAGCATGGTTTGGGCTTTATCTCATGGTTCTTAAGTTCGGTCTGAACCAGTGTGGTGGCGATCATTGTCTATTGGCATTGAGAATTCACTAATAGGTAGAACTCATATAGTTTATGGTCGTGATATTCTAATCTCAAGTCATGGTAGTAGAAGTGTAATAAAATTGAAAGGACAGTTGCAAGCTAAAGACTTGGGGACTGAAGTGTATCTTAGTTAGGTCAGTCAAGCTAGGGTATTTGCTTATTTCATCAAAACTATATTCCAGAGTTACTGATTGAAACAGGGGTTAGGTCAAAACCTTGTAGACAGCGATGGATCCTAGTTAAATGTCGCAGCAGAATGCAGAGACCTAATAACAGATCCAGAAGGTGTTGGAGCCAATTTAAAATATTAACAAAAGGGGGAGGCTCATGATCTTTCCTTTTTAGCGTTGGGAGCCAATTCTTGTCCACTTGTTCTACTCATTTGGTGGCTGTTATACATTTTTTACAATACCTCCAGAGTGTGCAGCTACATGTTTTGTTATGTTGTAAACTTGTAATCATGGGCATGCTTGAATAGAAGGGCTTACAGAGGCTACCGGGAAGGTCACCTGTCCAAAAGGCAATCTGTTACTGGATATTGCATCTCATTGCTGGAATTCTTGTATTTTGGAAGAGCAAGAAGTACTATGCTGTTGTTTGTCTGGTGCAGATCAATCTGGCTCATACTATACATGAGTTGGTGTGGATGCAATAGCCTTAGTTGTAGGCTAGAAAGGCGTTTGCGAATGTTTGCATGTGCGTTGACAGAGGAGTGGCATGGAGATAAGAAGCTATTCAAGAAATATATAGTTCTCTGAATCTAAAAGTTTTGTACGTTTCTCTCTCAGTTAGTAATTGAAGAGATAGAAAATGACACCTTAACCATTCACATTGCATCAGATTCAGTTCCCTATGAGCGGACTAAAGCCATATTCAAGTCGATTACGACTTTGTTCTATGAGAAGCTTGAACACAGATCATTGAAATTAAAGGTAGCCAAATGGGCTGTTGTTGTGTAGGGTTTATATGTGCACATAAGCCAGTGAATGGGTTAAATGGGTTGGTTATTGGAAAAATTAGAAGGATAGCCCTTTCAGCACTCTTAATTCTACTTATGGCATTCCCGTGTAGCTTTTCGTGGTTGTAATTTGTGTATCAGATTAAGTTAGCATTGGCAAAAATGGAAGTGGAGATTGGGCCGTCTATAATAAGATACGAGGAAAAGAAATATAATGCCTAGTCATGCTACCCAAATAAGACCGTGCTTGCTCACATCTAATAAGAACGTATTTGCTCACATCTCTGCCATCAAGACTCAAAACCCATAGCACCAAGCCCAAGATTTACTCAACACCACTCTTTTAATGCAGCAGACCACCAAAAGTCTAGTACTATAACAAGCTCTTTCTCATCATTGAGAGTTTTATTTCACATATGGAGATGAGTGTCCTTCATTTTGTCAGTTGTTTTAGACCCCTGTAAGTGTTGTTGAGTTTTATTCAACTTCAGCTTAATCCATGTATTTGGTTTGGCTTCAGCTATGATGAAAAATATATAACAGAAAAAATACTGCAGAAACTGCGTCTTGAGAATTTCCAGGTATGCTTTCATCAAAAATCGTATTATGGTTCCTGGTAAATATGCATCGTTAGGTTTAGTAATGGATTGGCTCGCAACCTTTCCTTTTGCAGTTGGGAAGGACCAAAGTTTTTCTTAGGGCTGGTCAGATAGGTGTTTTAGACTCCCGACGTGCTGAGGTTTTGGATTCTGCTGCAAAGCGCATCCAGAGTCGACTGCGGACATTTATTGCACGCAGGAGCTTCATCTCAAGCAGGGAAGCTGCTGTTTCTCTACAAGCATACTGCAGAGGTAGTTTTTGTTTACTAAATCAATTATTCATATGGTAATGTAGCTTAAGCTCCTCTTGTTGAGAAGACACAGAATCCCCTAGCTTAAATGGACAGTTTTATCCATTTACTACACAATTGACCTGGAATTGAAAAGAAACTGCGCAGGTGCCTTGGAGGCATGGCATTTAGTAGGTTTCTACTTATGGCTGCCTGTGTTCAGTGCATGTTACGAGACGGCGTTTGCTGTTAGTTACGGCTTCTTGAAGTTTTGGCACTGCCCTGACAGGGTCAGAATTGTGAGTGGTCTTGAATGATCCAGTTCGTCGAAATAAGCTTTGGATGCTTGTTCTGGCTCAAATAGTGTAGAGACTAACTTTAGTCACTTGTGTTCTGCTTGAAATTATTTTTTCTTCCCCAATCCGTAACCAGTGACTGCAAGATTGGTTTATATCATGGGCTTGTAAAATAGTTATAATTGAAAACATGAAAATCTAGTTAACAAACCTTAATTTAGGATTGATCCAGTTGGTCCGAATAAGCTTTGGATGCTTGTTCTGCCTCAAATAGTGTAGAGACTAACTTTAGTCACTTGTGTTCTGCTTGAAATTTTTTTTCTTCCCCAATCTGCAATCAAAGATTGCAAGATTGGTTTCTATCGTGGACATATAGTAGGTATAATTAAAAGCATGAAAATTTAGTTAATGAACCTTCAATTTAGGAACCAACAGATAGTATGTTCTTATTTCCTAGCTATATAATTTTGTATGTGTAATGGGTCTATTTCATCGACTATATCTTGTTAGTAGTAAATGCCCCACATGAGAAGAACAATTTCTTCAAGGCTGGAAAAAATTTACTTTTTTCTGTGGCATGTAGTAGTGCCATTCAAAGTAGTAGTCACGTTGGGAAACCCTAAGAAAAACAGTGGCCCTTTAAACGAAAATCGAAAACGAACCTGGCATGGTATTACTAAAAAACCTTACCACGCACAACCAAGAGGGAAAAATATAAAAGGAAGATCACTTCTTCTTGCTGACAACTGCTTTATAAGCTTTCTAAGAAAAGGTTTAATCTAGATATTTTGTGTACATGTTTCTTACTTTGTTCGTGTGTGGCAAGACCTTCCTTTGAGTAGGCCAAGAAGACATGAAGGTAGTGCAGATGAGGAGGAGGAATGAGATCAAAAGCTTTTCTAAAGAAGTTATGAGTGCAGTCATCTTAGAGGGATATGCTATCTTACTCATTGGAAATATCCAAGAACTAGTCCGAACAATTCGCTGCAAGACTAGAATCATCTAAAAGTTCAAAGAAAGTGACTCTAAAAAGTTCCAATACTACTTCTATAACGACCCGGTCCACGGCCCCACCACAGGGCAATGCCTCCCTCAAAATGGCTAGCCAAGTAGGTACTTATGAGCTCACAAGCAGGGTCTTAGAAGGCCAATCACAAACCATTCCACATCTGATGTGGGATTTCACAACTTCATCTGTTACATCCTTCGTCTTAGATGCATAAGGAAGTGACTCTCCTAATTCACTCTTTAAAACTTTGGCAAATTGTTCTGTTTTCATTTTTTCAAGCAATGACTGATCCGCATACTCATGATGCTCCTTTTAATATTCAAATCTAGTATGCTTCCCGGTTTATCTTTTCCTATCATGTCTTGGATCAATGGCCTATTAAGTTGCTTATTATGTTTCATTCTTCTTTTGGTTTGGATCAAGACTCTTAAAACATATGTTTTTCTCGTGCAGGCCATCTGTCTCGTAATATGTATGCTGCAAAACGAGAGGCAGCGGCTGCCATTTCAATACAGAAATATACCCGAAGATGGCTGCTAAGGCGTGCTTATAGGACACTTTATATTTCCTGCACACTGATACAGGCCGGCATACGTGGTTTTTCAACTCGTCAAAGATTTTTGCATAGAAAGGAATATAAAGCTGCCACTCTAATTCAGGTGACTTTTTCGATGGGCTTCCTGGATATGGTTATACATGTTTATATATATATGTTTGTAAGTTGTTAGTTTATATAAGTTAAGACTTAAGGATGAACACTTTGAGCCCAAAGGAGTAGTAGTAGACACATTCGGAGAGAATCAGCCTAGATAGTCTAGATATCAACTTGCACAGCGAATCATAATGAAAGTGGTAGTGGAAGATCAAAATCTAATGTTGCCTTTGATGGGGTAGTGTGTCGATCCAAGTAGTTGGGATAAAGGTTAAGTGTCTAAGTGTCAAATCTCTCTAATTTACGAAAGCAATTTGATGAGAAGTGTCTATCACATTCCATACCCTTGTCCAAGTGTCGAATAGTAATATAAGCTACATTAAGATTTTTGTGGTAGCCCATAAAAGTATAGGAATGCAAACCGCACTATCACAAAAGGGGACGAGATGCAAGTGGGTCTTCTTGAACCAAAAAGAATTGTGAAACCAGAGCTCTGATGCCTTGTTGAACCACCACTTACTCTGAAGCTTAGCTATCAGAGAATGTACCCAACAATGCGTACCATGCTTTAAGGTTGCACATGAGCCATAACATGTCTCTTTTTCCATCAGCTAATCAAGGCTTTCATTGTTGTAGTAATAATCCAATCAATGTCATAAAAAAGAAGGTACAAGTTCCATAATTTGTTTGTAAATCCTGATGTAGCAAGATTTGACAAGAAATCTTCCAACATCAGCTTGCAATGATGACCTTTTGTCCATAAGGCTGGGGTCAAAACCTAAGTACAATACCTGAATACATAAAGTCTTCCAGGGTCTAAGGGTACGTAAGGTAAAAAGAATCTGCAGAAATTAAGGGAGGGGGAGGGGGTGTGTTTCACTAGGTAGCACCAAAACGGACACTGCATCCTACACTGACACCGACCGGGATAATGGGCACCTGACATTGCAATTTCCAGAAATCAAATTTTGGACACCGTGGGACACCGATGAATTTTGTAAATTCACATATATGTATGTATATGTATATATATGTTTATATATGCGCGTTACTCATTTTAACTCTAAAATTGCACTATCGAATCAAGTTTCCTCCACCTTGTGCAGCCTTGCTACACTTTGTTACAAATCTCCACAAAGGTTTACCTGGGTCATCTGCTCTAGCCGAACTTACTGCTCACTACTCCATCACTTGAATCGCTTTCTGAAATCAAGTAAGAAGCAGATTTGAGCATTGAGTTCAACAGTAGTATAGAAAGGAGTGAAGCCAAAAATTGAAGAAGTTGACTGGAACGAAAGTAGGTTCTTGTCTTTCTTCTGGGTCACAAAAGAGAAGATAGGGACAGAAAGGAAACAGTAGGGAAGAAAGAAAAAAAAAATAAGAAACAAGAAACAGAAGTAACATTCCATTAGGACGAAAACGAGAAAGAGATGGAACGAAAGAAACAGAAAACAAGAAGCGGGCGAAACTCTTCATCTCCTTTGTCTCTGTCTCCCTCTAACTTAGCCAGCATTGCAGCAGCCAATGAGAGCAAAGGAAGGGATATACCATCTGTTGATATTTTAGAGTTTGGCTGAAATTTCCATAAAAAGGGCCCCAACGTTTCCTAATATTTTATCCCAAACCCCCTAGTAAGTTTCAAATATTCATATCTGCCCCATACATGTCCGAACTTCTACATGAAGTGTCCAACAGTTCCTGAAGAAGTGTCCTACACGGTGTCTGTTAATTAATAGAATAATAAAATTCACACACCTCCAAGAGGTGTTCGACACCTGTCCGGAGGTGTCGGTAAGTGTTGGGCATGATACCTCGACCCATAAGAGGTGTCCGTGCATCATAGGTGTTTCAAAAAGGTCCAAAAAGGCAATGTGTTTTGAGCACGAGCTGTCTAGAGAGAGGAAGATTTAGCAACTTGATGACCTCTTTGTGCAAGTGGTCAATGCCAGGGCAGTTGTCCCCTCCATCCGTCCTTTTTTAGAATATTGGAAGGATCTAATCTTCCCGCTTTCTCTGTATTCCACACTGCCCAGACCTCCAACGTCTGTATTCTCACCAACTCCATGGGCTCCGCCTCCTTGACTGAATTTTCGGCACTACCCATCAAATTGGAGCGTGAGGCGAGTGGTTGAAACAAGTCAAGCCTGAGATATGTACGATAAGAACTATACACT
The DNA here is from genome assembly GCA_033065855.1 of Escallonia rubra. NCBI lineage: Eukaryota > Viridiplantae > Streptophyta > Magnoliopsida > Escalloniales > Escalloniaceae > Escallonia > Escallonia rubra. Next base: position 49,454 of record JAVXUO010000740.1, on the reverse strand, counting down.
CGGCAGAGGTTGTCTCTGCCAGTTGGCAATTTATACCGCCTAGCTTCCTTAATAGGTTAGCCAGCTCATTCTCATCAACCAAAAAGCAAACGTTATCATATCTTGATTCCCTGAATATAGTGTACATATTTTAAGTCCGTCTCTCTAAGAATGAGCACTTGCTTTTCCCTGTACATTAACAGCCCCTTTCAACTGGATTTACTTCTTTTTGGAAATACTTATAGAATATCTCTCACCAGGCTTTGAACATGCTATTTTTCAAGGTTCAGTTATGCATCACAGGGGATAAATGTGCCATTCTCATTAGGTTCATAGTCCTCAAAATCATTGAAATTTTCCTGAAAATTGGCTCTTCAGATGTTTCTTGTGCTAGGCTTTTATTGTTTGTGCTAATGTGTTCTTTCGGGATTTTCTTCTTTTGCTTAAGCAAAAACGATCGGTGTGTAGTGTACTTTGGGTTCAGTAACCTATCCTAGTTCCAGGTTATACAGCAATTGCTTTGTGCAAAGTGTTGTGTCCTTTGATCTGAATTTGGCTTTACATACATCATAATCATTTATATTATTGGTGGAAGATATGGACACTTGATGATGAAGATTATTGTTCTGCTTTTTACAAGTGACGTCATTTCTTATCCGCTATTCTACTCTCATAGGCTCAATGGAGGACCTACAAGGTACGCAATGCTTTCCGCCATCGCCAAACTAGTATCGTTGCAGTACAATGCCTTTGGAGGCGAAAATTGGCAAGAAGAGAGCTCCGGAGGCTTAAAAAGGTAAAGGGCACTCTGGAAAAATTTTCATTTCAAGATGTTAAAGTCGTATCTGAATCTGCACTTCGGTTGTTTAAAGTTAAACCTTTGTCTTTCTTGAGCTTGATTGATCTTCAGCATCATCACTGGAGGCTTATAAGAAATTACAACTGCTTTTCATTTTTTGCTAAAAAAGAGAATCCAAAGTAGGAATAACTAGAGGTAATTGAGGCACGAAAATCCATTCGTGTCTTTATTGACTGTAAGTACCTCTTTGCACAAACTTTTTAATAGGTTCAATCTAATAAGAATTTCTAATTGCCTCTTTTTGCTAATAAAAAGAATCATGTAAGTATGTATTATGGGTTGTTGGCCTAACCACTTTTTTCAACGTAGAAAGAACCTAGAGGTAATTGAGGCGCAGATACGAAAATGCACTGTTTGTACAGACTGTAAGTACCTCGTCGAACAAACTTGTTAATAGATTGCCAAGTTAGCATTGTCTTTTGATTTAAAATGCAGCATTTTATTAATTAACTACCAAAGTTATTGCTGCACGATAGTGATTCTCCGCCATAGGATAAGCCCAGGTTGGTTATTGTTGAGGTCTACTTCCGGAGTGTAATATTCTGCCCAAGTTGAAGGGAAGACTTTATTGGACGCTTGCAAGGCCAGCAATGTTGTATGGTTCAGAAGGTTGCGCAAACAAAGAGTCACCATGCAGATAAGATGATGTAGCTAAAATGTTCAAATGCTTAGGTAGATGAAAGGGCACACAAGGAGGAATAGAATTAGAGATGAGGACAGCCGCAAAAGAGTAAGGGTGACATTGCTTGAGATGGTTGGTATATCCAGCCTAGGCCTTCATATGCCCCAGTAAGAAGTGATTTGTGCCAAGTTGATGGAGTAACAAAAAGGCGAGGTTGGGATAGACCGGGAGCACATTGGGGTGGAGTGAGATAAGACGGTTGCTAGGAATTCATTAGAGAACATATGCTTAGATAGGGGAGAATGGAAGAACAGGATTCACGTAACTATTTGGTACGAAGTCTTAGACGATGATGATGGTGGTGTCTGCTCTGCTGTAACTGCTGCATGTGTTGCTTATGGTGTGCCTAGGTGCATTTGCACAAACTTGAATCTGCAGATGGGCATTGTGTAAGAAAATTATAAACTTGTAAGTGGGGAGTGAGGTTATTAGCTTCCGAGACGAACTTCCTCTTTTTAGGAGCCGAAAATTCAGCTTCTGTCTGTGTTTTATAATTCGTTAATATACATCTCCCCCCGCCCCCCGCGGGACTTACCTGCTGCATCTGACATAGGATATGCTTATCGTACTCGAGCTCAAGCTTCAAAAAACTATGTGCCCTTTGCAACCTTGGGCAAGAGCAGGACATTGTTTTTTGTTTGTGTTGTTCCTCCCTCTATTACTTTTCAGCTTTGGCATGACAGTTTGTGTTTAAAGTAATTCAAGGAGAAAGGCCCTTTACTTGGCTGGGAAACCATGGCCTCTAAATACGAATGATATATAAGGGTAAGGAAAACATGTTCAGCTGGGTAATTCTATCTTAAGGTATATTGATAATGGGGAGATGATTAAAGTGTGACCAACTATTGGGAATTAAGGTTGTGATTCATAATATGAAGTCTTAGGAGAGGTAATTGAACATAGACTAGGAAACCAGACTACAGTAAGTGAGAATCAGTTTAGTTTCATGCCTGGGAAATCCATAGTGGGGATATCTTCCTTACGAGACAATTGATATGATGAAATAATCTTTGAAATGACTCTTATAGGTTTCGAAAAAGTACGTGAGCATGTCACTGGTGTGGCTTGGTGATTTTTCTAGTACGAAAATAAATACGTGAGGGATCAGCTTTAAATACTAGAATTGTTGTGACATGGTCCCATTGTTTTTTGTTGTTTCTTAGTTATATGGAGTTACATATGACTGTAATAGGGGTTAATTCTGAGTTGGAGTTTTTGAGAAGCACTTAAGAACCCTTGGGCCTTAAGTCAACTAGGAAGACAATATACGCAATGCGTTGTAAGGCTTGGAGGAGGATCGAGGATTGATGGCAATGGCGTGTTAGCGGTGTAGCTGATTGCCTGGATGGTTGAGAGGAAGATTCTGGACTATGTGTGACTAAGGTTGAGATTTGGCCTTAGCAGGGACAAATAAGGTATAATGAGGGGAGATTGGGATATGCCATATTGGATTTGGGATAATTTCTGATTGGACTTATATGACCGTGCCCATGAACTCATAAGTACCTATTGCCAGGTCGTTACACACAGAAGCTGCACAGATCTTAGGAGACTGCTGCTGTATTGCTTGTTGCTGACGCTGCTGTTGCTCCCTTGCCAAGCGCAATGAATATCCATGAGAGCTGGTCTTATGTCCTGTCTCATCATTTTCTGATGCTCCAACTTATCACCATGGGATTTTTTCACTGAAATAAATGGAAGGATGGAGTGATTTCTTATATGTAGACATCAATGGACAATGGCCCGTTTCTACCTTCATTTGATCCTGCCAACTTCAACAGTCCTGCCTCCTTATTAACTTTAAGCTTCAGATGAATATCAGTCTCCTCAAATTTCACTATGGTAACCGAGGCATGCTTTGTGGATGTAAACTGCACTTCCTCTTTTTAGTCGGTTTCCTGAATAAACCAGACAAACTCAGAAACATCATTGGTATTATCACAAGGACCTACACCGCAGCAGCATTTGTTGGGGCCATTTCCATGTTTTCCACACTGCTTCTGTGGTTCCTTTTTGCACCAGGAATTATCCTTATTTTTTGCAATGGATATCCTCGCGTGTGGGTTTTGGGTCAACGATCCTCAACAGCAGCCTACGCACTTCTGATCGAAATGGGTTGGGGCACTTTTAGTTGGCATTGCTTATCTTCCTATACATCTCCATGAGATTCAAATCATGGTATTGGAGTGACCTGCCAGTAGAACAAATAAGATCACCCCATGAGACCAGATGTCAGCTTTGGCGCCATCGTAGCCTCTTCTGCTAATCACTTCTGGAGCAACATAGGCTGGGGTTCGATAGTTCGTGTGAAGCTTGTTGTTTACACTCCGCCTAGGAAGCACCGACACCTCTCCCAAGTGGAGGTATGGTGTCCTAAACGGACGGACACCCCGACACCCTTTGGACACCGGCCGACACGTGTCGGACACGGCTAATCGGTGTCCGATTTTTTTTTTTTTAAAGTTTCTGACACCGTGTCGGACACTTCGTCGAGGAGTGTCGGACACGGCATGGAGCAGTGTCGGACTGTTTGGGGCCAATTTGAGATTAATTGAACTAATTTCGGGGGTTGTCTTCTTCTCTCTCACCTCACAGGTGCTCTAATCTGTCAGCTGTCTTCTTCTCTCTTGTCGCTCGCCGATGTTGCCGGAGCTGACAGATCTGAAAGTCGCCATTGCCGGAGCCGACAGAACTCTGAGTCACTGTTGTCGGAGCCGACAGATTTGAAAGTCGCCGGTGTTGCCGGATACCAAAGCCGACAGATCTGTCCACCGTCGCCGTCGCCAGAACTCTTGCCATCGTCGCCGGAGGTCCTCCGCCGCCGTCGCTGCCACAAGTCTCCTTCTCTTTGTATCCCATCTCGTCAGTCGTCTCCTTTTTTTTTTCCTACTAGTTACTGAAAGTCCCTTCCCTCTCTCGTGTCTTTCCCCCTTTTTTTATCCCTCTGTCGTGCATTCTACTGAAAGTCCCTCTTTTTTTTTACTTAGTTTTTTGGTCCAGTACCAAATAAATGTTTAAGTATGACTTGTATTTATTTGAATTCCTTGTTTTCGTAGTTTTTCGTTATTGTTTGTTATTTTAGGTTGTGGAATGTATTTGATATATATATATATATATATATATATATATAATAATAAAAAAAATATATTAAAAAATAGCGGTGGTCCTGCGGTGTCCAAAATCTGATTTTTTGGAAATTGCGGTGTCCCCGTCGGTGTCAGTTTCTGACACCGCGTCCGTGCTACCTAGCACTCCGCAAGCGCACTCAACCAAAAATCCGAGACCTTAGATCTCCATTCTCATCATTACAATTTTTCTGGTTTCATATCTCAGTGATAAACACTTCTGCCATGGCAAAATCAACAGCACTAATTCGTTGAAAATACTCCTCGCATTATCTTCCTTCAGCCTTCTCTTGGCCACCTTGTCAATGAGCTCACCACCTTTGGCAGATTTCAATACTAGGTAAATCTTGCTGGTGGTGGCCATGACTATGTAAAGCTGCAGAGCCTTTGGATGTTTTACAAGGCCAAAACTGATATGTATTGCTTTGTCTGATTAATCAGCCTAACTTTCAAAATCGTCTCTTTATCAAGTACCTTAATGGCCACCCTCAGGCCAGATTTGAGATCTATTCCATAGTAGACCTTTGCTAAGTTTCCTTGGCCCAGCAATCTCCCAGAATTCTAGCTTTGCATTAACATGTCCTAATTATTCTCCATTTCAAATTAAAAACCTGACTACGATACTATAATTTATTACCCGCACTGTAATTCGTGGCTTCATTGTGCATCGGGTGCAACTATTGAATGTGCTATGACCCGTGTATTTATCTTCATCAAAGATGAACAAGAAAAGTTCAGATGGACATGCAATCCGGCAGGCTTCAGAGCAGGAATGATCAGCGTTCAAGCACATCTTTCTGCATTCCCACGTATTTGGCTGTTATTTTATGTGAGGCAACTCTCCACGTAGGGAAAAAGCTTTGGTCAAGCTAAAAAAATGAGAGGGAGAAACAGCTGGCCATAGTTAAAGGTAGTGAAATGCTACTTGCATAGTTACATGGAAAAATTATATAGGATACCATTTGTGGAGAGGAGAGAGTTGAAGATAAGCATTCCTGTATCCACCTATATCTAGTTTGCAAGAAACTCGTAGTTGAGTTGGGTTTCTAGTAACTTGAAGCACTTCTTAGATGAGCATAGTCACAATATTTGTTTTATTTGGTTTTTTGGCTTTTTGTTATTTTAATGTGTGCTATCATTCCTTTTCTTAGCTTGTTGTTTACATACTTATCTTTGGGAAACAAATTAGCACTTATTACATAGCCTGGTTTAGGATTACCTAACAAATTCTAGAGTTGTTAGGTTTTGATCTTCAAGTTTCTTCTCTTGTTAATTGGGTGGTTATCTTCCTTTACAGCTCAAAGCATGGCATTAGCATGTATCTTGTATATCTACCAGAGTTCTGTTTCATCTGGCGGGGGCGCCTATAGCTGAAAATATCTTGCACTAATTCAGCTCTGCACACCAATATTCCAGTAACTAAAAAAGTGACATGAACCTGGAATATATGTCTACCGGGGTTCATCTAGTTAGGTCTGTGGTGCCTACAGTTCTAAGTAATCTTGCAATCTAATTCAGCTCTGAGTGGCAATATAGGAGTAGGTAAGGAAGTACCACTAAAAGATAGGTTTCAAACCTGTGGTCTTGCATAGTTTTTCCTAGAACTAGATGCCTATCTGTGGTTGAAGCCCGTGACTATCAGTAGTAGGATTTACATTACTTTGGTACACAGTAAGCTTCATTATTATTATTATTATTTTTCTGTTCTGCGTATTCTTGTTATCTTGCACACAGTAAATGCGTGTTTAGTCCGTAGTGATTTTTGGCCATCATGTTTTGGGACTAAGGCTTATGTAATATAGAATAAATGTTACTTGCTGCAGTAATTTTATTCTGCCTGTTTATTTTGATTGTCCCTGAATTGCAAGGCCATCCTAATCTCTTAGCTTATGAGGCATCATTTGGTTCTTGATGTTCTACAGGAGGCTAATGAGACTGGTGCTTTGCGTATGGCAAAAACTAAGCTTGAGAGGCAGTTGGAGGATCTCACATGGCGGTTGCAACTAGAGAAAAAATTACGGGTACTTCCTTTTGTTTCTGTAATATTGTTCTTGTTTAAGTTGTGGTAGATGTAGAATGTAGCAAATCCACCGTCCTTCACTCAGGACACTTGAAGAGTGTGAACGTTGATCTTCATTACTTAAGTTCGTGGAGCCATCTCATTTCTGTGTTAAGCCTTGGTCAGCGCAAGTCCAAGGGTGACTTAGCCATTTATTACTGGACTTGATCTTTTTCCTGCATATCTTTGTTTTTTATTCTTATCACGTACTGCTCATGATGCACTATTGAAGTTTTTCTTTTAATTTTTAGGCATTCATTATGTACTTCTAAACATACAGATTGTTCACTTATTGATAGAAAGAGTCTAAATTGCAGGTGTCAAATGAGGAGGCTAAGGTAGTGGAAATTTCGAAACTTCAGAAGACAATGGAATCCTTAATCCTTGAACTAGATGCAGCTAAATTGGCTACTCTAAATGAGTGTAACAAGAATACTGTCCTGCAAAGTCAATTAGAGTTATCGGTGAAGGAAAAATCCGCTCTGGAAAGAAAAGTTGCTGCAGTGGCTGATATAAGAAGCGAAAATGCATTTTTGAAGGTGACTTAGTGAGGATTATTTTCTCTCCTATTTTTTTTTTTTTTTTGGATTGACCAACTAATGCTGCATAGAGCAGTCATGGCTAATGTTTTGACGCCTTCGATCTTTATTTCGGCTGGACTCAATCATCATGCATGGACAGGCTCTTTTCTGGCTTACACTTAAGTCTTTGGATCTTTGATGCTCTGCTCTGACTTCTTTCTCCTTCTTTATTTCCTTTCTGTTTCTTCTTATTCTTGCTACCCTTCTTTGCTTTGTTATCCAAAATCAAACTGTGAAGCATAAAAGAAGAAATAGGTTAATTGGCATTTGGCTTATGCAGCAGTCATTTATCTTTGCGATGTTGGTGCAAACTTTACACATTTGAACTGCTGGGCAGTGGCTGATTCTAGTTATGCCAGTCTGCTTGATACAATTACCTTGAATTAATATTGGGCCTCATGAAAGTTATAAAATGAGAAAAGAAGATGAGAATACTGGACAAGTTATTGAAACGAAAGAGAAGAAGGGACAGTAATCTGAAATGTTAATGCATACTTTATATCTGAAACGTCTACACTTGTCATTAGTCGGTAGCAATGTCATTCTTATGAACCATAACTTCTGCCCCCAATTTATGTCCATTGATGAGAAGGGGCTGGGGAAAGCTTGAACCCCACCCCTATTTTATACTAAGGCTGGAAGAGGCCCATGTTGTATGCCCTAGCACAATCACTCGACCCTTCTCCAGTTGAGGAGAATTTCTCACCTAGATAGGCTCGAAAATCCACGCATATTCTGATTTGCCCAGTTGTCTGGGGGGCACTTGAATCACCTACCGGCGCCCGACAGCGTCTGCCTACGATGCGTGGGATCAACATCCAGTGGTTAGCCCCGGATTGGTGATGGATCTCAACTCTCGTTATGCATTTGAAACTCAAGAAGGGGGTCAAATCCTTGTCATAAAGTGAAGAACGACTTTGTGCATAAGGTTTAATGATGCGTGAATGCTTTACAAGAATGTAACCTCTAAAGTTGACATTTTATGCCTTTTATTTATTAAGTTGAAGAGTTTCAAAGATTTTGTAACTGATGTTTTTTTTTTTTTGTAGAGTTCTCTAATTAACTTGGAGGAGAAGAACTCAGCTTTTGAGCGGGAGCATACCAAACTGGTCGAAGATAGAAATGATACTGTTGAAAAGTTGAGGGAAGTTGAAGAAACATGTTCGCAACTCCAACAGAAATTGAAAAGGTGTTTAGTTACTCAAAAACTCTAAGCCAATGCTTTTCAGCCTTGTGCTCTCTCGCGATCTCCCTAAATCAAAATAAGAAAAAAGAAAAGAAATGATTCCAAGGCTCATTTTGTTTGTCTCTTGTTTTTTGGTTACTTATTTGGTCACCATCTCATAGTTCCTAAATTTACCCTAATTGCTAGAGAGGATGTGAGGCATTGTGGATAGCCGATCTACAAGCCTCTAATCTCCCTCTCCTTACCTAACGCATAAATATATCTTTTTCAACAATGCTATGCACATTGGAAGCTATGTATACTATGACTTTCCTCTCTAATGTAGAATTAATATCTTTTGTTAGTTATTACGAGTATCATTTTATCTCACTGGTAACGCTAATTTTCTATAAGCTGAAGTATGCCTTCACATGTTTTATGTAAAACGCTTTGATTTTTCTGATATGGTTTTTTGTATAGTTTGGAGGAGAAGCTCTCAAATTTAGAGGACGAGAATCATGTCTTGCGACAAAAAACATTGAGTGTGTCTCCAAAGAGCAACCGCCCTGGTTTTGCCAAGCCTTTCTTGGAGGTAGTTGTGATGCAGTCATTTGACTATGTGCATAAATTTAACTGTGTTCTTGATGCTTGTATGCTTCAATTCTGGTACTGGTGAGTGCTGTCATTACAACTGACTCGTGTCCAGTTGTTCACTCACGAATATAGATCTTAATTAGAATAAAACAAAGTACTTCGTTTTACTTTGGCTGGAGGTAGATACTTTTACATTACTAGATTTGGTGATACGGAATGTTATTTCTTTGAAAACAGAAGTTCTCTGGTGTGCTTGCTCTTCCTTACACCGACCGGAAGTCTGCCTTTGTAAGATTTAATATCTAGCAGTCTCATTGTTAAGCATAACTGACCATGGGTTCATACTTCTCTTACATTTATTTAATGCTGGATGCAGGAAACACCTACTCCTACGAAAAGCCTAGCACCAATTTCACATGGTTTATCTGATTCGCGGCGGTCAAAGTTGACCATTGAAAGGCACCAGGTTTTTCTTTAAATGCTTTCAAGGGCTTATATTTACCCTCACTTATTGCTTGATAGATACAAATCTATTCAAGATTTATTAAATATAAGTTGATCAGCTTTTGTAGTGTCTTTTGTCTGCCGTACTAGAACAATATCTATTTGTGTACTTCAAAGGTGACATTGATGCAGGAGAGCTATGAAATCCTTTCACGGTGCATTAAAGAGGATCTGGGGTTTAAAAATGGCAAACCAGTGGCTGCTTGTGTCATATATAAATGCCTTCTTCACTGGCATGCCTTCGAGTCTGAGAGGACTGCTATTTTTGACTACATTATTGAGGGTATCAACGATGTTTTAAAGGTAGTTTATTAATATATATGTGTATAAATATATATATTTTTCTTCTTTCATCGATAGAAATAAACAAGGGTGGCCCAGTGCACAATTACAGGGATCTGGGGACTGGGGAGGGTGGATGTGCGCAGCCTTCCCCCACTTTCATGAAGGGGCTCTTTCCGTGTCTTGAACCCCTGGCTTACCCTTGCGCCAAGTCTCACGGCCCGTGTGTGAAATATCATGTACCTTTCCTTTCAGGTGGGGGATGAGGATGCTGCCCTGCCATACTGGTTATCAAATGCCTCTGCACTTCTATGCCTCCTGCAGAGGAATTTACGCTCCAATGGTTTCTTCACTGCAACTTCTCAGCGTTCTGCTGGGGCTTCTGGGGTAAATGGGAGGGTTGGACAAGTAAGTCACGTAATTATACAAGTAGGCAGCAGCCATGCCAGTAAAGTTATTTGCATTTTGCTTTGATATTGACACAGTTGTATCTTTAGTTAACTAAGCTCCTTTTTTCATATAATTATTTGTCACACTTAGCTACACACACTGGTATCTGTTAAGGATGTCTACTACTATTCGTGGACGACTCTCTGCCTAAAAGTACTTGATATTTTATGTACTTATGCATCTTTATGCATGCAAATCTTTGGATTTTGTGCTAATCACATTGCTGCAAATTGTTTACCTTGCACTTCTTCAAAATCCTGAGGCTCACCAAGGTGACGCCTTCTCACATTAAATCGCGCGCCCACATACTTTTGCATCTTAGTACATGCAAGTTTTTGCATTTTGTGCTAATTACTTCTTTGCAAATTGGTTAATATGTACTTCTTCAAAATCCAGTCTCTCACCAAGTGTTGCCTTCTAAAACAATAACAGGCACAGTTTAAAAATGTCAATTATTGGTAAGCTTGTGATTCATCAGCTATAGGTGTCAAAATCCAGAGGTTTGAAAATGAATGGGGAGAGTGAGAGTCTTAGCATGCACAGGCAGGTCAGGGATGAGATTTGGTGAGGATTAAAGAGCATCCCAACCTAAAGCCGTATTCTAGGTATTTACTGATTTTGGGTTGAATATGTGGCTTGGTCTTCAAGAACTCTAGTACTGCCGTTCTGGTTCACAGTCAGCTTTTAACTCTTGTAATGTTGTAGACTTGTAGTGGTCTTCAAGCAAAAGTTAAGTTTTGCAATTCAAAATCTATGCCAATTGGCCTCTCCACATATTGTAATTTGCTTTGGGTTGGTGATTTGGATTTAAACAAACCCGATTCATGTGGTTCAGTGCATCCGGGGAGGAGGAGGGGGGGGGGGGGGGGGGGGGTTCTCATGGGTGCGAATCGGGGGATGCTTTCTAGTGATTGTCATTTATAAATTTTAGTTACGGGGGGCCCTTGGGGTTGGATAAAGAGTTGTACATTTAATGTCATTTCTACCGAATTTAACAAAGGTCTGTGTTCAAATCTATGTTTCTAAGCATGACGCATTGCTTCGGTTTTCTTTGGCTTTTTGCCATGAATGTCGTTAACATGTTTTTCTTCCCTTTGGTTGGTGCTTATTGGGATGGCATACAGATCAGGTTGGATACATAGGAATGCTTTTATTTGACATCATCTACACTGAGGCTGTTGTTTTCCTACACTTCGGTTTGGGTATTGGCTGTTGTATGTGCTATATCTTGTGTTATTATTATCATAGGTTATCTGAGATGGGGTTTCTTTGTTTTAACATGGTAGGGCTTGAAATCTCCTTTTAAATATATTGGTTTTGAGGATGGTTCATCGCATATGGAGGCTAGATATCCAGCTATATTATTTAAACAACAACTAACTGCCTGTGTGGAGAAGATTTTTGGCCTGATTCGTGATAATTTGAAGAAAGAAATATCGCCGTTGTTGGGTCTATGCATTCAGGTAAGTCATCTCTCTTCTGGTAAAATGGTTGTGTTTTCCTTTAAACAATGCGGCTTGTTTCATTTTATTTAATGTAAGCAAAGTAATAATTCTTTGCCTCCGGAAAGAGATTCATCATGTATAACCATGGTGTGCACATAGACACTAAGGCAGCAAGTTATCTATTTTATCTCCAGTTAGTTTGCCTAGTGTAATTTGTCTTGAGATGCTTATATGCCATTTGAAACACTAGTGTGGTTTTTTTTAGTCAATTGCTTACTTAATTCATTCAATTTTGAAGTGAGGATGAGACAAATGAATTGTGAAGTTGTATTCACATCTTTTCCAAACTGTATGGGGTCGACCAGAAGAGTTGCTTCATGTTGTTTAAACTTAAAATTTATCTGTGACCTTATGATCTGTGAACATTTATAAAAGAAGTCTTTCTTTAACTATCAATGAGCCTAAGTTTTCAATCTGTCCCATCTCTCCATCATTAATACCTTTTAGCTCGTCTTCATCGGCATTCCAATGTGTAGCTTGTACCGTGAGTACTTCTAAAGGCTTATAATATGAGGTTCATTTACAGTGTACTAACTACTTGATTAATATCCTGTGATCTTTTCCAAAGGCACCTAAAAACCAACGGGTACACGGTGGAAAATCTTCTAGATCTCCTGGCGGTGTCCCTCAACTGTCACCTAGTAGTCAGTGGGACAGCATCATCCAATTCTTGGATTCTCTTATGAGTCGCCTACGTGGAAATCATGTATGTCTAACATCCTTTCCTCTCCCAGTGCTGTTTAATTTGTACTTTTCTTTAGCAGGTACTCCTCGTGTTAGGGGTGAAAAACTCTCTTTTATCTTCCTATTTGTTGTTTCCATATTACCGAATACTCGCATAAACCTTTAATCACTTCGAATAAGTACTTGAGAGGGTACTTTTTATAGCGAAAATGTGTCATATCATAGACCCCTAACATATAACAATTTAGGCATGGCTTGAATTATGATTACTTCTAGTAATATGTAGAAGCTGCTCGTGGTAGTTTGGATGGGAAAAGCTATATATATATATATATATATAGATGCGAGGTTTCTGGGTGGGAATTGTCAGTGGTGTAGCAGGTTCGGGGTTCGAGTGGGTGCGAGAGCAGGAGTGTTGTGATTAGATAACTACTATGTTTTCAGCTAGTCACCTCCCAGGTTTGATGTCCAATATGACAATACATTGTCTCAATTCTCAGTAGCTATCATTACCATTCTACTAGGAAACTGCCAAGCGTCAATGCGCAACACTGTAATCTAGGTTTAAGAATCTGAGACTTATGTTGGCCTTACGCTCTGCCCAAAACATCTCAAGGCATCCATATTTACACAAGATTGCTGAAGTTGCAATTAGCTTTTTGGCCTAAAACCAAATAAGCATCTTCTATATTCATATCTCTGCCCATATCTACATCTTTTCTGTGGACAGTGTTGCATTTTTCTAGCTTTAGTCCCTTGTCGGTAATTACTTGGTGTCAACTGATACACATATAACCCAAGCTGTGTACTTCCAGGTACCTTCATTTTTCATTCGGAAGCTCACCACCCAGGTTTTCTCTTTCATCAATATATCACTTTTTAACAGGTATCTTATCTTATCTATCTTCATTCACTAAGTTTAAACATTCCTTGTCAATTGAGCTTACTTTTTTCTCCTCCAGTCTTCTGTTGCGTCGAGAATGCTGTACTTTCTCGAATGGAGAATATGTTAAATCTGGTTTAGCTGAACTGGAGAAATGGATTGTGAATGCAAAGGAGGAGGTAACTACATTTTTCATTTTCCTTCTAAATTTTTTATCTTAAGGTGAAACCGGGACTGAATCCGTATTGAATTTAGTTTGCAGGAACTTCGTGGCATGAGCTAAATTATATTAGACAGGCCGTTGGGTTTCTGGTATATGTCAATCTGCTGCAATGGCTATAATTATCATCAAGGTTTTCAGTTATGTATTCTGCTTATGACATTCTTGTAAATTGGATAGGTGATTCATCAAAAGAGGAGAAAGTCCCTGGAAGAGATAAGGCAGGATCTTTGTCCGGTATGGTTTTGGAACCTAGCTTGAATTTAGTTTTTCAGTTTTTCCAAGACTTCTTTATTCACCCAACTTCAATTCCTGATATTGGCAGGCCCTGACTGTTAGGCAAATTTATCGTATAAGTACTATGTATTGGGATGACAAATACGGAACTCAGAGTGTGTCAAATGAGGCAAGTTCGTTGTTGCTTTCTTGTTTGGTCGAACTTGACTGTGACATGTTCTGATAAGCATTTCCTTTGTAGGTTGTTTCTGAGATGAGGGAGATTCTGAACAAGGACACTCAAAATCTAACCTCAAATTCATTCTTGTTGGATGATGACCTTAGGTAAACTGATTAGCCTTGTTCTTTTGTACGGAATAATTTGATATTTTTATGTCCTCTACTACAACAAACCCACATCATTTGGCAAATTGGGCAATGTTATGTACAATGGTTCTTGCTAGGAGTCTCAACAGTTGTATAGTGTTTGTTTGATTCATTGGCTAGTTAGTAATGTGTGTGTGGAGAATGTCCTAGTTGTCATTTTCGGTGCCTTGATTCTACTTATGCAACTTTTACGTCAGATGTGCCATACAGTGATCTACAACTTAGACTGCAAAAATTGCATTAGTTATGAATTTTTCCAGTTGATGGCAGTAGTAAACTTTTCAGGTGGATCATAGGATATCAGGCGGAGAATTTTTATGCCATGATTAGTGGCCCAATTTATATCCTAATCTTCTGTTTCTGCTGCAGCATACCATTCTCAACTGAAGATGTATATATGGCAATTCCCGCAATAGATCCTTCAGATATTGAGCTTCCTACAATCTTGTCGGAATATCCGTCTGCACAGTTTCTGATTCTGCCTTCCAAGTAATTGTAGCTAATGGAGAGCTAGTCACCATAAAGATGGAATTCTTAAGTAGCTGGAACGAAAGAAATATTTCATTTCTCGATTAGAATTTTAGTCTCAGAATCGTATAGGATGTCCATAGTAATTGTAAACAGTTAAGAATGTAGTTGTGACTATGTAAAGAAGAATTCGCTTAAAGGGCTTCCTCATTTTTACGAGGCTTGTCCTTTTAAGCTCCGTGCCTATGTACATTACACGTTAATGGGCAATGTATCCATGTTGTATTCCACTCCCTTTTTTTTATCTTTTTCTAATATTGCGTTTGTTCCTTTTTTCCCAATAGTTTGGTAGAAGCCCCTATGTGAATCCCTTATATTCTACTGCTACAGTTGTCTTAAAAACTTGTTTCCTTTGGTGGGTCGTGTGTGTGTTTTGGGTGGGTAGGGGAGTGATAACGGTCTTTTTTTTTGATAAACCAGAGAATTGCATAGATAAAAGGTGGTTAAAGTAATAATCAAAACGACAAATGACTCATTGCCGTAGATACTTATGGTGTTTTACTGTTTTTGTATTTCCGTACTTTTTATTATTTTTGTTGTATGGCCCTAAGGTCGGTTTCTCCCGCTCTCTTGAACTATGGATCTTTCATATCAATGCAATTCTCTTATTACCAAAAAAAAAAAACGACAAAGGAAAGCAAAATCACGACGCAAGCGCCATGAGGTACGGACAAAGAAGAGAAAAATAATACAAGTGACACTAAAATAACAAGTTCTTGCACAAAAGGGGGATAAAAAAAGATGAAGTCGAGAGAGATTTTATTGCAGCAAAATTTCATGCACCCAGTCCTGATATACGGATATATGGGCATGATACGCAAAAGCTGTTAAAGATCTTGCCTCTTTTAGATACAAGGCTGTAGTCCTGTCGATGCTGTAGTAATGAAGATCAGCTATAATATAACATGTATCATATAGAATCAGTGCCACCTGAGTTGGGATATCGTCAGTGTCCGTCATCTGAGATAAGAGAAGCTTAGAATTAGTAAGAATTTTAATATGAAATAAATTCCGATGCTTTGCCCATTCTACCACAGTAAGAACTCCCGTAGCTAGTGCAGATGATGGATCAGAGGCAGATTTGGAGATTGCAGCAGACCCGCACCTTTGATGAAGATGGTTAAAGCATGAGATGCCTACCCCTACTTTTGGGTTGAAGCAGATAGCCATTTTCAATATAAGAGGATCTTTAAGGTTGCAAGTGCATGGCGTATCATTTTTTTGAAGATCAAAGGGGTTTTCGAAGATCAAAGGGGAGGGGAAGCTTTGGAGTATTCAATGTGTTAATATTATCTGAGGGGAGAGAAAGTTTGTGGTAGGCTAAGTTGACTTTGATGTGAAGATTTTGAATACTACGAGTTACATCAACATGCTTGAATTCAGTTTGACGGAAAATTTGATGATTGCGATTCGTCCAGATACCCCAGAGGGTTGTAATGATAGCCTGAGTGTTGTTCATATATGAGCTTTTGAGGATTGTGTGCTCAAGCCAAGCTATAAGCCATTCCGGAAGAGGGCTCCATACATTGTCAGATTTGATACCTGCAGGTCCTCCAAACCAAATAGGTCGAACTTTTGGACATGATAAGAAAAGAGGATCAATAGTCTCCGGTGCATTGAGACATAGGGGCAAGCGGCTGAGGCGGTGATATTGAAGCGTTGAAGTGCTGTGTGTAAAGGTAGGCGATCCCATAAGATTTGCCAGATAAGAAATTTCATTTTTGTAGGGAACCGGTAGAGACCAAACGGCTTTCCAGAATTTAGATTCCGGAGACGGGAGAGATGTCAGTTGCCCCAAACTACAAAGCTGGATTGTTTTTTGCGAAAAGATTAAGGAATATGCGGATTTGACTGAGAAGGTCCCCGAAGAAGTGTAGTTCCATATTTGTTGATCCTCAATACTATGTGGAGAGATATGAATGGCACTGATCTTGTTTACCAGTTCAAGACTGAACAGAGTGTGAAGGAGGTTAATGTTCCAAGCTCCATTAGAGATAAGATTGTTGACAGTACCTGACGATATAGAGAAGTCCGAACCACTGTAGATGGGTTTGGTATCACAATTTGGAATCCATGGATCATTCCAAATTGAGATTTGAGAACCTGTACCTATTTGCCAACGAAGACCACTTTGAAGTACTTTCCTGCCAGCGAGAATGCTCCGCCAACCCCACGTGAAATTTCCTTTGTCAGGGCTGGATAAGAAATCAAAACGAGTACAGTATTTCCCAAGCACTACTTGAGCTAGAAGGCTATCAGGTTCCATCCATAACCTCCAACTGGTTTTGGCTAAAAAAGCTAGGTTAAAGATGTTCGAGTCTTTAAAACCTAGCCCCCCCTTGAAATTTAGGAGCACATATCGTATGCCAATTGAGCCAATGGATTCCTTTTTTATTCTCGTCTCCTGACCACCAGAATCTACCAAGGATTGAATTGATTGCTTTACAAACATATTGAGGGAAGAAAGATACCTGCATGTGGTAAGTGAGGAGGGAAGAAAGAACCGAGGTAATGAGAGTGGCACGCCCAAGTTTGTTGAGCAGACATCCTTTCCAACCAGCACATCATATTTGGATTTTCTTGATGAGTTCACAAAAGAATATTTTCCGATTACTTACAATATCTAAAGTGCTGCCAAGGTATTTCCCAAAAGAATTTGACGTTGGAAGACCCAGACATTGCGCAAAGAGATGTGATTCCTCAGACGAGGCATTAGGGTTAATAGTAAGAGATGATTTATTAAGGTTGATTTGCTGCCCTGATTCGACACAGTACCAATGAAGAATGTAAAGTTGCCACCACAAGACCGTTACCACTCGACAGTTCAATCTTACATCGAGTGATAACGGTCTTGTGGTGGCAACTTTACATGAAAACTTGTTTTAATTTGGGATCGTGTCTTATTTGTGTATACATGTTCGACATCCTATTCTAATATTATTGACCGATTTATGTGTTTATGCAGAAATCTTTTTTTTGCACTTATTAAATTTGGACATAAGAGATTTATTGCCGGAGGGATTTAATGAGTTGCATTGAAGTACATGCAAATAGAGGGTAGGGGGAGGGCAGTGTGGTAAATATTACAGTCCGTTGTATAATACAGTGGACAGTGAGAGTTAAGTTAAAAAAAAAACAGATTTGGCCTGTCCATGTGTGATGGATAGACAACTAGATTACGGTGACAATTTATCTTAAGCTGTCACTGCAGTATATATATATATATATATATATATATATATATATATATATATATATATATATATATATATATATATATATATGGGAGTTGATCCATTGATAGCGCTAGCAAAATAGGAGAAGTTACAAACGCGATCTGGCCGTCCATCCTTCTGAAAGGATGGACGGTCCAGATCTTTTGAAGTACGTCCGCTACATTGTGTAGCGGACAACTTTTTGACAAAAATATCCTCCAGCTTAAAAAGAGTTCGTCCGCTATATTATGTAGCGGACTAGTTTTTAGACCTTTTTTCTCTTTCTATCATTAATGTTCTGACTTATTTCTCTTTTTCTTTCTCCTTTATCTCCGTCCGTTACATTATGTAGCAGACTAGTTTTCAGACATTTTTTCTCCTTCTGTCATTAATGTTCTGACTTGTTTCTCTTTCTCTCTCTCATTTATCTCCTTGTTCTGACTTCTCTCTCTCTCACTCATTTATCTCAGATAAGCTTCCATTGAGTTTATAAGTCTTCAATGTCCTGAAAATGCCTTGCTGATTTTTCCAGACCATCTAAGAATGACGTGCCTGCTCAAATTCAAGAGAGGGGGAAGGAAACATCACAGCTCTATCTTTTGAACAAATCCCAAAGAAAAGGACCGCCCGTCCAGTCAGAAAAGAGAAGATGGTCTACTAGTTCGCTGGCATATCTGAACCTAGAATCCAAATTTCTTTGAGACGAGCCTTCTTCTAATTTTTTCATAGTGATGGGAAGAAAGGCCAATAAGTTCCCGGATTCCCTTCTTCATCCGTGGGAATTGTCTCGGATTCCCTTTTGCAGAGAGAATACTGATGAGAGAAAGAGAAAGGAGAGAGAGAGGGACAGAGCATTGATGATAGAAAAAGGAGAGAGAGAGAAAGAGAGAGACAAACATGTCAGGAAAATAATGATAGAAAGATAAACAAAGGTCTGAAAACTAGTCCGCTACATAATGTAGCGGACGAAGCTGGAGGGCAATTTTGTCAAAAAAATTGTCCGTTACAAAATGTAACGGACGTACTTAAAAAAAATGCAAAAAAAAAAAAAAGATCTGGACCGTCCATCCTTTCAGGACGGATGGCCAGATCGCATTTGCAACTTCTCCTATTTTGCTAGCGCTATCAACGGATCATCTCCACACACACACACACACACATATATATATATATATATGTGTGTGTGTGTGTGTGTGTGTGTGTGGTTCCTATAGAAGAACTGCTTCTCGGAATAAAAGAATCGAAATGGGGAGATCCAACCTTATGATCCGTACAAAACATGTATGGATATGAAGGGATATAAAACTTTCAAAAGATGCTTAAGAGTGCAAAGGCAGTCTCGAATGTGAGAATTTTTTAATGGGAAGGTCATGGATTTAGCTTCTTTAAAGAGCTGTATCCAACTTTATAGTAGCCCGCACCAGTCAATATGAGAGAAGAAATAATTAAGAAAGTATGAAAAATAATATGCGTAAGTTGATTCGGCTGTGCGAATAGGCATGCTTGCAAAGGAGAAATGACCTGCGTCGAATAGTGATCCATTTTACTCCGTATAATACATCCAATGACCATTCCATCAGAAAGGGAGATCACCAACCCTATTTCAGTTTCCAAAATCAAACGAACTACTAAGAGTTTATAAAACACTTTGTAGGAGGGAGCAAGTGCAAGCTTCCTGATTATAATCGGAAAGAATGGGGAGGCATGATGTGCGGAAAGGTTAAAAGGATTATTACTAGCAAGGCTGCGAGGGTAAGCTTAATGTTTAAAATATCAAGTTGATTGGCTAAGATGGTAGCTGCTTTAATGACATGGAAGGGGTCAAAAGATGCATTACAAAATATGATTTTGTTTTGGTGAAGCCAAATGTGTCACAAGGTTGAAACAACAAAAAGAATAACTTTGGATTATGAACTCGCATGCGGATGCATGCAATAAGCAACTCACGAAAGTTTTCAATTGAAGTGTGGAAACCTGAGGGAATACCAAACACACAGGCCTCACACATGCACACTCAAGAAAAGTATGATCCACTGTCTGAGCATGGGATGAACACAAGGCGCAAAGATCATTGTTCCTAATATTGACTCTAAATAAGAAAGATTACGAGGGAAGAAAATTCTATAACGCTTGCCAAAGGAGTACTCTGAGCTTATGAGCAATTGGTGATGCCCAGAGTTTCTTCCAAACATCTACCGAAATTAGGCCCAGAGCGAGCTAAAAAAGTAGTTTAAGATAGGCAGAATTGTCGATGCGGTTCAAAACTTCCTCATGGTCGACCGACAAGGTTGAGAGACTGTCATTGGGAACCTCGTGAATGTCCACTTGGTTGCTCAAGATGCGGTGTAATATCCCACATCGGTTGTGGGAGAGTTTGCGATTGGCCTTATAAGACCCTGCCTATGAACTCATAAGTACCTACTTGGTTAGCCCTTTTGAGGGAGGCAATGCCCTGTGGTGGGGCCGTGGACCGGGTCGTTACATGCGGGAGATACAAGACTGGGTGCCGGTTTGGTCAGTGATAATGGTGTGCTGGTTTTGGAGGTGGTGGGAACATTTTGGGACATGGTGTGAAGTTTTAGAGGGTGGTGTAGTTGTTGTGAAGGGCAATGACATTGGCAATAAGGTGTTTTGGTTTGAAGAAAAAGAGGTGATTGTGTTTAGGGTTTTGTCATGCCCCCAAATTGGAATCAAAGTCTTAAATTGAGATAATATACCGTTATACATCTTTCAACATCAAGTATAAATACAACATCTAAATTCATAAAACAAAATTTCTTCGTAAGACTACAGCATAAGAGAATCCATCCTCTTAAGAATCTATTACAAAACAAATACGCAGTTGATAAAACATCTTGCACGAACTCAACCTAATCAAATTACCCACACATAGCAAAATTCTTAAAATAAGACTACATAGTTCTAATAACTAAGAAAACTCTCAAAAACTCCAAAACTGCCAGAGCCTTTAGTCACCTCTTTCAGTACTTATGGTAAGGGGCAAGGTAGAGTAAAATGGTGAGCTTGAATTGTTCAAGGTACCAAAGTGCCAATGGCATCAAAGTAAAGTTGAATGACATGAATAACAGTGACTAATGATTTTAAATAAGCAAATGATATTCACATACCGAAACAAATGCTATTAAGCATTTTGGCCCCATACATACGTGTACTATGCATGGATCACTAAGAAAAGTACAGTGTTTATGTTGGTCATAAAGACCCAAACGTCGAACCAAACGTACAAACATATACACACCGGTAGCGTGCTAGGCATATCTACTAATCACCACCATATAAACAAAGGTGTATCCAAATGACTCTTTCAATTTGAAAGTTGTTCAAACATAGTCAATATTAGTCTAGTCTCTTAATGCTGATGTTCAAGAACATGGTGTACACTTAACGCTTAGAATTAATGAGGACAAATCAGAAGAGTCATGGATGAGAATTTCAGAAGTTCAAATAGGTAAGAAGTACTCTTTGTTACGTTGGAGACAAAAAAATCAGGACCTTATAACGATAAAACTATGCTGCCAAATCAAATTGGAGTAAGGACTTGACTTTATGAATTATGATTTGAGCTATAGTGAAAGGAAGCGAAAATTAAGATGAAAAATAACTGCTAGTACAATTCCAAGTTGGCTGCCAATCACACTGATCATTCCGACAATAGGTTTATTAACCAAACCAATGAAAACAAGCACAAAAGAGCACACATCCAAATCAGAAGATGGAACTTTGTAATGCCATGATAAAGAAAAGAAAAGAAAAGTCTAGGTCTTACACTAAGGTAGGAAATAAAAAGGAAAATGATGAAACATTTGTACGATGTACTGGACAACACCAATATTTAGAAGGACTAAACAACATATAACCCAAAGAACCTTAAAGGATAAAAAAAAGGGTGTTGTTCAACGAGTCTTCAAGTATTACAGTAGCAAATATGACTATGATATTGCATATTGTGGGCATTGCATTGAGACAATTGTTCCAACACTGAATTAGTACCACCATGCATGAACAAAGAGGGAATGGGAAATATAGTCAATGTGAGAAGTGACTAGAGAGTATATTGCTTTCTGAAGACACAAGTGTATGACCACCAATTACTCCTAATTACCTAACCGTTCCCATGATTGCTTTTAAGATTTTGAAAGTTAAACCAAAACAAGAAATTCTTTTTAATAAACAAGAAGTCTATAAATAGTAAGAACCTCTTCTTTAATCGGATTCTAAGTCTCTTTTTACTTCTTATCAACAAGATTTGTAGCAATTCTTTTAAATTTGTGCAATGTTTCTAAGTTATTTTTACCATCCTATGAAGAAATTTGAGATCTCCAACACCTTTAGAATATGTGTGACATATGTGTTGCGTGTACCCACTAACACTAGTTTCTTAATAAATTAACTTCACATGCATGTATTTGCGTTTCCCAGAAGCAATCTTTTCTTCTAACGAATTCATTTTGCCAACTTGGAAGAGGATACTAGTAGATATACCATTAACTAAATTCTCGTGAATTACGATTAAAATTGGACCAAACTTTCTTGTTGGTTATTTTAGTTGTTAGTGTCAAATCTGCTAATTTTTAATTTAATTTTGTGAAATCTCCATTGTCAAAGATCTTTTGTTTTGCATCCTATAATGGCAATCCTTTCTATATGTCTAGGCGGACCTACTTACGTTCAAGTGAACCCTTTCGCCTGAGCAAATATCAAGTCATAGTACAATACAAAATGCAGTTTTTTTTTTGGGTGAGAAGTCAAGTTGTATTACCAAATAAGAAATAATCTTTAAACCTATGACTATAATCACTGCTTACAGTCCAACAGTGTAACAAAACGAGCCTTCTGTTGATACTGTGGCCAGGGACCTGCTTCCAGCTTCTAACACACCATTACACCACTTGCTTGATCATCATAAACAACATCTCTGTAGTTCTTTGTTGTTGCTCAAAGATCCTACTATTTCTCTCCAACCTGAGCATTTAGACAATAATAGCCACCCCTAATTTAATAAGCTTTCCTTAAAAACTTTTACCTCTGAATTTTTTGAGGCAAAGCACACAAATTGTTTCCAAGAGTTCTTTTGATTAAATAACTGCAGTTTCTCAAGAACTAAATTCCAAACAACACTAGTATAAGGACGTGTCCGAAAAAGATGGTTCTCATCTTCCACTTGGTTACTATAGAAGATACACATTACTTCTGTAATATAAAAAGATGGTTCTCATCTTCCACTTGGTTACTACAAAGGATACACATATCTTTTGCAATACAATTTTATTTCTAAAGTTTATCCTTAGTCCTTGTTAAAACTAATGCACTCTTTCTTCAAAGCTAAGGAAAATAATCTAAAATTCTCCAGCAAAGGCAAGTCAGTTCAAGCTAAATACTCCAGCAAAGTGAAGTCGGTTAAGGAGAGACCTTAGCCATGAAGATAATAGTCTTCGTCAAAGTCTCTAGCTAGAATGAAAGCTGATTGGTTGAAGGGTTGCCAGAAGATTTCTTCACTATGAAGAATTTTAGAAGCAATTTGGATCTGCTATGTCTTAGTCGGTTAGCTGTGAGTCGGTTGTAAAGCCTATATATAGGCATGCAGGTTTTATTTTGTTAGATATAAGAGAGAACTAGCAAACACTAAAGCTAGTATTGTTCTAATTGGAGACAAGAGCTCCATATTTTCATTATCAATAAAATCTTTATTTGTCTAAAATTATTTCAATTCCAACAAGTGGTATTAGAGCTACGTTCGATTTATTTAGCGCAGCGTTTCGCACTAATTTTCAAATCCTTATAACAACTACACTATCTCCAAATGGCCAACCTCAACCAAAATTCTGCTGCTATATCAGTTCCTATTTTTCATGATGAAAACTAAGATTTTTGGAGTATCAAAATGAGGACATTCTTCTTGTCCCAAGATTTATGGGACATCATTCAAGATGGATTTGATATTCCAGAATATGCCTCCACTCTAACTACAGCTCAACAGAAGACGTTGAAAGAGTTGAAGCAGGAAGATGCCAGAGCTCTCTTCATCATTCAGCAAGCTTTGATTGAACAAACATTTTCAAGAATCATTGGAGCAACTACTGCAAAAGTAGCGTGTAATACTTTGTAGGAGGAGTTCCAAGGCAGTATAAAGGTACGTAGTGTTCGTCCAAATTTTAAGGAGCGAAATAAAAAATATTAAGATAAAGGATTCTGAGACTATACAAGATTACTATCCTAAGCTAAAGAAATAGTAAATCAAATGAGAGCCTACAGAAAAAATATTTTCGATAAAAAGGTTGTATAGAAAATATTGATAAGTCTTACAGAAAAGTATGACTCAATTGTGGTTGCTATTGAAGAATCTAAGAATTTAGAAACTCTATCAGTCACTGAGTTCATAGGTTTTTTAGTAGCACATTAGACAAGATTGAGTAGGTGTAACGAAGACTCAGTAAAAAGTGCCTTTCAGTCTAAACTCAATGTAGGTAGAGGAGAAAATTCTAGATGTAGGAATTATCAAAAAGATACTAGTTAAATATATATTCCTTGATGGTATATGCAAAAAGACAAACTACATGAAAAAATACTGTTGACATATAAGCAAGTCCCAGTGCCACAAGTGCAAGAGATTCAGGCATGAAGAAAAATTATGCCGGTTCAAAGAAAACCATCAGGCCAATTATACTGAAGAAAAAGAAGATCAAGGAGTTATTTTCTATGCTAGCCAAGTAGCGCCATATAAAAACATGGATACATGGCTTCTCGACAACGGCTGCAACAATCACATGATTGGTGATGAAAGCATCTTTCAGGAATTGGATACAGCTTTCAGATCCAAAGCTAAGCTAGGGAATGGTGCACTTGTTGATGTAACAGGCAAGGATAAAATTTCAGTAGAGACGAAAAAAGGCATGAAATTAATCCCTGGTGTCATGCTTGTTCCTAGTTTACGCCAAAGTCTACTCAGCGTTGGTCAAATGATGGAAAAGAGATATGTTCTGCACTTTGAAGGACAATTCTGCACTATTTATGATAAATTTGATGAAATTTTGGTAATAACCAAAGTAAGAATGCAGAGTAATAGAAATTTTCCAAGTCAATGGCGGTATGATATGAACACCGCAATGAAAGTAGATATTGATGACTCCTGGCTATGGCACAAAAGATTTGGCCACTTCAACTTTAACAGCTTAAATATTCTTCATCAGAAAGATACTATAAAAGACTTCCCATGCATAGAGGAGATTCATGATGATGAATGTGAAGGCTGTTTACTTGGCAAAGAACAAAAACATTCATTTCCATCAGAACAAGCATTGAGAGCCAAAAATATATTGGAGCTAGTACACACATATGTCTGTGGTCCTATCATTCCATCCTCACATGAAGAAAACATGTAATTTATTTTATTCACTGACTATAATACTAGAATGACCTGGGTATACTTCTTGCGAGAAAGATAAGAATTTTTCAAAATGTTTAAGAAATTTAAAAACTTTGTTAAAAAAACAAAGTGGAAATCATATTAAAATGTTAAGAAGTGATGGAGGCAAGAAGTACAACTCAAAGCAGTTTGACCAATTCTATGAAGAAGTAGGCATCAAGCATCAACTGACAGTTGGCTACACTCCAAAATAGAATGGAGTATCAGAAAGGAAGAACATAACAGTCATGGAGATAGCAAGATCTATGCTAAAGGAAAAAAGACTTCCAAGAACTTTCTGGGCAGAAGCAGTCTATACTGCAGTATATCTATTGAACACGTGTCATATTAAAGCACTGCAAAACATGACACCGATTGAAGCCTGGAGTGGAAGGAAGCCGTTAGCAAAACACCTCAAATGGATGCATATGCTTTGTACACATTCCTAAAGAGAAAAGAACAAAGCTATATGACAAGACAGAAAGAGGAATATTTTTGGGATACAGTGATCAGTTAAAGGGCTACAGGATATATAGCCTAAAAACACATAAATTGATAATTAGTTGAGACGTTGAGTTCGACGAAAATGCAGTCTGGAACTTGGAAGAAGAAAATATTAATTGAACTTGGAAGAAGAAAAGGAACATCTTTCTGGAACTTGGAAGAAGAAAAGGAACATCATCGTACCTGCATAACAGCCAACTGCTCAAACATAAGAGCTTGTAGAAGACCAGAAAGATGGAAGTGAAAACAGAGAGTCATCAGCTCACTTGACAACATCAGGTACATCCTCACCACCATCTTCAAGGCAATTAGAATCTACTCCAAAAGCTATTCCAGAATCTACTCTAAGAAGAGTAAGATCTCTTCGAGATATATAAAAGACCTGCAACTTTACTCTTCTAGAACCAAAAAGTTTTGAAGATGAAAAACAAACAAGATTTTGGATAAAATCCATGGATATGAAAAGATTAAAATGATTGAGAAAAATTAGACTTGAGAACTAATTGAACAACCAAAAGAAATAAAAAATCATTGGAGTTAAGTGGGCTTAGAAGACAAAACATAACCCTGATGGTACAATTCAAAAACACAAAACAAGATTAATTGCAAAAGGGTACTCTGGACTACTCGGGATGGACTAGAACGAAACTTTTGCTCCAGTTGCTCGCCTAGACAGTATTCGAGCTCTAGTGGCACTAGCAGCTCAGAAACAATGGAAAATACATCAACTTGATGTGAAGTCAGCATTCTTGAATGAATATTTACAAGAAGAAATATATGTAAAGCAATAACCAGGATTTTTTGTGGAAGGTTTAAAAGACAAACTGTTAAAACTAAAGAAGGCATTGTACGGGCTCAAGCAAGCACCACGAGCTTGGTACAACCAGTGTTATAAAAAGTGCACCTAGGCGTGCGCAACTAGCTGTCGTGTCTTTACGTGGGCCGTCAAATTTTCTTTTAGATTTTTTAGAAAATCCAACATATATTTCAAAGATAAAACTAAAATAGTAAAAACTAACTACAAAATCTACAATTGGTTTCACGAGTCACGACCACGGCCACAACTCACAGTCTCACGCCCGGTCACCCTCGACACTGTTCAGTCCCTTGCTCTGGTCGCCGTCATCTCCTCTCCTGTAGCCGTCGGCTGCCTGTTGCTCTGGTCGCTGCCGATGCTCCAGCCACCGCTGCCGCTGCTCCTCTCTGCCCTGCTGCTCAAATTGAAGCAGTTGCTCGCCTGCTTCAGTACCCCGCCAGCTTGTCTCTTCCGATTTGTCTCTTCTTTCTCTTTCTTCTCCAATTCTGTTGCTTAACCAATAAAATAACGAATAAAGTAATTGTCATAATATCAAGGTCCTGATATGCATCAGAATCCAGAAATTTGGTGATCCAAACAACTAAAGACATGAGCTTTCTTTAGGAAGACCACCAACTACAAGCAGTTCAACAAGTATTAGGAAAAATACCATGTGCCACTTTGCAATTGTATTTCCCCCGTTTTTTTTTCGTGTAGTAATCATCAAATGCATGATGAATTAATGCTTTTACGCTATTAGAGTTTAGTGATTTTTTTTCCACCAATGGATTTAAGACTTTTCTAATGTTGGAAGCTTGTTAAATTATGATGTTATGGAATTTGAAACTTTTTTTAATGTTTGAAAGTTTGTTAATTGTCATTTTCTTGAATATTTTTTACATAATTTTATTGTTTTAATGCACTATTATTTATTTATTTTAATATTGCACCTCGTTTTGAAAAGGCGCCTTACGCTTATGCGCCAGAGACCTTTTGCGTCTTAGGTGTGCATGCGCCTTTAATAACGCTAGGTATTACATAATTGATGGCTACTTCATGGATCAAGGATTCAGGAGGAGAAAAAGTGAGCCTACATTATACATCAAGACCTAAGGTAATACTGAAACTCTCATTGTTTCATTATATGTGGATGATCTTATCTACACAGGAAATAATGAAACAATGATTCAAGATGTGATGAAGCAATATTTGCTAATCATGAAATTTGATATTTCCAACACAATTACAACTCAATTTTAATCAGATTATAAGTCCTAAAAAGAAGTTACAACATTTCAAAATTCCAAAACTGCAAGTCCTGCTCACATCCCTACTTGCATATGCTCATCAAAAAAATCATCTGCACTAGAAAGGTAAATGGTGGAGGGTAAGTCGGGTAGCTCAGTAAGTGGAATGATCATAGCACCATATGATCAAAATCAAACATGTTAAATAATTCAGGATCGAAATATTCAACAACCAAACAGTCAACGCAACCGTGGCTTAGTACCCCAAACAACTAGTAAACCAATTCAATATCCAATTTGCATATCAAACATACCACTTCAGCATCTTGCTTTCAGTATCCTCAAAGGGATCCGCCAAAGCTCAGATGTATCATACTATATTATGCACATAGACAAATCACTGGAGCACTGTCATTGGTCAAAAGTACTTAAGCCACGTCACACAAACGTATTTCAAAATCAAATATATTTGTCAATATTCAAGGCGAGCATCTGAGCAAGATTTCAGAACAATAGTGTTTAGTAGTACGACGAACGTTAAGAAATAAACCACGTGGCAAAGGAATAGTGCTATGAAATTTTTCTTACCTAAATCATGAAGAATCCACTTATACAATTCCTCCAAATCAGGCCCTATGATTCTTCTTTTATAATCACATATAATCTTCTTCTCTCATTCTTTATCTATCTATCAATTGATGAAAGTCAAAAATAATTTGAAATGATTTGGAAAGAGATCAAATGCCTATTTATAGAATTTTCTAGGAAGCACGAGGTGTAAAAAAACACAACGTGGTGAGATAAGGCTATGCCACCTAGCAACCACGACAATGATAATCAAAGCACGATAAGGCTCGAAGCACGAGGTGACATGACAAGGTTGTGCCACCTAACAAGCACGACAAAGCTAAACAAAGTGCGACAAGGCTCGAAACACGGCGTGTTGCAATAGTATATTGACACGTCACAAGCACGACGATGATAGGCAGTACGAGGTGTCGATCAGAGAAATAATCAACATTGACTCCTTAATAAGCACGATGTGTCACGATTGCATGATGACACCTAACAAGCACGATAACGCCAATCCCAATTGTCACTAAAATTATCATTATCACTTTTCTCTCAACCAACCAGTAATATTTTAAGCACCTCTAAAATTTCAGGGTGTTACACAAGAATTCAAGGAAGATATGATGAAGACATTCGAGATGAGTGACCTAGGCTTGATGCACTACTTTCTTGGAATAGAGCCAAGAAAAAGAAGGTATATTTATCTCACAAAAAAAGTATACTGAATATGTTCTGAAGAAGTTCAGAATGTATGAATGTAAGTCTGTTCCCACACCACTCGTTGCAAATGAGAGAAACTAAGAAAATAAGATTAATCGACGAAAGCAGATGCTTCAATCTATAGAAGTCTAATTGCTAGTTTACTCTATCTGACAGCGACAAGACCATGTTCGCGACTAGTTTGCTGTCAAGATTTATGCAAAGTCCAAGTCGGATACACTATAGAGCCGCAAAAAGAATACTCGGATACTCAAAAGGTAGCAAGAAATACGAAATCTGGTACAAATCCACTTCTGACTCAAGATTGTTTGGATATATAGATAGTGATTGGGCTGGTTCAGTGGATGATATGAAAAGCACATCCGACTACGCATTCACGCTGGTTCAAGAAATTCTCTTGAGCATCAAAGAAACAAGAAAATGGCACAATCATCAGTGGAAGCGGAATATGTAGCAGGAGCAGTATGTGCAAGTCAAGCGATATGACTTAGAAGAATTTTTTAAGACATATGCAAAATTCAAAAATAGCCTACATAAATTTTATGCGATTACAATTCAGTAATTGCAATGACAAAGAATCATGTACTTCATATAGCAGGACAAAGCATATAGCAATCAAATATAGTTTTTTTGCGAGATGCTACAAATTATAAGGAAATCGAATTCAAATACTGTAAGATAAAAGAACAAGTCGCAGACATCTTCACCAAAGCACTTCCGAGATTCAAGCTTGAGCTATTACGAGGCATGCTTGGAGTTTCCGAGAAATGCATTAAGGAGGATTGTTAAAACTAATGCACTCTCTCTTCAAAACTAAGGAAAATAATATGGAATTCTCCAGCAAAGGCAAGTCGGTTCAAGCTAAATACTCTAGCAAAGTGAAGTCGGTTAAGGAGAGACCTTAGCCATGAAGATAATAGTATTGGTCAAAGTTTCTAGCTAGAATGAAAGCTGATTGGTTGAAGGGTTGCCAGAAGATTTCTTCACTATGAAGAATTTTAGAAGCAATTTGGATCTGCCATGTCTTAGTCGGTTAGCTGTGAGTCGGTTGTAAAGCCTATATATAGGCATACAGGTTTCATTTTGTAAGATAAGAGAGAACTAGCAAACATTCAAGCTAGTACTGTTCTAATCGGAGACAAGAGCTCCATATTTTTATCATCAATAAACTCTCTATTTGTCTAAAACTAATCAATTCCAACGGTCCTCAGTCCTCCTTTGCAGAGCATCCGGAGAACTATTGCACATTTAGGAATATTGCCGGTGAACCATACTAATTTCCACCAAGGCAAAATGCAGTTATTAAGTTATCATCGTGTGCTTTTAACGCTAATTAAGTAGTTAGAGAAACTAAATGCTTCTTTGGCAAATTAACTTACTCTCATCCAATGAAGCAAACTATTCGCAGATACCAAATTGAGTTTATATTGACAATATAATTTTTTGGTCCAATTTGAATATAATCAAGAAGAAATAGGGATAATATTCAGAACTACATTGTTACACCTCTTCTTGCCGGCTATAATTGAGCTACAGACCTGGCAAGAGACGCAATATATTGGCTTCGCTAAACTAACATGCAGGCATGCATGCAGCCAAACTAATGTATTATTATTCCTACAAAACTTCCTTGCATGGATCTTCAGGAGTTGGCATGGTGTTTTGCCAGCTTTGCAAGGACACCTACTGCGAGTGAGTTGGTGTACGTTGTTGGCTCCGTCATGGCGGAATTGGAGCGTTGATCGACAAAATTATCGTACTTGTCTGGGCCGCCCACAATGGCCCCGGTCAGCTCGTGAAGATTTGGTGCATTCTTATTAAACCAATCGGCAAAGCTCATGGGGCAGCTCACCACCGTGCTCATGGACAAGACCGGGACCGAAGCACCTCTGTGGTGTGCTTGTGTTGGTGGTTTGTTCCCAAACCCAACCATGAAGGATCTTCCTTTGGGGTTCTTACCTAGAAGGTAATCCATCTGCATGCAATTTGATTAAAGTTCACGGCCTACCAGTAAATGTGCAAATGTTATTAACTTGGATTAGAGGGTTTAAATTACTACCTGTTGCTTAGCAAAAGCCATGAGGTGAGTAGAAGTGAAGTGCTGGTTGCCGCACGTAACCTGCTGGTTGTGTTGGGCGAGAAGATCACTGTAGACACTAAACAGGAAAGCTGTGCCTGTGACGTATTGTGCGTTGGCCCCATCTCTTAGATGAACTAATCCACCTGATCATTTCAAACAGATCATATAACTTCACTTTGATATTCAATTATCATCTTCATAATATGGTGAGGGTGTATAGAGAGAGAGAGAGAGAGAGAGAGAGAGAGACCTGGGGACATATAAACCTGGTGGTAGGGGCTGGCAGGAAGCACGGAGCATATAAAACTGTCTGCATCTTGCTTGAAAATCTCCAAATCCTCGTGGCCTTCCAAGTATAGCTGAATATTAAAGAGGGGAGATAAGTTTCTTACTTGAGGAAAACTTTGTACAGTTTGATATGAAATATGCTAAGAGGAAAGTTAGCAATGTACTTTAGATAGGAGGACTTGAGCTCCCGCGTATTTGAGATCCCAGCTGAACTCCGCGACAGTTGCGCTGATGGATTCCTCTTGTATGTACTGTAAAAAGATTGGCCGCCTCGTTGCGATGTATAGCCATGTTGCTGCCCACAACAGCTCGTCCTGCAGACCATGCGTAAGCATGAACAACTATTGCTCCATTGAGGGGCAAAAAAGTGGAAATATATTTATGTATAGAGAGAGAGAGAGAGAGAGATGTCTTGCATTGTATCCAGAATAAGAACAGTAGAAGGGGCATTCCCCATCATAAGTTCCTTTATGTGCTCTTGCAAACTGAAAAAGCTGTACACAGCATTTAACAAATATTTATGTTAGATAGTAGTCCTACATGTGATTCTTATCTACTGTTCACAAGATAGCTATTAATTAACTCAGAATCAGAAGAGAAAAAAAGAAAATTGAAACCAAAAAGGTGTGCTTGTTGAATAAGTACTAGTTTGGCTTTGTTGAGGAGACGACGAGAATAGGCATGATCAAAGCCTCTAAAAACAACAGAAGCAGCAGCCAGTGCTGCAGCTGTTTCGGCTGCAATTTCTGTTCCAGGGTTGCTCGGGTCAATCTCCAATATGGTTCTCGGCGTGTTCATGTTTTCTGGCCGCACCCAACATTGATGATCTTTTACTGGATCTCCTACCTTCCATCAACAAAATATTCACCACGCACATAACACGTATTACTACTCTGAAAGAAATTCTAGTATAAGCAGGCATCAAATATCTATCTCGACCGTTGTATCCTTACAAATTAATGTTCTATCCACATCTGAAATCACATGAATTTGACGTAGGAAAAGTTATGCACCAATAATTAACAACGCCCAGAAAGAAACACGTTGCCAATGAATGGATTGGCTTTTAAGGGTACTTTCATAATCAAAAACAGAAACAGACGGTCAAGCCACATAATCAGCGAGCTACTACGAAAAAATTACAGGAGGAGGCGCCTTTACCTGCACGAACAAATGGTCACGCCTGGAACTTGCTTTGATGAAGTAGTCAGTGCCCCAGCGGATAGCAGCACGGACATTCTCCATCTCTCCTGCTGCTTTCAGCTCCGATTGATAAAGTATGGCTGCCCACGAAAGCGTCGTAACGGTGAAAGCCATAGGGAGCCCATACTTGACGTTGTCTCCTGCATCATAATATCCCCCGACCAAGTCCACCTATTGAATTTCACACATCATAAGTACCGCACCAGCATTAATATTAGGATCTGAATTCTTTCTTGCTATACATTAGAAAGGAGTTAGAGCAAGAGTTGTGGTACATTAGCGAGTTTGCCATCCTGAAGAGCAGAATCACCTCTCCAAGAAGGCCTGTGGTTGGGAGGGAGCTTCCCCGATCTCTGTGCTTCTAAGAAAATTATGGACTTCGTCAGCGCATCCTGATAATCAAATCCCCCTCCATTAGCCGAGGCCACGGCAACCCAGAATCCTTCAAACACAGCCAACCATGCCACAAGTGACGAGGCCGCCATTGATGCTCTTCTTACACCATACATTCCCATGCATTCAAACCCAAACTAGCTAGCCAATAAGTTTCCAAACTAAGAAAGGTATAATAATGGTGAAGAGATGGTTGTTGATTGAGGTAAGTGAGGATGTGAGAGGTGGATGGAGGTTGAGAGGCTCAAAAGAAATGGGGGTAGGTATCAGCTTTGGGTTCGTTTGTGATAGGGGGCGGGAACAAGTACAGAAGCAAAAGTTAGTTATTGGCAGTTGGAAGGTCCGGAATGCTCCACACTAAGTACCCTTTCGTTGGTTGACGACCAACGTGGAAATGGAGGGTTGGGACATTGTTTGCCAGTGAGTGAAAGGGAAATTTCTTTCCAAATTTCGGGGAAATGAAAAATCTGAAATAGAAAGGTAGCATTTGAAAATTACTCGTACTATTTTATCCATGCCTCTCATTCGTTGCCAAAAAAAATTAAAAATTGTTATTAAATTGCGTTTATTGCTACAAGATCAGAGAATAAAAATGCAAATTATTCTCAGCAGCTCATAAGCCCTTGCTCTGAGGAATCCATTTTCGTACAAATCACTAGCTAAGTCTAGATGTTTAAAAACATAGCAATCTTGGTAAAGCGCCACTATTGTTAGAATACGGTCACAATGTTACAACTAACTGATGGTTGAAAAATGTCCCTAAACAAAGGTATCGTTTGAAAATTATTTGATTTTCTATTTTTTTTTTCCAATTTTGTAAAATGGAGAAAAAAAAACGGGTTTGACACACAATTTTCGATTTTTTTTTTCTTTTCAATTTTTAAAACTGGGTTGTTTTTTAAAACTCCCATTTAGGAGTTTTGGGTTTTCAGTTTTTGTTTTGAGACCAACACCACCATCACCCTCCCACCGCCACAGCCACCGCGCCGACCACCGTTGCCACGCTCCACCACCGCTACGGCAACCACCACTAAAGAAAAAATTCAAAATAAAAATTGAATAATTAAACACTCAAAATAAAAATTCAAAATAAAAATTGAGTAATCAAACACCCATTTATTTTTATAAAAAATAAAAACTAAATTGATTAATATTTTTTTTTTAAACAGAAAATCAAAACTGACGAGAGAAGGATGTATACGTATCAAGTGATTGATTGCCTAGTTATATTACAATTGCTTTCTGGAGCTCATCCTTCCAAACAAGGACCATTTAAAACAAACACGTCACAAGTAATCACGACATTTGAATATTTGTCTTAAGTCAAACTTGTCTCCTTTGAATTCTATTATTTTCTTCTTACTAAAAACGTAGCAGTCGAGCAAAGGAGAAAAATAAAAAAGGCTAGAGAGGCCACCAGAAATTTGTGAAATTAACAGCGCCACAAGCATAACTTGGTGCTGCAAAGAATAAATAGGTCAGAATATCGTCAACAAAAGGCTGCTTTTCTATTACATTTATCGCCTGCATATGCTATGAAGATGATTTATTCTTGTGCCTAAAGTAAAAATTACAAATGATGAATGCTACATTACAAGTAATTTTGTCCTAAAAAACTCTATTCAGTGTTATAGCACACTGGCTCGATGGTAATCAGACTAATGAATCGTAATGATTCCAAATGAACCAACCACGGCCACTTTCACAAACTTGACGGTAGATGGCCCCTTCCGATCTCGATGCCACGTAAAAAGCAGTTCATAATGACCTATAGCTCGAAGGGCTATGAACCAACCTAGCTAGCACCTCCTTATGATACTCGCAACATTTCTGCCGATATCTTCTTTTGTTCGTTCACATACAGGAACGTCTCCGATGTACATGTCAAAGAAAGCCCCTGGCAAAATCAAAAATGCATTAGCAGTCTACCCTTTTTAAACTGCTTCCGTTCTCTTTTGTTGATATTCTCCCATAAACATTGATATATGCGCGCTACTTCTTTAACATCCACAAGGTATTAAAAGTTCGAAATCTCTCACTGAATAATTCACTTACTACACAAATCCTTGCTTTGCACTACTCCGATCTGATTGCCTCCAACTGCACATATATATCTTAGTAATTAGTATAAACAACTAATATGTGATCAAGAGGAACCCGAATGATTCAATATCAGAATTAACCAAAAAAGGTATATAGCTAGAAAGTGGTACGGTGGATGGGTGTACGAAATTTACAAAACTTCAATTTTTTTCCTACCAATGACACTAATGACTTACTTTCCGTGATTAGATGTCCATGGACCGTTCTCCGGAAATCGATTGTTGTTCCCTGAAAATGTTCCAAGTGCCATTAGATGGTAGCTAAAGGCACAATTATTTGACAAATGATAGGGTCCAATAAGTTTACCGCGCGTATAGGAATATCTTGTGAGAAGAGAGAACCAAATGTTCTTAGGCAGTCATAATCCGTGTCTGGGTTGGTCTAAAGAACAAAGAGCAGTTGTCAGGAGTTGATAACAGTTACTCCAGGATTGAGGAAAGAATATCAAGTAGACAAATTACCTTTACTAATCGGGCTCGAAGGGACTTTTCGAAAGCCCTGGAAAAACATAAATAGAAAAAAACGACATTAGAGACATTAGCAAATATCTTCTTGATTATCAGCAAGAGCCAACCCCATGAGTTGGACTTTGATAGGTTGTCAAAAAGATATTAATTTCTCATTTGTGATTGTCAGCCATAAGAATTGAACCCTTGATGCGCAACTCTTCCTTTAGCAGGTTGTCAAAAATCTAAGATGAGCAAGAATGAAACTGGCTTGAAACTCAACATGATCTTAGTTCGCTTTTAATTTTAGCTTCTCTCTTAAGGCTCTGGATTCAAGACCTTAATCACATAGAATGTTGGTGACACGCTAAGCATATCAGCAGGCATGAACATGCTAGGGTAGGGGTCCTGTCAAAAGAAAGGTGGTATAGGTAGACTCCGAAGAATGTATTAATTTAAGAAGCCAATCACAAGGGGAAACTAAGTTCCAGATGACAAATTACTTCACCCAGTGACAGGAAAATGAAGCAAAACATCAAAAGGCCCGACAATATGAGAGCTACAAAGTTTATTTTGTAAGAAATTAATCTCTTTTTCTTTGCACATTTCATAATGACTTTTGGTGGAAGCTCACATTTTAAATTTGAAGGTACAGTTTCTCATCGACAACGAAACATAATTAAAAAAAAAATCTACAGAACCAAAAGACATAACTGCATGTTTACAGAACATTGCCACACCTTCACCAACTACCCCAGGGGGAGGGAGGGGGGGGGGGGGAGAGATTCTTTCCTTGTGTTGTTATCAAATTGTGCTAAGGTTTTAATGTGCTTTGTATAGGACATAGGTTGCTTAGAGACCACAGCAAAAAACCTAGTCGCTAAAATCTGTGTCCTATTTTACCCCTAGTCCCATCCTCCTCTAGTAGTAGGGCGGCAATCGACCATAGTGCAATCAGGCTAAGGTATTCTGTAGCAGAATGACATGCTAAAGATCTAGCAGCGAATTATGGGGCATAAGTGCCTCTAATTTCTAGCATCTTAATGAGGGAAAGAGGATGCAGGTAAAGAGGCTAGAAGTAAGATATACGGGTTTTGCAGGAATATGCTGGTAAGAACATGAGTTCCTTCCCTTGCCCTCTTAACCCAGGAAAGGTGCCTATTTTTGTGATCCCTAAGACCCAGAATATTGCATTACTACACCTATACTCATTCTCCTCGGTGTTCTATAATTGATGAAAGCACTCAGAGATAGGGTGAGATCCATAGTTATTTAAAGCGCAACATACGACAAAAACCAAAAGAATAATCATTTTGTCTCAAAGCCAACCAAATTAGCTATATATCAGTAAGCATTGCATTTTATACTGAAAGTTTTGATAACCATCCCTCCAAATTCAGCAATTCTCAAATCATCATTTGGCAACAACTAAAGCAAAGCATAGGAAAATAAAGAAAACATTCAAGTTGCAAGTATGTAACACAAGTTACCATGCTTAACAAAAATACCCCCAAGATGCAACCATAAAAGGTAGATAGATAGCCGTCCTAAATGGAAATCTCTCATGAGTCATTCATCAATCATCCAAGAGAGTCAAAGATGCTCATCCTCCTCCCCAAAGTCTTCCTCCACTTCATCTAAAAGGTTGACTGGACGGTTGGAAAGGGATGCACCCGAGTTGGGTGCACTTTGTGTTGCGGGTCTTACAGCAGCTCTTGATGTTGCCCTAGAGTTATAGATATGCTCTCCAGCCGTGAAGCTCGTTTAATAATAGTTTATGAATATGGTACTCTTACATTATGGTCAATTTAGTCAACCTTAATAAAAAAATGTCAATACAAAGATCAGAAAATTTTGTTTTAAAGGGCTTGGGACGAATAATGAAAAAAAAAACCGCTTTAAAGGGCTTTTGGCTTAAGCGACAAAAGGTGGGATTTCGAAGGGGTTGTGCCTATCCCTAAGCAAAGCGCTAAGGGTGGTCTTTGCTGGGCTTCGCTCCTAGCTGCGATATACATTAGACGTGCAAAACTCATAAACAGCACACACAAACAGGCAGGATTAACAAGCTAATATCGTAGACCTATAGAGTAGTAAAAATAAAAAAAGTGTTCAAACAAGGCTATTGAGAATGATGGCATCATTCAATACAACGCAAGCACAAGCTGGAACCGGTACAATTGCATTCTCAATTAGAACAAAAGATTAAATGCAGTGTAGAAGACCATAGGTAAAAATTATGTTCTAAACAATGTCTGTGAGGATAATGTCAACTTACTCTTTAACAGTACTGATTTTCATCCCGTTACAACTAACCACAAGCCTAACGGTCATGCTAATATCCTCCCTGCAGCACCCAGGCAAAAAATTGAAATCATGAAAATAATATTTTGGTTGTGCAAAATCATGCTTTACCCATGTAGCTACCTTAAAAGATCCTTGTAAAAGTTCTGGTGCTTATTCATATCCGTGGCTGGGATGGAAGCATACTTTGAACCCAATTTCTTGCAGACATCATAAGGGTGAACATCTATAACAGGCAACAATAGTCAAATGCTTTTCAGAGACAAGTGCGCTAAAAGCAGAAGCATCAGTAGATCTAGTAGTACTCACAAAACCCAAATGCATAGACCTTCAGAGATTTTATCTTAATTATCCGCATTGTTCTGGATCCAGTTCCAACAAGGACCTGAAACACACGAGGAAGTTGCTGACCATCAGCAGGCCCAAAGTAAATTGTCAATGGCTTCTATGGATGATTCATTTTAAACATAAATAAAAAAGTCACAACAGTATTGAGATTAAACAACATAAAGCAAAGAAACATATCTAGTACAAAAACAGTAAAGGGATCTCCTCATTAGCTTAAAAATTGCACCGACACTAGCTTATGACTGCAACATAATTGTTTGCAATTATCTCTTCTAGAAGAAATTGGAGGGAAAAATCAATGTGCATTGGACGGGCTATTTCCCGTGGGCATTTTCCATGACATCTGATCAATAAAGCAAAACCATCAATTTAAGAGTCAACAAGACTTTAATATGAACTAAGAGACCATGGGCAAACAGACCACATCTTCTTTAGACTCTTGAACAAAAATTCTAACTCTAGCAGGCAACACCACCTCCATAGAAACCTGGCGCCAAAAGGAAAGGAAGAAATCAGATTTTCACTTCGATCTGACAAATATCATCTTACGAGATGTCCACTACACAACTCACTAAGGCCTTGTCAAATGTTTCTCTGATCAAAAAACAAAAAACTCCTAGTAAGAAAGCTGTTCTCATAACTTCTTCCCTTGTTATATTTGTTGGGCTTACCACCAACCCATTAACTAGAACAACTTAGTTTTCCTCATTGGAGCATTTAAGAACTGCGTTGGATATGGCCAAACCTTCTCGAACAATATTTGTTGATCTCCCTCATCTTTTACTATTTTCTCCTGTGGCAACCCATCCACCTAAGCATTTTCAGCTACACTCATCTTTGTGTAAGATCTTTTCCTTCTTGCCCAAAGTTCATACATCATTGATGGCCAGGCCGTCCTATTAAGTCTTTTTCAACTTGAGAGGCATATTACAATAGCACACCACCCCAGGTGTGCACCTTCACTTCACCTAACCATGTGTTATCCACTGGGCAACATCCTCATCGAATCTCCTTGTGCAACATTGACCTATTACACCTAAAATCATCATTTTTAGGTACCTCTTTGCCCACTTATATTTAACTACCCCCATACTTCCACCTAGTCTTACTAAATTGCATTCAAAATGCTCCCATCTCCTATTTTAGTTTCATCAGTTACCGCTATCTTCCAGAAACAACTTACAAGGCAGGATCCCCGTACTCAAGTAAGCTAATCTGTATAATACAAAAGACAGGGACTTAATGCTGGTCCTTGGTGAGTCCAATTGGAATTGGAAATGCTAGTCGTACCATCAGCAGCACCCAAACCAGAGACTGCTACGCCACATGTCCTTAATCACGTCAACAAACTTCATAGGCACACTTTTCTTCTCTAAAACCCACTCAATAACTTTCATCGGTACTATCCTGTGCATTTTGGCAAGCAAAAAAGAAGACACAAAGATTGTTGCTTTTTCTCTAATCCCTGCACTAATTGCTTTTCTCTCTAAATCCCTCAAACTGCATATCGTGACTCACAAGCTTGGTGCAGCTTTAAATCTCTCTTCATAGGTATATAGAAGTATTAAGTGCTTTCCTGCACTCATCAGGTGTTTCAGATATTCCATACACAAGTTACCAATCTAGGCCCACCTTGTCCGACCATCTCCATACCTTTGATAGGTGCAGTGTTAACCAATACGTAATACGCTTCAGTACATGGTACGGGTATGTGTGCTTAGTACATAAATCTATCGGTACGTCGTACGTAAGGGGGTAGGTTTAGTGGTTCGCTATTTGGGTACGCAATACACTGGGGATTCACTATATGGTATGATTTGGTCAAAGATAAAACTAAAGAAAGAATCATTAGGATTCTAAACCCTCAGGCTATGTTTCTTGCCACGAAGAAGATGTCTTTTATATACTTGAGACCAACTCTTCGTCTGCACAGCGAATTAGGTAACACGGGATAGGCGTACCAACTGGTGCAAGGGTCTTTTCAATTAACATCCTTTTCAGAGGTTCCTTCACCTTGGATCTTCATACTTACGAACAATGTAAAGTTGACACATTCAGTTAAATGAACTTCCTGCATCAGAACTCACACTTCCACATATAGAAGAGAAAAATGAAAACAAAGGTAGCAATAGCCAAGACCGAGTCAACGTCAATTGTCAACAAAGCTTATGAACTCCAGAGAAGATCCATTGCTTGAAAAATATAGCTACAGACTAGAACAAGAGAAGAGGGCATATGCAATTTGAAAATTGAAACACAGGAACCTACAGCTTTTATACCTCGAACAGAGTCTAATGATGAGAAGACCAAGGGTCACTTCTCATATAAATTTTTTACACGAAAAACAGTATGATACTTTGAATGTTGAATCAATGTTGCAGAAGAGATAGCAACTTTAAAAGTATGTGATTCACAGATTTGAAGTGGGAGAGACGAAGCAAAGATTTTTTGTTCATGCGTTGCAGGATTTTGACACCTGTAAGTCCAAGACGATGCCAGGTTATCAAGGCAAAACATGCATGAAGCGGTTCAAATTAGATGAGGACATTAGGATGGTTTGAGTGCCAAACAGCAGATTGATTGGCGGTGCATAAAAATAACGACTCCTTGCAGAACGAGTTACTCTACACTGGCATAATTGCCTCTATTCTAAGCACTGTCATACATCTTCAAAGCAGGGTTACACAAAGCATCATAGAGTTTCTAAAGAACATAATTCTGCGAAGCAAATGAGCTCTACAAAGCAACCATCTACTAGTACATAGATTTAACATTAGGCGGCTGATGTTACGAGATGCTGATCAAGGTGCAAGACTAGCATTAATAGAAACTGACAAAAAATCATAAATACTGACCTCTGACAAAAAATTGGAGTTGGTTTCTCCGGCTAATAAGTTATCTAATATGGTTGGGAATTGGATGCCAGTTCTAGGCTCAACTGCATGCCTTGTACAGTTTAAACTAGAAGTGATATCATCAAATTCCCGTTGCTCAACCGCACAGGGACCACGATCCATGCATCTGTGAGCTAGTATCTGACTGTTCTCCAGTGGAACGGCTAGTACATTTTGAGATCTATTTGCATATAGACATAAAGAGATTTAGAGAGTAATATTGAAGTGAACATTAAACAAACGACGAGAGAAAGCCGATGGTGTTGATGCATCATTTTGAAACAAAAAAGAGATCTAGAACGGACGACTTGTCTTTAGAAGGAAGATCTTACATGTTGTCAAGCGGTGGAACCAAAGCGGCAGCTAATGAGAGCACATGAAGTGACTGAAGCTGCTTGGCTTCTTTGCATAATTGCCTCATAGTAAATCTAGATATCTTGCCCAAAAAAACTGGGATTGAAGATTCTCCTCTTATTCTAAAACTGCAGCAGAACCCTTTGAAAGTCTGCCTACTCGAATTAACATGATTTAATTGTGCAGAAGCTTTACAGCTTCTTGGATTAGAAGCATGAGAAGAGCCTGGTAAATTGCGGTTGATGTTGGAGTTTGATCCGCTGGCAAACCACAAAAACAGGCCACCTGCAAACTTAGAAATGCAGTTGAAAGCTTCCTGAAGAGCCAGACTTCCAGGTACATACAAGTATCTAGAATGGTAATTGTCGACGAATGAACTTATTTGGGACAGAAAATGATGCGTGGCAAGTGGCTCTATAGGAAAAGGGTTCAATGAAGCCCCCTCAAAATCCATAAGGAACACCAAGATATTCCGCAATATGCAAATTATCCTAGGTCAATTATCCCAGTACTGAAGCTTCACCTTCTTAAAATCCAACCTGCAAGAAATGGATCAGGTGAAGAGAATTGAGTTATTTAAAAAACAAAAACACATGAATGCAGATTTCAGTACAGTACAGAATCAATTAGTACGCATACAACAGGTACGGTCCAAGAAAGAACAAACACAGCACAAGAAAATTAATTATACTTGGCAAGCATGCTAGCAAGAAAAATTCAGAACTAGTATGAACACATGGAACTCCAAAACGCACCTACCCAAACCAAACCACAAAGTGTCGCTAAAGAGCGTACAGCATAGCGAAAGGTGTGTCCTAGCTGCTAAAA
This sequence comes from Escallonia rubra, assembly GCA_033065855.1. Taxonomy (NCBI): domain Eukaryota; kingdom Viridiplantae; phylum Streptophyta; class Magnoliopsida; order Escalloniales; family Escalloniaceae; genus Escallonia; species Escallonia rubra. Next base: position 7,035 of record JAVXUO010000740.1, on the reverse strand, counting down.
GTAGACGGAATCGCCACATACCATTAGAACATCCAAACGAGAGCAACATTAACATTACATTGGCTACTCGTGTTCTGCAAGGATGCTAACAAGACAATAGGAAGAAAAAAAAAATTACTGTTAACACATACGCGCCAAGCCCACCCCGAAAGTGTCGGGAAGAAGGGCGTAAAGTGTCGTTAAAGGTGTATCCTGAAAGCATAAGGGCGTTTCAGGATTGCATATCCCAGTCTTTTTTTTCCAAAGTATAGCAACATTAGTAGCATTGCATTGGTTACCTGGGAAGACGGAAGCAGAGATTAGCTTCTGGAAAACCGAACGATGGAGACAAAATGTAACCAATCATAGCAAAAACTGAAAAATACGGCTTATTTATAGATTCCAACAAAATTTTAGGGGGGGAAAAAGAAGAAAGCGTACCTGAATCAAAAGCAGAGTTTTACTCCAGATACAGTTGCCTCTGCTGAAGGGCGACCACGATTAGGGTTGTTCTTGAAAGAGTGTAAAGAGGGAGGGAGGAAGGGAGGGAGAGAGAGAATGGGAAGAAAGGAAGGAAGGAAAGGAAAGGAAGAAAGCTGCTGTTTTGGCATTGGAGTCGTTAAAAAGGTAAGGAAGAAAGCTGCTTTTGCGTTTTCGTGGGAAAGCAGTGCTGGAGGAGGATCTCACCACCCTTTCGTTTCCCCACCACAAAACAGGAACACACAAATCTCTGACCGCCTCTCCCTCTCCCTCTTTCCTTTCCAATTCCTCCTCCAATAATAATAAACTAAACCAAATTGGCCTCCAATTTTAGCCCGCAATTAAGTGCATCACGTACGAGAATATGTCTAATAATACGTCGCTGGAAGTTTTTACGAGAATATCATTTATCGCCTTGAAAGAAATATTGATTATATCGTCCTCAAGGATTGCACTCGTAGTCTAACATTCGAAATTAGTTTTAACGTCAAGCAAGAGTAAGCGCGAAATTGTAGCAGCGGTGCGGGTGGATTTGATGCGCAACGTGGGTCTGGGTTCTTGCGCTTTTGGTCTCTGTCCACATTTTTGTTTCACATTCACCCTTTAAGCCTTTTGGAATGAGGGGGGAAAATGACCAAAGTCTCCTCGTCCGAGTCAAACAGGAGACAAGTGGAGTATCTGAATGTGAATCTGAGTAATTATTCGGTCATTCAGTTGAGTTCCAACACAAATTTGTCTGATTCTACGTCCTGTCTTGTCTGCAATTTACAGCAGTAGCAGCAGGTGTCAAAGTCAAAGTCAAACACGCCATACACACACACACACACGTGCATACTAATTGTTGACAGATGTGCCACTTTCGTACACTATTTCTTTTCTTTTTGCACAAAACACATTTAAAAGAATTTTGACCGTTATCCGAAATATTAGAAAAAATTGTAAGTTCTTACGTAGCAACACTTAATGGTCACTATATATTTTTAGTAATTTTTATTTAGTGACACTTAAAAAATACTGTTAAAAATTATTACTGGGAGTGTTAACATAAATGCTACTAACCATTTTTAGCAATCATTAATTGTCTATGTACGTTAAGTTATTACTATTTTTCTACAATCAAGAAAGCAGCCAAGTTTTATCCAATATATTTTGGCACAATACACATTTAGTTTGTCTACGACTATAAACATTAAGAAAATCACATCTTCCGTTCACTTCAACTCAGAAAACTAGTTTGACGACTGCATTCCTAATCTCATTCGTTCTGATTACCATCCTTAACCCTCCTAAAACTTCTCTCCTCGAGTGCTACTCTTGGCAAATAAAGTATTACCAAAACCACTTAACCAACCCAAATGCATCAACAGTGACTAACTCCAAAGTCTTGATCTCCATCTTCTTAGAAATGTTGCCTTGAGAAATTAACTTTGACGAAAACGAGTACACTTTTGCTGAGTCTTCATGCAGAAACTACTTTCAAGAATTAGTACTATATTTGAAAAGTATCTTTAATTAAGAACCAAAAAAAAGTCTAATTCCACAGCAACAATGTCAAATATTGCGCTAGTGTAGATATCCACATATCAATTTGTGAAAATTGACATTTTTACTGTAAACTACGTTAATATATACTCCACAAAAGACAGAATTGAAGATGCAACTCCAAAAAAGGTAAGACAAAAGTCTGAATTAAGCACGAGATGGATGAGTGAGTGAGCAATTTGCACTAAAATATTCGAAATTTTGGCTGCTATCTGGATGGTAAGAAAATATCTACAACTCCTCTATTGTAATAAATAAATAATCATTTTTAAATATTTTTATTTAGTGACGTTAAAAAGTGTAGTTACAAATTGCTGCTAAAGTATTAACAGAAAAATCATTAAAATATTTAGCAAACTAGTTATTGATGATATATAAAAGATTATAAATATCTACTTACAATCCGAACAGGAGTAGAAAGAAATTCAAAAATATTTTCGTGTGGAAACTCTTGTAGGTGTTTGAACGTGGAAGGAAGAGACATGCATGCAAGGCACGCAAAAGGGGTTGGCGACTTGTGGAACTTCTTACCTCCTTATTTGATTGATTAGACTTTATTTATATTATGGTCAGAATTGGTGGGACACCTGAACGTGCCAACCCCCCCCCCCATACACACATATGGATGGATACGTGCATAAACAGAGCTTGTACGTCGACACGCCATCTTTGGGACATGTGAAAGGCATGTTACATCTGCCAAACAGAGTTCCGTGCAACAGTGAGTGAGTGGTCGGTCCTCGATGAACCATTCTTGAAGTGAAAAACAAATAGGATTTGTGAAGCTTTTTTCCTCACCCTTTTTCACGCGATATACAAAAAAAAAATAAAAATTCCCACGCTTGGGTTTATTCAAGCAACGCATATTTGACCGATTTGTCACGAGTCAATATAAATGACAAAATAAACCTTTCGCTCTTTTGTTACATTTATTTATTTATTACTGGCACAACTTGCACTCGTGAGAACATAATATGTAAGAGTTTTTCTTTCTGGAAAAAAAAATATATATATGACAAACAATCAAATGAAATGACTTGCATCAAGATGTACAACGTAACAGTCATGCACGGTGAGGGGACTAACTGTTAGTCCTAGAAAAGGGAGTGACACCAAATTTAAATAATCATGTTAGCTAGTTAGGATGTGATCAGGGGCTTTCATGACCCTGTAAAACAGGTTAATTGAGGTGAAAAAAAACTTTCAAAAATCAGAAAATTAGTTTTGTTTGGTTTGGTGGAAATAAGGGTGCGACAGGAGAATGAATACACATGATATCACACGGAGAAATGGGATAGAGGCCGCCGGAATCTTGTCTATAATAATAAGAATAATTCTTAATGAGTATTAATTAGAATATGGATCGGGAGATTTCAATGTAGAGAAGCTCTAGTGAGAAGAAAGGGGGTGCTGGTGTTATTAGAAGACATGTTGCTGAATTTAATCACTGCTTGCAGGCCTTGTTGCATGTGGAGGATATATGGCTAGAACAGGCTATATATATATGGCTTACACATGGTGCAATCACTCGGAAAGAGGAGGCTCTTGTTATGAGCAGAATTGATATGATGAGAGACTTGCAAAATGAAGTTTGGTTATCTACATGCATTTCCTAACTCTCATGTGACCATGCCTTAGCCTATTTATTTATTGTTAAAGCACAACAACCTGATTAGGTAAAATGGGAAAAAAAAAGCCTTTTGGTGTACATGGAAACTGCACTTTTCTCCTTGGTAACTCTAATTTTTCTGAACACCACCCTAGATTGGGTAGCATTCTTCATTTTCAACTGTATTTGATTGCGAGTTTGATGGTTGGCTTGGGGGGTTTATGTTTTGTCTGAGAAACTTTCAAAAACCCTAATTTCTATTGAAGAAATCTCTGATGCACTTCAAATGAAACACAAATTTTGATTTCACCTGAATCTGATCAAGACCAGATGTTTGGAGTTTTGTTCTAGAACTCCTTCGTAAATTGAAAATTGCCATCATCATAGTTTTGACTTTTGATGAGCCGAGAGGGGAGGCGTTTAGTCCCCTATCAGAAAGTCCATGTCGCATCAACTTGTAAGATGCCAATGGTTGTAGCAACACAAATGAATGAACCCATAATGTTATCTTTCCCAAGCAACCTAACCAAAAGCGATTCGACTCTTTCACCGATAGCCCAAAACGTTACTACCTAGCTCCTCGATGACAACACAGGACAAGACACGCACAACCATAAACAACTGAGAAGCCTCAATGTCAAACCCAATTACCTGCCACCACACACGCAAACCCAATCGCAGACTCATGGCCAAAAGGGCCTTTAAGCAATGACCAGTTGCCCGAAGGAACAAACCACCACAGAAAATGCCCCAAACACCGAAACAAATTCAACCAACACTACCACAACCAGCCACCAGGAAGAAAACTCCAGACAACCAAACTTGACCACACCATAGTGCTCGTAAGAGAAGGGGGATGTGTAAACCACCAACAAGGGAAAATGAAGGGATGCGATGGAAAGGGTGGGAGTGCCCCTACATCATCTAGGTGGTGGTTATTAGTTCCCATAGCAGAGTTAAGGCAGCATATAGGCTTCCCGACTGATAGACGTGCTTGTGAAAAATGAGTGCACAGTGAATGAATACAGTAAAGTTCATTGCGTCGTTGAACACTTGGGGGGTAATTGTCATAATTAGGCCAAAAGGAAAAAACGGGAGATAATAACTTTCTTATACAGAGGGCTAAAAAACATGAACCCAAAACTTTTACCATGTGGAATATGGTACTAGATTCATCAATTGATGAGTCTCCCGACCTCACTGTCAAAAAATTTTGACACAGCTTTTCTGCAGAATTCAGACTATCCACATTTCTTGTACAAACCACACTGTCGTCACAACAAGCCTGCTTCGAAGAGGTTTCTCCTTCTCAAAGTCTCATCTACCAATTTGAAGGTCTTCTTTACAAGCTTTTGATCAAGGGCAGTGGTTCTATAGATCTTGAAGACTCGGTCCACTCGATCAGGGGCAGTGCTCTGGAAGTACAACTCCTCAAATTTCTTCTTCACAAACCTGAATGCAGAAATATTAGAACATGGATTGTCCAGTTTATCAGAATACTGCCAACTCAAGATCTAGATGTCGAAGTCTAAGGTCCCATTTTAAAAAGAGAAAAGAAGTTTGTAAGCGCTTAGAGCAGCAATGGAGTGAAAGAAAGAAAAAGAAAAAGGAATTCCTGCATGCATTTGGTTAGCATGAATAAATTTGGGAAGACATGATGTAAAAACTAATGAAATTATTATGACGGTCATATTTAAGGAAAGATTAATAAAGACATGATGTAAAAACTAAATAATAATGATCAATAAGTTCAGCTCACTCATGTACAATAAGCTTGGTGTACAAGTTCTAGGCATGCCTGCACTGAGGGAAGGTATCTTCGGAATCCACTACGAAAACAGCCACTTTACTTGAATCTTTATTCCTCGTTTTATTGCAAGAAAGAGCACAGACGACTATGGGAAAATATAACACTCGCAGGAAAAAAAAATTTGGTCATTTCTCGTTCAATTTCCATTTCCTTCACTCACTACCCAATCTAAAAGAGCCTAAATAAAATTTTTTGGATTTTTGGTAATCTTTTTGTACTTCAAAGGAACTGCACCAGAAACATAATATGCTTACTCATATGCGTGCTCAATCTCTTGTTTTCCACTTGAAAGTTGCTGGTAATCTGTGAACCACTCACATACATTCAATGGGACCTACATAGAACAAAGTAGCAAAAACCATAATATCCCTAAATTTAGCATACTAATTTTCTTGTGAATTATAGCTTCGGTTTCAGTTTCTCTTACTCTTAGAACCTTCTTCTCAAAAACATCAAATTTGTTAAGAAACAGCATGAAGGATGTTTTCTGCATAAAAGAAACAAAAAAGCTAGTGAGTCAATAAGTTCTCTTGAAAATAGCAATAAACACAAGACTTGGACTGTTGGACTGAGCTGCAAAAAGAAAATGTAATGGACATGAGTTGCAAAAACAAGCATCTACACAATCAAGAAAACAAATGCTCTAGCAAAGTGGCATAGTTTAAACCTCGAAGCATGGTTGCTTTAGGACCCATTCAAAGAGTTCCTTGGTCTCCATCATTCGATTCTTGTTTTCATCCTCAAACAGTGTCTGATCGTACCTGGAGCAACAACGATATATGAATCACTGTCTTGCAGGTTATAATGTCAAGGGCAATATTTGGCACCTCAAGATGGTACACAACCAGATTTCTCCATCTCATCCTCGTATCCGTCAGAATATAGTTGCGAATAAGAATTATCGACACGGCAATTAAGATAAGTTTATGAGTAATCAAGTAACCAAATTATGTGCATTCTGTCGGCCAGGATAATGAAATATTGGTAAACGAAGGCAAAGACAATCTTACTCGCTAATAGCAGCACAAAAGATCACAGCTGTAACACCTTCAAATAGATGAATCCACTTCCTTCTCTCGTTTCTCTGGCCACCAACATCAAACAGTCGATATACTTCGCCACTTTTTTTATTCTCCCCAACTGGACTGCAAACATAACCAGAAGTAAGTTGTTAATCGAACTCACTCAAGAGTATCAAGCATTTTATAATGAGGGCAAGTGATTACATATGTGCAGCATGCAGATAACAGTATCACAAGCTACTTCATCTTATAGGTGCAGATGACAATGCTGAAAATGGTCCGCAAAAAGACAAATAAAAAGAAAGAACCAAGCGGATTTTGTTTGCCATCCAGTTTTGATCATCAAATTATTCAGCCTTCCCAGTCGTCTCATACTGGCAAAGATACAAGTAGTGATCACATGCATTAAGCATAACAGATGTGCCGAAAGGAGTTTGCCCCAAGTTGAAGCAACACACAAACACTCTGCAGGTCATAGTATATAATTGTATTAACAGATATCCTATGTAAAGCTTCACGGTAAAAACAGCACTGAGCAATTTTGTCTGGCCCGTGTTCGATGAGAAGTAACCAAAAACGTCTTGCTAGTTGCT